>KK119073.1:173475-225231 GCA_000611955.2 Stegodyphus mimosarum | reverse complement strand
ATATTTCAATGTTTTCACTGGACTTTTGAGTCATATGATAAGAGCTCACACGAATTACGCTTCATGGTTTAATAGCGCCGTCCTGAACATTTAGACACAGTTTTCCAAAATGGTTCCAATATGGCTGATTGCTTAGGATTTTCCCAGCAATTATTGAGCTAAATAGCTCGTCTTTTATGGCTTAAATCTTTTAAGTAATCAAGATTTGTTTTTCGAGCTACAAGCGATGTTACTTCGACTTGGGCGTTACCTATAACATAAATAAATAAAATTTTTCAAAAAAAAATTTAAAATTGTACTCACGTGATTACACTGATTCTTCTAAAGCAATTCACTTTTATAGACTTTTCTGCTTTAAAGTTTTCAGATTCGTTTCATATTGATGATGTCATGCTTATTTTTCTAAATTGTGAAAGGAGAATCTGAAAGATCGAAAATAATTGTATTAGTAACATATACCTTTAAAATAAATAAATAGTTAAATAACAATGAATGTATAAAAGATGATAAACTAGTAGGCACTGAAAGCTAGAAAGAGTATAATGACTATGTAATGTATGATGCATAAAAAGCATTAAAAGAAATAATATAGTTATCAGTAATAGAAATTTTAAATCAATAGGTTTAAATTATTCTCAAGTATGATTTGGTCTTACCGTAAACAAAGCTATTTTATTTAACCAGAAAATAGAGGAAACCGAGAGTAAAATCTCCAGGCATAACTTCTCGATAACTGGACTATTGACTCCATACTGCACTGAGAGATTTTTCCATGCATAATGTAAATATGTCTTTGTTTTCCTTAGAAATGGCTTAACGAATGCTTTATAACAAATTTGCTAAAACACGTAAGCTGAAACATATTTCTGTTGATACATATCAAGTACGTGAAGGAGATTTTCTTCACCTTATCTTGTGTCTCATTTAGTTAATCATAGCACTAATCTAATTTACCAAATGCATCACAATTATTTGTTATGCAAATTTAAATGCACTTAAAAATTCAAAATTTAATCGAAAAAAAAATCGTTTACATGAATTTCATTGATGGAGTATAAAAAAGGATTTGTAACCACCCGACAGCTTATTTATGTATACAATTGCCAATATATTGCAAATTTTCTTCCCTTTTATAAACTGTCAAGGTATAGATATTGAACTGCTTAAAATCTACATAAACTGGATAAAAGTGTGAAAGAGAGGAGGAAAATGCATTAAGCAAAAAGTGTAGAAATGCAGCTGTTGCATTTCTTAGATGATAAGAAAATAGCCAATATGAAGATTTGTGTTCTAGACATCGGGGTTTTGTGTAATTTCAAGTTGAAACGTTTGCTGATTCGAAGAGTTTCAAAAAGGACTAATTTTGTATAATCCGTACAGTTTATGCATCTGCGACTAAAGTTGCAAATTTATCTGGCGTAAAACAAGGCATATTGTGCCGGGAATTATGACTTAAAATTGTTTTTCTGGAAAACAGTCATGAGATTAATTCTGCATTGACGAAAATGTTCACTGAATGGTAAAAAGAAAAGTTATTGTCGAATGCTTCGATTAATGATTAGAAGACAATACCTGCAAATGTAATTGTTGACCTGAATAATGTGCTTTAAAAACCATGCACAGCACAAATAAGATTGCAGGAAACGTCTCTAACAAGAAATTTATGATTGAGCAACAATCACCAAATTAAAGCTGGCGACTGCACTGGATTAACAATTGATCAACGATGCCAGAAAAGAGTGTTGCAGCGACTGCAGATCAGCGGAAGAACATCGAGAATGAGACATCGAGAGTGAAGAAGTGAGACATCGAGATCGTCTCACTGTTTTCAACTTGTAGATTAAGTTACAACATTTTGAGTGACCAAGATCATTTTACTGTGCAGTTTCTTGCAGGAGATTTCATTAATGAAGAAAATAGAACCCATCACTTAAATACTTCGTATATCGTTGAATCCTAGTTCCTCAGTAGGGCGGTAAGATTTCCTATCTTCGGTTTTAGCCTTCTCGTTTCCAGAGCCTCTATTGTAAATTTTGGAAAACAAATTTTGAGTTCAGAGCCCACCTCCATCATCAGAGGGGCTTGAGCAAAGTTTCTGGAAAATGGCATAACATTCCATTAACTACCACTAAAAGCTAAAATTTATCAATTACGATAAAAAATCCGAAAATATAATATAAAGCAAAACCACTGTTAGGAATTAATTCATTCTTTTACTAAATGTTTTCCTATTTGTATTTAATTTCTGAATGTGTAGAGAATGTTGTGAGAATTTAAACTTTCTAGACCTTCAGAATTATCTACCATATTTCCCTCTAAATTTCCGAAAGAACAAACAAATCTTTTCATGTTCTGCCAACTGTCGAAAGAGAGAAAAATATGATATGGCACATCTAAAAGATTCAAGTGCATTCTAGTTCTCTTTATTCTGCTTAGTTATTTAGGCAAAAGCTGAAAACTAACACATCCGGGCGAATGCGAACCTGATAGCACTAACTCAAATGCTCTTGAATTTCAAACGATATTTTGATTATTTTTTGTTCGAATAACCATCCTTTCATGATAACTATAAATAATATAACCTGCGTATAACCAGACCACGCAGAGAGTAAAATCTTCTGAAATATTCACAGTGCTCATCTTCCCATCCTCGTGAGGAGAAGAATCGCTCATTTAAATTTAACCACAAAAACTCCCATTCTTTTCGTCTAATATATCTGCAGCGATCCGAAGTCTTTCATAAAAACGTGATATCTCTAATAAAGGAAAATAAAAGGAGAGTTTGGAAACAATGGGGGGAAGACTCGAATCGATCAGGAATCCAATTACTCGAGAAGCGCCCTCCAGTGAGCAACTACAAAAGAAAGATGGATATCCTGAAGAGGAAGGGGGCGAAGCCATCCAATCCTATAATAGAATCGTTAAAACGTAACGGTAAAGAGCCAGTGGCACATGGCTCCAACTTCATTACTACTTTACACAAAACAAAAGTTCGTCCTTCAAAAGAAGGGAAAAAAATTCTGTGGTTGAGGACACTTTTTTCTTAGTCGCCTTATTAAAGAATGTGTTACAACAAGTATTTGCCATAAATAAACAAAATTCAAGTTAAAGAAGAGCTTTTGATGTATGTAATATAATCAGGAACACATAGTCTTAAAGATGTTTTATCAACAATTAAGTCATGCCTCGGTTATAATTGTAACTTGCTGTTTGTAGAATCTTACCATTAACAATCCGACACTTTAGCTCAGGGTTTTTTATGAATAGGATAAAAGGGGAAAATTGTATACGTTCTTTCCTAAGTTTATGTTGTTTTCATATCTATATTCAGGAGATATTTCAACAAAATGTATATGTTATCATTTTATGTAACAGAACTTAGCAGAAGATATTTCAACAAAAGGTATGAAGGGTTTCACTTGATCTGTTAATGCTAATTATGGCCAATACCTGAAACAGATGTGAGGCGAATTAACGCTATGTGTGAAACAACGATAAAGTTCTGAGAAGGTTAAAAATAACTTTTTAAGAAACATAAAAGAACATAAAGGTGCGTCAATCCTGTTCACAAAGACTGCACTCTTCTTGCCATTTTTAATGATATTGTCAAGAATTTTTAAGATATTATCTAAGCCGAGGAATAGGAGTGTATTCCGCATTATAATTTTCAGTGGTCCCTCTTGCTAACTGATCCGCCAATCCATAGCCAAGGTATACAGCATGAACTTTAGCGGATAATGTTCGGTTTTACTGCTTGCACTCGCTGCAAAGGATGTGGATGCATTTCTTTTTCGTTTAAAGTTCGCCAAAGATTTTGCGAATTCACACCCAATTCACATCCGTAACTTTTCTTGCTTAGAGCAATATTAACACTTAGGCCTTTGCGCTTGTATTAACTTGCATACTAAGTATCGTGCTGGTCGGAATTAATGCATAGTATTATTAGTTATGCATAGTATGCGAGACTATTAAGCTTGCAGACTTAACAAAATGTAAGATCAATATGGTTTTTTGCTATTGTGGCTGAGAGCAGATATACAGTTGGAACGATAAAAGGCTTTGGCGGTTGAGAGTAGGCAAGAATGATAAAAAACGATGAGAATGGTAAAAAAGCTTTGGTGGCTGAGAGTAGACATACGACGAAAACGGCAAAAAGGCTTTACTGGCTGAAAGTAGACATACGACGAAAACGGTAAAAAAGCGTTGGTGGCTGAGAGTAGACATACGACCGCGAAGAGTTAACGCACGTATTATAAAATCTTCCACTTCAAAAGTTCTGCGATATCTTTGCCTATACACTTCGCGCCTACAATCATAAAACAATATACTCTCACACAACGTTCGGTTAACACGCTCGAATATTTGGCTGTTCGGCAACTGTCAAGTCCGATATCGTCCTTTACATATTATTTGAACAACTAATTTTCCCCCTGTTTCCTACCGTGTAGCCATGCATACCATTAGAAATCCGCACAAGGAATGACGATTTATGCCATTGGACCGTCTTTCACCTACTGATCTCAACAACATCCTTTATTACCTCAATGCGCTATTTCTGCATATAATTCCATTATGAATATGTTTCTAGATTCACCTTATACGTAAAGCAATGGTTTGATATTTTACCCTTACGAAGGTCTGCTGTTGTCCAATGACAATTTATATAAATAATATTCGTAAGAGTTATCTTGTTGCCAAGTATAATGAAAACGCTACTGAGCAATGTGGAATATTTTAGAACCACTCATTTGTCAATTCTTTTTCTGATCTGATGACCGTACGTAGTTCCTCTGCCACGTTTCCCTAAAATTGCTACCAGCTAATAAAACAATGGGCGTGAATAAGCATCCTTGATGAAAGGATGAAATCTATAGCTGCCAGATCTTAATTAGAGCTTTTGAGTTAAACATTTACCGCAATTGTCATAATATATGCGCAAGTTTCCTTTTAATTTCCTAACCTGTTATTTTAAGTTAAATCACTTGTATATCAAGCCCCGTTTTAGAACATAAATTTCCACCAAAGCCGATATTCAGATTAGGTAGAATGAAGGAATGATTTAAAGGAAGTTTTTGGAGGGTGAAATCAGAGCGTGTTCTACCTGCTTGAAGACCACGTTGCTAATTTTCATTCTATAACGATTAGAACTATGTAGCTTTGAGTTATTCTTGTTATGCTGTTTATGCTGACTTGGATCAGAGCCAATTTGCGCGCTAGTTAATCTGTGAAGCCGTTAGGCTACACTTAGATTTTATTAACTCAATTTATCCCTTTTCTTTAATTTTGAGCCATAAATGTTGATTTCTGTAAACTTGAGTTGATGCCATTTGTTAAACTTTATTTGTATTATTAAAAGGGTTCCCTGTCTTTGTGACATTTACAAGACATTGGGATACTTTCCTGATTGCCTTTTGAGAAGTCTGCTCTAATTATATGCTTCCTATGAAGACCAGATCTTACAATGCTATAAGTCATTCTTAAATAAAATAAAGATAAATTAATGAAGGTAAATAAGGTAATTAATTAAGGTAAATTAATTAACCTAAGATAAAATTCCTTTGAATCAATAACTTATTAGAAATTAATTTTAATAAGCAGAGGGTTCTGAATTCAATTTCAGTCCCCGCTGCTTTTTAAAACGCTCTGCCACCGATTCCCAGAAAATGTAGAAAATCATCTACATTCTGTACTATATTCTGTATATTAATGATAATAAGTAGAAAATATGCAACAGTAATGACCATTTTGATCCCCAATTCCCCCTCCCAGGAAGTCACATTTTTTTCAAAATGGTAATAGTATCACAATAAGTTAAAAACGTTTACGAGGAAATAAATAAAAATAATTCTTTTAAAACTATTTTGAATATAATATTAAGAATATTTTATACAACGTTATTTAAAACCACTGCTCAAATTTCAAGTAACTTTAAATTTGAAACGTACTAACATAGAATGACAACTAGTACCTTAAACTATTGTAGCATCCGTTGTTCGAGCTTTCGTAGTAATGCAAGTAGAGACATTAGGTTATTTTGAAGAAGTTAAGGTGAGAAATGAGCAATACCTTCGCCGGGACTCGAACCTGGACCTCTCAAATACGCGGCGAGTTTGCTAACTGTTACACAACGAATGCATGCAGAAAGGAGGGAGAAAATACGTTATGTAGTAATTAGCATAGCCGGGTAACAAGTGGATGATCTGCGGTTCAAACCTCTACAATAGCAAAGTTGATATTTCATGTTCCTTCTCTGAAATGTCAAAGGAATTTTAAAACATATTAAATGAAAAGAACACCATTGACTATCTCTAGTCTTACACATTTACACATGCAAGACGAAAAACAGTCGCAGAAACCATTCAGTTTTTGAAATCATGCATGTGTTGACAGAAAATGCTGCACAAGCACAATATTCTTAAGCTACTTTCAATTGAAAATCTCATGTGGCTTAAAGTTCGGCGACCTAAGACCCAGTTGAGAAGCAAAAGTCATCAGATCCACGGCGATCGATCTGCCAGTGAGAAAGCCCTTTGATAAAGAAAAAAAATAGAGTCCTGGCAAAATACAAGAAAACGAATACTTTCTTCACTATATGATGCAAATTGAATTAACGTATACTTAATAATTATGAAATTATACTTACGTCAATTCGTATTAATCGCTTTACATATTGCTGCAACAGCAAGATGCATAACGAAACGATGTTAGCAGAAAAACTATTTCAGAAATCCCAAGATATTAAGTGGAAAAGCAATCGAATATCTATGAAGAAATGTCTCAGAAAATATGAAAACAATGTCCGAAAGATTTATTCTGAAACGTTTTCACTGAATCTCCAGTTCTAATCAACTTTCATATGTTAGCATATTCGCGAAGAAATAATTCTTGAGTTTTAACGCAAGCGAAGATCATTATGGAAGGCTATTATTTAAATTAACTAGCTATTAAGATTTCGGTCTTCACAACAGCTTCTGCATTCTATATTCCTCACCAGAACGGAAATGAGTTAGCCAGTATTTAAATTGAGGTTTGGGATTTCAAGATAGAGTGTGTTTCTGGCTTAGCGGGTACGCTACATGTTCGTTTCCTACCAGCTCTGATAGTTGTAATTATTCAGCTTTGCTTTCTATCGCTGCTGACATATTGGTTTTGACGATCTGGTAGAAAGTTTGTGTAGTCTTTGACTACTGTTCCATGTTTGACTTAAATTTGTCTGTTCTGTTTAATTACATAAACACGATTGAACTAATATTGTTGCACAGGAGAGTACGTCTATGTTCTAAATTCTGGTCAAATAAATAAGCTCTTTAAAATTTCGCACGGCTTTGTCGTTACTTCAAACATAGCAATAATTCGCATTACTCCTGTTAGGGTTTGGGGACTAATTAGTATTACCAGATGAAATGGATCCTTACAATTAAACAAAATATGCAAAAGGTTCAAATAAACAATAAATACAATTTTGTAAAACATGAACTAAATCTACGACTTCGTTAAAACCCATTCTTCCCTCCCCATGTTTTCAAGTCGGGGGGGGGGAGAATTTATGAAAGCCGTTTTCATTTAAGCGAAAATTAAACAACCACTTCAAAAAAGCTCCTTATATAATTTAACTGCGTTCAAATATAAATAAGAAAACTAACTTTTATCAAAAAATATTTCAATAGTCTGCGGATTAAATGCTATTTCAGGAAAAATAGGGCTTCAAATAAGAATTAAATTGAATACAGTACCCGCTGCTTATTAAAATTGCTTTCGTTTCAAAAATATTTCAGTTTAATAAGTTGCTGAGTTTAATAAACAGAGATTTGTGTTTTGCAAATTGTGACATCAATTTTAAACTTATCTAGAAAGTAGTAACTTAAAACAAATTCAACAATTAGTATTAAAATAATAATTAAAAACTAATGCTAAATTTAAACTATTTTAGGATTTATTTATATTTTTTAAATTTTATGATTAGAATCTGATAAAATTTTTAACTTTTGAAAAATATGTTCTATCTATGTTTGTTTCGTATTGCTCAGAAACAGTTTTTCAGTTACTTTCATTACTCCTCGGTTTCGCAAAACTGCTGATAGCTTGTTTGATGAGCGCTTTTCACTTCTAGAGATTTTCTTAGAATTTGCTGCGTTTTTCTAGATTCAACTGATGATGGCATGGCTTTACTTTTTTCTGTATCACTTTTCCTGTAAGTTTCCGCAGTTCTTTTAACACTTTCATAGTCAGATTTTATACAGAATGCCACAGTATTGTTGTCAATTGAATCATATTCTAAAAATACATCTTCACAAATCACTCAATGATGTCTTAAATATTATTATAGTTTGCAACTACTCTAAGGCTTCTCTCAGATAAATAGTTACATTTTCAAACCAGTATTTAACTGATTTTAAGAGATTAATTCTCTACGTTGATTAGCATATGCTGATCTCTATCAGAGATATCGACTTGTGCTTACAGTTTTACGAAATTCAATTCTGTTCATCATTTATTGAATAACTTTCTGTAATGATATTTAAGAGCTTTTATAATACTCTAAAACTAAAGGTTGAATGTTAGAAGTTGTATTTGCGCGAAGTGATATTAATTTTTTACAGAAAAAGATCAGAGGTGTGTGTGCTGCGCAGTTATCGAATTAGCAAAGCAATTTTTATTTTTCAGAACGCTACCTCATTTTAAAATAAAACCATTAAAAATATTATTTGTCTAGGAGTCTTGTTGCTATGATAAGTCATAAGTAAATTTATGACTCCTTTCAAATCTTCCTTCAACTCTTTTTCTGCTTTTGCCAATTTGTGTCAATTTTGTGCTATTTTCTTGATTGCTGGGTCCATTGCACGTTAAAAACACAGAAATTTATTCCTTCAGTTTAAACCAACTGTTGTTTTACTTTCAAATATTAATGTTGTAGAGACATTAAGTATTTTTGTAGCAGGAGTATTGAAAAATGAGCAACGTCTTCGCCAGGACTCGAACCACGGGCCTCTGGAATACACGCCCAGCGTACTGACCACTACATCACGAAGGCATGCGAAGAAATACCTTATAATGTATGTGCTGGTAATTGCTGTAACTTATTCCAGTTTCGTTTGCATTATAAATTTCGTGTGGCAATGGTGGATTTAACTCTCTCCAGTTTGTGAACTATAGGTCAGCTGAAATAAAATTCTCTCCTAGGATATTAAATCGCAAATTAATGAAAAAGGCTTAGTAATAGAAACATTTCTTAGCTTGAAACAATTCTAGAAAAGAGTTTCAATGCCTGTCAATATTCGGTCTTTTTCGCGGTTCCTTGAGACAATTTATTATTAGTTCTTCATTAATTATGATTCCTTGTTAAGTACATTGCACTTCCTATCCTACATAATTTCCACTTCCTGTCAGCTGGCATTATTGAACTCATTTACTCATTCAAGATTGTGTTTGTTAATCTTAAGATAAGGAAATTTTGCTCTCGGACAAAAAAATGTCTGGATACAGTGCCTCTCAGGACAGAGACTGGACGGTGGTAGGAAAGTTTTTATCAAATCCGTTTTGCTGAAAGTATTACATAGATGAAACTACTGTCCATAATAGGTTAAATAAATAAACTACAAAAAGTTTTGATAGGTACAAGTAGGATATTTTCGAACTGAAGAGTCAGTTTTTTTGTCTATCTGATTTTAATAAGCGGTCGAGATGAGTCTAATAAAGGCAGTTTTTCTATTGATTAGTATGTATTTGTTTTGGTTCTAGAAATTTGAACATAATAAGCGGCTAAGCTTAATAACCATTGACTTTAATAAGCGATGAATACTGTATGTGTCAAATTGTGTTGTATAGAGGAATCTGCACGTCACCGTTTTTTGCTTCATTGTATTTAGTAAAGGAAGTATTGTAATCGCGAAGAATTCCGGGTTTCATATTTCAAAGGAAATATTCATTTCAACCACCCTCGAAACCATCTGAACGATGTTTTTGCTTGACATCTGTACGCACGGACAGAATAAAAGACTGAATTTACCAAAAAGGATTGTAAAATGGATTTAAAATGGATTCAGAAGAGATTGTTTCTACGTTTGCACGTATGTATGTATGTATCTCATATTACTCAAGAACGATTAGCTGTTGAAACTTTGCATATGGAACTGCTATAACATGTACTTGTGCGCCTCCCTTTTTCATTGTAATCAACTGCACCAATCGTATATATATATATATATATATATTATATAGTGTTTGAGTTTTAAGAAAATGATTTCATATGCTTGAAAATAAAGCTCCGTGATTTATCGAAATCAAATTTCGTTATCTTTGTCAATACGTATTCAACACCCGGCCATGACGACTGCTAGCTGTTAAAATATCCGATTCCTCCTACGCATTAAATTATGACACATACATTATAAGGTATTTCTCTGGCCTTCTTAGCATGCCTTGGTGGTGTAGTAGTCAGCACACTCAACGCGTAACCGAGAGGTCCGTGATTCGATTCCTGGCGAAGCGTTGCTCATTTTTCACAACTCCTATTTTAAAAAAATACCTAATGACTCTACACTGGCACCTGAACTAAAAAGATGGTGTATTATGATTCTCCAACATCCGGATTTGGAGACTGGGGTTTTCGGGACCTTTAAAAGGGGTAGTATATAAGCTATTTCTCTCTCCTTCCTCGCGTGCCTTCGTGGTGTAGTGGTCAGCACGCTGGACGCGTTATTCCAGAGGTCCATGGTTCGAGTCCCAGCGAAGGCGTTGCTCATTTTTCAATACTCCTGCTTTCGAAAAATACCTAATGTCTCTACAATATATATATTATTACTAAAGGATTATTTAGTATATTATCTTGTTTAGTAAAGGTAGTTAGAATTTTACTGAAATGAAGTAACTGTAAGCATATTTAAAAAATTAAGTTGTAAAATTTTAAAATGGAAACATAAAAAAGGAATCAAGAATAAATTGAAAATGGAAACTTTTGAAAGGTATGGATATTGTTCGGAGAACGGCCTTGACGCCAAAAAGGGAGAAACAGCTTATTGTGGTATGGCAGGCAATCGCTGTCATTCCATGACGTACTTCCTCTAGGCAGACAGCCGTAATACTTTTCCCTTGCTAAGGGATTATCTGTAGTGTTACTTATTATCTGCAGTATTTATTATAAGTATTTATTATTGTAGTATAGTAATTAAAGGGAGAAACAGCTTATTGTGGTATGGCAGGCAATCGTTCTCATTCGATGACGTACTTCCTCTAGGCAGACAGCCGTAATACTTTTCCCTTGCTAAGGAATTATCTGTACTTATTATCTGTAGTATTTATTATTAGTATTTATTAGTGTAGTATTTATTATTGTAGTATTTATTCTGTAGTATTTGATTATCTGTAGTATTTACTTTCATTAGCATGATGAAATTTCGCCCATACCCTTAAAGAAGCCAAGTTGGCCAAGTGTAATCAATGAACCAAGTAATTAACGTCATTGATCGGAAATTATTTGACTTTTCAAGAGGAACAAACCAACTTCCGATCAATTAACAATAATTAATAAATGCGAAGGTCTTTCGTCTTTTTCTCAAGTAAGAATTATTATCCAAAAAGGCAGTTTAGTAAGATAAGTAAAGTAAGTACAGTTTAAATGAGATGAATTTAAGTATAAAATCGCTGTATAGAATTCAGTAAGAAAGTGGATGTTTCATCAAGTTGAAAAATAAATTTCAAAATTGTGAGATATTATTGTAAGGGTGAGTAGTAGTATTTTCTTACTCGAGAAATATGCCCCCCGACACTCTCGCCTTTAATCATGTTAACTCAGTGTAAACTTAAACAATGTAAACATAAAGAACAGAATGCAATCTTTGCATAACAATTAAACTGCACGTGACCGTTTTGTGCTTCATGGTACTTGCTAAAGGTAGTATTGTAATCGCGAGTTATTTCAGGCATCATATTTCAACAAAAATATCCATTGAAACTGCTCTCGAAACCATTTGAACGATGTTTTTGCGTGACATTTATACGCACGGACAGAATAAAGGACTGATTTTGCCAAAAAGGAATGTAAAATGGATTTAAAATGGATTCAGAAGAGATTTTTTTCTTAAAGTCTGTACACGTATGTATGTATCTCATACAACCCAAGAACGAGATCGAGTAGTCGGTTCAATGAGTAATATATCTCTAACGAAATTCGAGAAAATACGTTTAAATGAAGTGCAGGAAAAACGTATATAATTCAAAAGGCTGTACAAGGAAGTCATGTGGTATCCACATCAGATACTTTTTTTAATCACTTAAAAGTTTCGTCATAGCAAGCTAATAATTTTTATCCCTTGCATTGCAACTAGAAGGTTTCTGCATTACAATTTTATGTTTTCCAACGTGTCTAACACTGTTTTCAAGTGAGGTAAGACTTTCTGCTTAACTTAAGAATGTCACATGCTTTTTCTACCGAATCTATGTCTGAAGTACTGGCTTCTTCAGTAATAATTGCTTACACAGCTCTGTAAGGTCATCGCTTATCAGCTCTTTACTGAATCCAACAGCTTGCTGACGTCATCACTATCGACTTTCAAATCCAGTTGCCTGGCAAGACTGACATTTTTTATTACATGCGTGCCATGATCAGTTTCTGGTGTTGTTTTCACATCGGTTTTGAATACTAATGGTGAACGTTTCTTCCAGATGCTGTTCAAGGCTTTTGGAGAAATTCCGTTCCAAAATTCTGCAACGATTCTTACGGCGTCTGAAAAGCAGAATTTTATAGGGTTGGGTGGTTTGTTTCGCTTTATTGCTGCATTATTTGTCTACAGAGCAGTAGTTTTCAAACTTTTGGTTCATGCGCTCCTTTCGCAATTGCCAAACCATCATCCCTTCCCATTGAATTTCCAAATTCTAAAAATATGCTATATGCATTTATTTAAATTTAGATTATTTTTAACGTGTTTTATAAATTAAGCAAGGAAAAATATAAAAAATGTTGATACATACCAAAGCTTGAATAAAAGTAGTTTGTTATTTCATGAAATAAAACTAATAAATACTCGCCAGGTCAATAAAAGGCTGACTGCATCCCCTTATAACTGTCCAATTCTCCCTCAGTTGAGAACAACTGGTCTAGAATTCTGTAGGGAGCCAGAGGAAGGAAAGTCAATGAACCGCGTTAACTTCGAGTTCGTGTAAATCTTGATATTATTGTATTTTCCTGCTGGTCTTTAAGCAGGATGTTCTCTATTCATTTTATTAACACATTTCATTCAGAAATTAATGAGTGTACAAAAGTGAGAAAGAAATTTATGCAAATAATAATGATTTGGGCAGAAATTAATTTTTATACGCCTTCATGCAAAGATTATTCAATCATATCCACACGCCCATTCATTAGCAAAAAAGTGCACATACATAATTTGCATAGTTAAAAAATACAAACAAAAGCTTATCTATACATATACAAAATTAAGCATGTATATATCCGAAGGATAAAGGGTCAAATAAACATGCGTTAACTTTCATTGCTCTAAATCCTGAAGAAGTCTTCACAGTTTTAATTATATTGATCATGCTAATACATCCCAATACATAAACCTAATATTCCATTGAAAAAAACGAGCAGCTAGCCATTTGTCTTGTTGACAAGTTTCTAGAAATAAAAGATTAAAAAAAGGGTTTCTCAGAAAGCATTAGTTACGTATCTAATGGTGTCTACGCGGAATAGTAAAAAAAAAAAAAAAAAAAAAAAAAAAAAAAAAAAAAAAAAAAAAAACGAAATGTCCTAGTTACCCTCCGAATGTTGAAGCTCTGTGTTTAAAGGACTCTTTTTGTCCTTTCTGCATCATTTCTTCGCTTCCGAAATTCAAGTCAAAAAATAACCTTAAGGATTTACTTTTCATATGTTCCACGTCTATTCATATTCATTAGTAGCCAGTTTTACAGAAAATAATTTCTCGCAGTTGATGGCATAAAATTTTCTAGCGTAATTTGATCGACCCTCGCAAATGTCTTTCTGGAGAAATGGATCAACTTTCAAAGAGATCAACTATGCATATGTTTGTAGCAGATTTCAACATGGCTTTTTCAGCCCTTTAATGCGCAAGGTTATTCAGTATACCACCATCCATTAAACTCGCATATTACAAAGAAAACATGATAGTCAATGGAGATCATTTATCAAGAATTCTTTTGTATATATATATTGAGATAAAATACAGCAAAGAGATAAAGAAAAACAAATACTTTGAGAACATCAAAGATAAAATACCTTGATAGATAAATATATCTTGACTACAATGATTCACTCAATTTTTTCCTTGAACCATATGTAAGCCCCAACCAATTTAAAATTTTAAATTTAACATTAAATATTTATATTTAAAATATATATTAATATGATTTTCTTCCTGGCGTTACAAGGGCTTCTAGGAAAAAAACTCAACTGTTTTTCGAAACACACTACAATGCCTTTTAATGAACAGCAAAAGTATTGAACACATTAAATCTGTCTTGTAATTTTTCTGCAAATCTCACCAGAAATTTAACTAAATGGGTTTTAAATAACGAACGTAAGGCAAGTTAGGTAGAGAAAGTTTGAAAACTCAGTGTTCTGGCATCTCTCATAATAAGTCTGATTAACTGTGCTAGTTTAGATGGGTTGTTTGGCTTTTGCTAATGCTGAGAGGATCAGCATGAGCCAAGTTATTATGTACGAAGAAATACATCAGACAATGAAGATAATTTATCTATAATTCTTTGATGTATATATGTTATTCTTCCCATGCAATTTACCATTTTTTTGTACGTATTTAACTTGCATTTCTAGACTGTGCAAGGAGGATGAATAAGATATTACCCTTCAATCCATACCTACCGATTCGAAGTGTAATTAGGTTAAAGGTTTGGTTTATTTAATAAGGGAAGGGAAGCCTTCGTGAATGACTTTCTGAGGGAAAGTAGGTCGTATGCACTTTACATATGGCTTTAAGTTAAAGGCGAAATAAGTCATCTCCAGCTTACGAAGGTTAAACGACAATTTAGAGAAAATTAAGTTTAATCTGACAAATTTGCAATCTACAGAATTATAATAGTAAACAATTTATGACAGGAAGTGAGGGAACCATTTAAAAATAATTGTAGTTTTTAATACGGTTTTGTTATCCTTTGCTTGCAACAAAATCATTAACTCTATTAGAACATGCGCTTTTGATTTGCGACATTAAATACAGTGATTGTTTTCAAATTTTCCAGAATTACTGTAAATGGCAAAACACATTTCAGCAACTTATCTTATAAGATGATCTCATCTAGAATTTTATCCAAAAAATTTATATCTGCACTACCATTTGAATATTACATACTACCATTTGGAAAAATGAGAAAAAAAATGCTTAATAACTTTTTCTTCTTTTTGCCAAATAATCGAATTGTATTAAGGTTATGTGGATTTATGAGGACTCATTAAAAACAGCAAATGAATAGAAAAATGACCAGATCTTCAGGTGAAATTCGTCCCGCACTCCTATAATTTATGACAGAATGACAGAATTCCAGAAGTATGATTTAAGGCAAAGCTGAAGTTTTTTTGCTATCCTGTTACTAATCTAATAACATTTCACAGCATTGTAGTTTTAAATTCCTCAGCTTTCCCACAATTAACTAAAATAACAATTTCGCAAGCTCTATACTGATTAATGATAAAAGCATAATATCATTTAAACACTGTTCAGTTTATCACGATAATATTTATACCATTTATGGTATCTTTTCCATTGTAGACCAACACGTAGCAAACATTTTTCTCTGAAAACATATACATGTTAACTTAATATTACCAGCAGCGAAAATAAAAAACGTATCCGTTATCAGCTTGTTTCGACTGTGGTTAAAAGAACGTAAGAAATATTTCTCTTTAATTAGTTATTCCAATTAATAAAGAACAAAATAGTGTGATTTTTATCGAAAATATTTATTTTGACAAAAAAAGCGTTACTTTACTAAATCAAAACAACACATTCTAGTTTAACGGTGTTGCATATATGTCTTTCTATAGAAAACTGACGCGTGTTACCCTGTTAAAAAAAGCCTATTAAGCTATTCCTTTTTTAGTATCAATCGACATATTGCTAATTTAAAATCTAGGTTAGTATTTACATAATAAAGCCAAAGAAGAGACGGTTTCCCTTTTATTATCATGATTATAGAGAGGCAGCTACTATAATGATTGAATCAGCTTGGAATTCATGAAAGATGAAAAAATTCGCATACTGCAATGAGTTTGAAGATTGGGAATGCTTAAAATTTATTGACTTAAAATATGTCTAGATATCTTCTTAGTAAAGGAAAATGGGAAACATAACACTCAGCTTCCATTCCCGCGGTGTTCTGGATAAAAATTTTAGAGGACTGATCAAATTGTTCAATCATTTTAGATGATTTTGCATGCATTTATCGCTGTATTTATTTTTGTATTTTATAAAAATTCATGATTCATAAATCGCACATATGTACTTACACATGAGTATTCATCAAGCATGTTTATGTGATGAATCCAGTGTTGGAACTCGAGATAAGAGACAATCACAATAAATCCCTCAGTGTTTACAATAGATATTATAACCTCAAACATAAATAAAATAAACGAGAAATATAAACATATCAATCATTTTCAGTCTAGTTTGGTCTTTTATTAAATAATAAACACTTTTATTAGACATAATAAACTACAACAAAAATGAAGCATTCTTTGAAAGCAGAGAAGAACTAAAAGATTGCATATACTAAATAGTAACACACTTTGTCAAAAAGCTTACGTGTATTTTAGCAAGCAATTGTTTGCTAAAGTATTCGTTTATGTTTTATTCATTGTTTTACAATTCTGAGCGCAAGAGAACAAAGGTATCAGAAATCTGTCTTGAAGCTAAAGTACCCAAACCAAAATTTGAAGGTGAAAATAAATAACATTTAGAAAGAATTATTGGCGTAACAACAAAAATAAACATCGTATTCTGAGCAGGTATCTTTTTACTTAAAAAAGACATATGGAATTCCGCTATCCGCGAAATGGTATATTCTTTAATTTATTTAAAAACATATCAGTGAGAATATCATTAAAACAACATTTTTCAAATGTCTTCTCCAGGAGAAATATTTGCAATATTTTGCAACACAAACTATAACTGCGAAAACACTGAAATGTTTTCTTGTCATAACACGTGTACTACAGAATATTTCCATACATTTCCGTAATGTGATGTGCTGCAGAGGAAACAAGTATGCATCAGAAACACTGATTTCTCGATATAAAAAATACTGACAGTTTTATTTGTCTCGATATAAAAAATACTGTAGACGAATTATAAATCTTTTTAGTAACAGAAACTGGAAACAAATGTTTAAAACTTTGAAAATAGCAGGATACATGCACCTAAGGATAGCAGACACTCGAGTAAACTGATATCTCTGCGTTATAAAACATCATCGATGCGAGTTTTTCTTATTTACTTCTTGCGCAGAACATCACATCACATCACCGAAATATACCACTGCGAAAAAAAAGGGGGAAACAGTTCTATACATACCGTTCTACTAAGCCGATTGACGAAATTCAAACTGCGTTTTCCATGTCTCAAAAGCGCGATTTATTTATATATATAAATCTAATATATATCCATTTGACACAAAATCGGACTTTTTCTGAAATAACACGCCAATGTTTTTCCATATTTCGATTCTACGACTAAAATTATGCATAGATATTAAACATTGTAATTTTTGGTGAGAAATTTATCGACAAATTTAAAAATTTATCTTGGCGGATTTTTTTCAGCTTGCGCCAAAAATAATTGACTTGTCGAACTTCTTAATTTATGGCAACCTATTTTCCTTTCCTTTTTTTCACTGTCCACGACCGGAAGAAAAGTTATCGTTTATACTTTCAAATAATTGTAACAAAGTGCGTAAACCGCATTTTCGCTATTATCACTTTTAATAAATACGCAAAATTTCAAAACCCGCCAAAACGTAAATTCCCGTATATTTTAGGAAATTTTGAATAAAAAACTCTAATTTTTTGCAGGTATGCTTAGAAATACATCTACTTTAAAATGATGGCAAAACTTTTATAACTTATTATTCAAAATGTTTTCCGAAAAATTTGTAAAAATTATTTAAAAATACAAATTTTAAAAATAAATCATAAAGAATGGGCGAATTTTATTTGGAATGAAGCTAAATTTCGAAATATGAAAGGAAGAATCAAATAAGTTTACTAAAAAAAGAGATATTAACAAATATATATCAAATTTAATTAACATTGAAGAGGCAAATTTTAGAGCTAATTTTTTAAAACTGCTCGTGCGATTTTTACAAAACTTGGCAGTTTGGCATAATTTAAGTCATATAATCGAATTATGGAAAACATTTGGCATGTCATTTCAGGAAAAGTCCGATTTTGTGCCAAATAGCAATATTAGAACAATGCTATGTATAAATCTAATACATATCCTAAGTTGCACTTTCGAGACGTGAGAAACGCAAGTTGAATTCGATTAATCGGGCCAGTAGAACGGGAGATATAGAACTGTACCCTCTTTTTTATGTGCAGTATACGTCATTTCAGGAATAATTCTCTTTATACACCGACGAGTGATAGTTTACATATATCTCTGTCTCTATATATCGGGTTAGTTTATTACCTCATCAAAAGTATTAAACTCTCATTTTTCATAACAATTTATGTCTTTAGTGTTCCATTTCCTTGTGAATCACAGATATTCTTGAATTCTATCATAGTACGTGACGATTAATATAATTATTTAAAAGATATTTCCAGAGCCATATATTATACGCGTTGATGCTAGCTAACTAGTTCAGAGAGGATAAGAACGCTTAGCACTAGTGAGTAGTTTCTAGCTCAAATCCGCACCCTACATATTACTTATAAGAGCGTTTATCCAATGCGTAGTAATGTTTATATGAAATAATTTTCTTTAGAAATTCGTCCACAGAGGCATGCCTTCTCATAGGCAGCTACCATTCATGTGCTTTGCCATAATACCTAAAGCAAACGTAAAGTACTTCCGTCGCAGAACTTTACCTTAATTTAGATTGTAGAGACATTAGATAGTTTTTGAAAGCAAGAGAGATAAAAAATGAGCGCTGCCCTCGCCGGGACTCAAACCACGGAGCTCTCGAATACGCGCCGATTATGCTAACTAATACATCACGAAGACATGCTAAGAAGGCGGAAGAAATACCTTGTATACTTCTCCTTTTAAAGGGCGACCGGGAATTAGGGCACCCAATCGTCAAATCCATCCACCACCTTTTTGTTCGGGCGCCACTGTAGTGAGAGTAGGTTTTTTTTTTTTTAAAGTAGAAAAGCTGAAAAATGAGCAATGTCCTCTCGGGCCTCGAACCACAGACCTCTCGAATACGCGGCAAGCTTGCTGACTACTACACCATGAAGGCATGTTAAGAAGGCGGGATAAATACCTTATAAGCTTAACAATAAAAATGGATTCTTTATTTAAAATTAGCTTTGACTGATTTTCTGCTAATAAAGAAATATTTGACTAATACTTTTATACATCTGTGTTTTATTTTGGCCGATATATTCTTCTCGCATAATCTGCATTTTGTCCCTTTTGCAAAGAATCATCGCATCATCCCTTTTTTCATTTCACGTAAAGTGATTAACCGTTCATTTTAAGTTAAGTAAGTAATAAGCCGCTTGAATATATGACAGAGTAGATCCATCCTGTCAACGCGACTTATGACAGGGTTGTCAAGGCTGATTTTTGGAACGACTCGACTCGACAGTTGAATTTAAGAAAACGTGTCCAGTCAGCTATCCATGCAGCACACTATGAGTATCTAAAATTTTCATGAGTGAAGAATTTTTTGAATAAATAATTAGCAAATTATTGAAGTGATAAAAAGGATTACAATTAATATTAAATTACGTGATACATGATAAAAGGCAAGTTTTTATAAAAAAACTATAGAGTCCCTGAAACATTTAACCGTATTTGGGGTTCGGCAGAGCTCAGTTTAAATATCACCGAAATATATCAAAGGAAATCGAAGTAATATAAAGGACTAAAATTCAATGATTAAACAATTTTGATTGTTTTGTAAGCCCAGCACACTTTAAACTACACTTATAGAACGCTGCTGTCTTTCAAATCTTTTCCAAGAAACGTCTGAAGCAGAGCGTGATCAAGATCTGCAACGTGGACACATTTTATGCAGCATTTTCCTGAAAATTTCCATCATTTTTGGAATTCGTTATATGGGCTGTCAACAGCGGCAGTTATCTCAGCAAGCTGAATTTGCATCGTGACAAAATTGCGTGTTGAAACCACAGCTTAACCTTACAGTAAGAGTTTTGTAATAAAAAGAACTATTCCTTCTCAAAAAAATAAGTGAATGGCGAACAAAAAACTCCATTTGGGCTGCACTGCAATTCTTTTTCGAAATCCGATTTGGAGAGCTTTCTTTCCTGTTATTCTTTCATTCTATTTTCCACTTTGATGATTCTTTTCCCCTTAAATACTCTTTGAAGCTCGAAAATCCAGCTTAAACCCACCCCTTCAAATGTGGGACTTCTCCAACACTGTCTTTCTTTAGGATTGATGCAACGCTCTGTCGCAATGCCTCAAGGGAAAGTGTTTCTAAGAATCATGTTCCTCAGATACTTTTTTTACCCATTTCAAGTGAGTTAGGGTTAAAATTTTAGAAATTTTCAAATAAATAATCCCGATGTAGAACTTTTTAAGTACTTTTGGTGCCAAACAACTACTCCAGATTTTGAGAAAAATCCTTTATTATAGTCCACCACTGTTCAATCATATAAACTTCCTTGAATGCGTTACTTATTCATTCTTCCGATTCCTTATATGATTACGATATCACAAGAGAAGTTTCAAGCTTTTTTAAGCTATTACTCAGGTTTTCGTATGTTCGATTTTCGTTTATTTCTTCTGATTTTAAAATGCAAGCGCATTCGCTACAGGAGTTTATGCATGATAGTTAAAGCAAGAAAAAGGCCCCTACTGGTTGTATAAAGATAATTACTTAACTTGTAATGTTATTATTTAAATTAACCAGTTTTATAACTTCAGCCTTTACTACAACTTCTCCTTTCCGTTTTCCTCCTCAGAATGCAAGTAAGATAGCCACTATTTAAATTGAGTTTTTTTTAGTTCTAAGCTAGTGCGTAGTTTTGGCTTCGCGTGTACGATACGTTTAATTCCTGCCAGCTCTGATAGTTGTTATAATAATTCGACTTTGCGTTATTGCTACCGACATCTCTTTGATACGTCCGTTAGAAGTTCTGAGCCAACTTAGGGAGTAAGATTTAAATTGTGTTTTCTTTAACTGCTTTCACATAGGTTACTTAAATGTGACTGTTCTGTTTAATTGCACTGCTCTGGCTGACATTGTTATAGCAAGAAAGCGCGTTTAATTTCTAAACTATGTTTAAATAAAAAGTTTATTTAAAACCGTCTCACGAGTTTCAGGTATTTCAGACATATCGATTATTCGCTTTACGTTTGCTGGGGTTACTAATAACCGTTTAGTCTAAACTAATTACCAGTTCCAGACCAAGTACAACCACAAAATAAAAGAAAATGTTCGAAATAAAAGAATAAATATGTAGTTCAGAACTATTTAGAACTAATTAGATAAAAAGGTTACGAATATCCAATAAAACTTATAAGGTATTTCTCCCGCCTTCGTGGTGTAATGGTCATCACACACTGTGTGTATTCGAGAAGTCAGAGTATCGAGTCCCGGCGAGGGCATTGCTCATTTCGTTGATTTCCTTGTTTCGAAAGAATCTAAAATGATTCTACAGTGACGCCCGAACTAAAAAAGGTGGTGGATGATTCTCCACAACCGGGATTTGGCGAATGGGTGCCCTAATCCCCAGTCGCCCTTTAAAAGGGGGAGTATATAAGGTATTTCTCCCGCCTTCTTAGCATGCTTTCATCGTGTAATGATAAGCACACTCGATGCGAAGTCAAGAGGTCCGAAGTTCGAATCCCGGTGACGGCACTACTCATTTTTCACGTCTCCTGCCTCGAAATAACCTAATGATTCTACAAAATGAAGGTAATTTTCTGAAAATAATTTTCTTTTTAAGAGAAATTTGCACGAAGGCGTTTACCAAATTTTCAATATGCGATGTTTGGAAAAGTTCATGAAAGTATTCGAATTAATCGTTGTTATGTTGGAAAACACTATATTACAAAATACTCAACTGTCTTCTGCGACTTAAGGATCAGTTAAAAATACAGGCAACTATGACAACACGAGATGCCTTGAAATCAACCTCCACTGAACATAGGCAGCCACCAATCAGTTAGTAAATTTTACACAAGATTAGGATGCAGATCTCATTATTGTTCAAGAACCATACAGCAGAAGTGGAAAAATCTTAGACATTGGACCAAATGGACCATATTTCAACATTTAACTGACTGCTAAGCCGAAACAACAACAGCAGCCATAAACTCTTGAAATCCACAATGGACTCCTCTCGTCAGCTAGATCGCAAGAGACTGTGTCGCACTTGTACTGCAATTACAAAATCTGGAGATGGTTATAACGTCCATCTACTCTTCTCTTTCCATAGACGTAGATAATACCATAGCGGAAATAGAAGATATGCAAAGATGTACACCAACTCCTTCCAAGCTGTTTTAGGAGATTATTATGCACCACGCTTCACGTGGGGTTACGCTATACTTCTATAAAAGTACAAGAGCTTGAAAATTCATCAGAATTTATTTTTATTCCGCTCAATTAAAATTTTGTTTGTTTTGAAATTTTCAAACTAGACTATGACGAATCCGAGCTGAACAACGCCAGTATTTGTATATTTGAATTTTTTTTTAATCCGATATTCGAACTAAGACATTGTAGTGTAATATCTACGTAGGAAAAATATAGGAACTGGGAGAAATATCGGAACTTCCCTATGGAGAGTGGCTTCAATAAGTGGTTTATGTTTGTTTCTTTAGTTTTGTAAATCTGTCTCCACGTATTGGGAAAAGGTCATAGTATAATCATTGATATCTAAGGTGTACGAATTATGACCTATACTCGATTTTGTTTTATCCAGGAATTTTCTTGAAACTCTCATTTAGTATAAACAAAAGCATGTTAAGAAGGCTAGATGTAAAAACCGGACAGAAGATCATAAAATATAAGAAAACTAACATTAGTTGCATTTCATATCGATGAATAACGCAGCAGCAATGCTTATTGTACAGAAGAAAGTGAATTGTCTAGAATATGCTTAGGCAAGCTGGTAACTATTGCGGTTGATACATACATAACTATCGCAAATTTTGAATTCAAACTCAAAATCATAAACTTAAAAATGCTGATGAAATTTTAAAAAAAATTGGGCGGGTATAACGTACCTACAAAATATTAAATTCTAGAAGTCTTCGAATTTCTACACAATGTTCATTAATTAAAATGCTTAACGTTCAAAGAACAAGGTAAAATTTCTAAATGTTGAAAATCAATAAATTAAGATTTACTTAAAAAATTATTTCGGATTGTTCTTCAATGAAAATTTTCCGCAGATTTTTTGTTTTGTTTTTTAGTTGAAATTTTGATTGTGATTCCAATAAAATTGTTTGAAACATATTGCTTCCCATAAAATAAGACAGACTAATAAAATAAAAGTTATTAATTATTAAGGAAGGAAAACGTATAATTTAAATATAATTGCAACGTAATTAAAGTTTAAATTCTATGAAGGCATAAAATGACCACAAATATTAAACAAAAGTGGTTGAACGGCTGATTCCTTGATATGGACGAGGGAGTGTAATAACAGATGATGCAATAACGAAACTTAAAAAGAAAATAAAAATTACAGTATAAAAATAGGTATGTAGAGACATTAGGTTTTTTGGAAGCAGAAGACATGAAAAATGAGCAATGCTCTCGCCAGGACTCGAACCTCGGACCTCTCGAGTGTGCTGACCAATTACTCCACGAAGGCATGCTAAGTAGGCGGGAGAAACACATTATACACTCCTCCTTTTAAAGGGCAACTGGGGATTAGGGGTCACAATCGCCAAATCCTGATGGTGGAGAATCATCATCCACCACCTTTTTTAGTTCGAATGCCACTGTAGAGACATTCGGTTTTTTAGAAGCAGGAGACATGTAAAATGAGCAAAGCCTTCGCCGGGGAACGGACCTCTCCATACGCACCAAATGTGCCGACCACTACATCACGAAGGCATGCTAAAATGGCGGGTGAAATACCTTATAGGTATACAGTAATAAAAGATGTACGGAAATGTAAATTGTAGTACAGTATAGATTTAGTATCTTCTGATTGCTCTTGAATATTTATTTCTCAAATATTCAAACTTTTGTCTTTGACGTTCACATAGTTCTGTCTTGTTGTTTGAAAACCAAAGCATATTTGGGATAAAATTTCTGATTTATACGAATATTGTGGTAGAAAAACATAAATCTAGAGACAAGAACCGCACACCTTATTAGTCTCTCAATTAATCTTCGCTGTCCTATCCAAGCAATGGAAATTTTGGATCAAGTAAATCACGCATAGTAAGTCACAGATTATAAACTGTGATTTAGTGCCAACTATTACCCATATACCTCACATTCTAAAGTAGGATTATATTCCTCCACAATGGGATCGGAAAGCAAAGATTAAGAGTCTATTTAAAGTGTGCGCGAATGTTTATACATTATAAACTACAAAATTACAATCAATCTAAATACATCATTAGATTGGTGAAAAAGCAGATTAGCAAACACAGAAAAAAACAATGGGTATAAGCAAGTAATGCGTCAAAAAGAGAGAAAAGATACGTGCGCATGCACGAGCACGTGTGAGTGGCAGGATCGTCTGGTAGACAGTCGCGTATAGATAACCAGTAAGCTCGGGTGGTGTTTGCTGTATTTTATTTTATTACTAGCTGGGGTACCCGGCTTCGCTCAGGAAGTTGATATGAGATTGTGTAATAGTATTTGGAATAAAAAGATAAAACTTTAAAAACTAAGGGGGTAAAATTTTTTTATTGAAAACATATTCTAATTATTTACAATACTCGTTTATAAACAACATTTTTCATTTTGTTATCCGGGGTATATATGTACAAATTCTTCGAATTTCCTACTCGAGAGCAAGCTACGTATTTCTGACCGTGAGAAAAGGAGGAGTCTTTGAGGTTGATGCCGCAATGTTTAAAGTTTGTGCTTGCGCTTTGTTAATTGTAAAACTATAGGCTAATTTGATTGGAAACTGCAATCTTTTAAACTAGAATGGTAGTTCAGTAGATATCAGTGGTATTATGGGGATAAATACTGTGTATCCTTTTTCCTTTCCAGTCATAGGTTAGGCTTCGATGATGTTATTCGATAGCTGTTTGACGACCATCCTTGTTCCATGATATAGTTTTGGTGAGTTTGTAGAGACATTAGGCGTTTTTGGAAGCAGGAACCATGAAAAATATGCATTGCCTTCGCCGGGGATCGAACCACGGACCTCTGAAATACCGGCTCAGTGTGCTGACCATTACACCACGAAGGCACGCTAAGAATGTGGGAGATGTACCTTATATACTCCCCTTTTTAAAGGGCGACTAGGGTTTTAGGGGACCTAGTCGCCAAATCCTGGGTGTGGAGAGTCATCATCCACAACCCTTTTAGTTCGGGCGCCCCTGTAGAGACATTAGGCATTTCTGGAAGCAGGAACCATGAAAAATATGCATTGCCTTCGCCGGGGATCGAACCACGGACCTCTGAAATACCGGCTCAGTGTGCTGACCATTACACCACGAAGGCACGTTAAGAATGTGGGAGATGTACCTTATAAGTTAAGGTTTCAGTAGTATCATCGGAGATCTAATTTTCCTTCGAAGGCAGTGTAATGGTATTGTTGGTACTTGCAAAGAGTTTAAAAATTCGGTGGGGAATTTAACACTTTCTTCAATGCTTACCATTGTGTCAATCGATTTTTATGAGTCCCACCCATACAAAAATGAATTCGAATGGTCCGCAATGTTCCAGAACATTCCACAACATTCGAGAGTGCTCTGGAATGTTCCAGAAAGATCTAGGATGTTCCAAGCGTTCCAGACTATTTCCGAATATTCCGCAACATTTCAGAATGTTCTGGGATGTTCTGGAATGTTGTGGAATGTTCTCGAATGTTCTGGACTGTTCAGGAAATTTATAGAAAGCGAAACTTCAGCCCTTATATCTTCAAAAGCAAGACAGGTAAAAACGGGTAAAAACCAAGGTAAAAACGGAAACGTTTTTTATGGATGGAGCATAGAGGGCTATCACACAATATAACTTCCTTGATCGGACCGGGACTGAGTTTTAGCGGCATGCACATTGTACACTTACTTTTATAATATATGTTGATTATTTTCTATGAATATGATTTCATTGACCAATTTTAGAGAGGGTCAATTTGAATGAATAAATGTAATAAATAAAAACAAAATAAAATATACGTGTGTGTAAAATCTTTTGTTTTATTTTTCTATAATATCTTTCCACTTCCATTAGCAATTCTACGCACTGAACACTAGCGGCTCTACAAGAAAGAGTCTACCGTCAGGTTTTCCCTCCCTGCTGCAACTAAATGTACAGTTGCATGCCCAGTTTTGCACAACCACCCTCTACATAGGAAATTGCATTAGTATTGAAATAGTTTCTCTTTTTATTGCACGTATTTTTAAATTTAACTCTTTTATGTTTTATTTACTGCAGTTGCATTTGCCTTTCATGCATTACTTACGTAAAACATTTTGCTTCTTCAGTTAACGAAATGTAACTGAAAGTCAAAATCGCTACCTAATACTGTTTTCTTTCTCTTAAAAAATTTCTTTAATGCGTTGTTATTTTATTCAGTTCTTAATAACCTTGCAAAGAAAAAATCAATTATAATATAATTCAGCTATAATTGCTTTTCAAGCAGTAAACACATTTTTGTGTACAGAATATGATTAAAAAGCTTTTTTCCTGATTAAATCAGCTAATGATAACAACAGTGCAAATATGCTTAATGGAACTGCTTCAGGTTGCAGAATCTTTTCGCTGAACCATATACATGCATTAAAAATCTTTTGTATCTTTCTTATATCAGAAACAGTAGTAATTAGCTCTCTTAATAAACAATGTTTCCTGTAATAACAGTGAAGCCGAAGCAAATCATTAAGAAAAAAATCTTGCGATGGAAAAATTACGTAAGGATATAATAATCTCCATCAAACAATTTATTTGCGAGACGATGTTTTGCAACAAATTTACTGTGAGGAATAACTATTATCGCAATAATTATAATCAAGACATTACTGCGTAGATCGACGAGAAACCTTTATTTTTATACTATTTAGTGGGAAAAAATCATGAATTCACAAACTTTTTATAAAAATGCAATGATTTCTTCTTTTACAAAATCTCCTGAATTCCGAATATTACAATAGGGTTGCTAAAATGACATGCACATAAGGAATTCCAGTACAACTAATCTATTAGCAAAATATGTCAAAATATTATGTATGAAATTTGCATAACTCGAGAACGAGGCGAAAACCAACCAAATGAAGTAATAAATAAAATAAAATTAAAATTAAAATTAATCTACGTATTCTACACCAGGTATGTATTACATGGCGTTAAGACTGGGCTACTTGAATTATTACACTGAGGCTATCTACCCAAGAGAAGGGATGGTTCGTTGAAGGATTGGAAACTGTTTCGTAGCCAGTTTCCAAAAGCATCTTTAAACATGGCAAAAAACAAAATTTGTAATTAAAATGTAAAAGGTTTTGATCTTCTGTAACGTGACTTCACTGACTGACAGAGAAAAGTAACTGTTTCCTGCTGTTGTATGTGTATATGTAATATATTCCTGCTAAGAAATATATTATATATATACACACGCAGTATACATTAGCTATACCTGTATATTTGGTGCTTCATTTCTCAAACTTCTGTACATTAAGTGACATCACTGAACTAAAAGCTGGAAAAGCCTAACGTTATTTATATATCTGATTGTGGCAAAGCACATAGGGCTGTCTTCCAAAGGGAAAGGATACCTTATTCGAAAGCTTAAGAAAAATTGCTTCGCATTGATGCTACATACGTTAAAACTGCAAAAACTCCCAGACCAGCCCTTTTGCCAGGCTTGAAATCTAAGCTAAACTACTAGCATTGAATGATCTTATTTACTCTGTCACGGTGGGTAAAACCAGACAATGACACTGCAGGGAAAAAAGTTCCCCGTGATTCTGCACTTGTATATTATTTTCTGTACTTCCAAAGTTGGTTGGCTCCATTATTGAATTCGGATCGAAGTACTAGTATTCAATGGTCTTATTTAATTGTCTGCTTCTGGACCATGGTATTATTAAAGCTCATAAAAATTATCAATTGAGAACTTTATAAATTAAATGCATTTTAAATTACATAAACTAAAGAAATTGGATAGCTTATAAAACTAAATTAAAATAGAGATGACCGTAAAAACCGCTAGTCACCGATGATCGACGAGTTTGACTAGACACCGATGTGGTACGAATTACTTCAGAAATAAAATTAAACTCAAGTTACTGATGCCCGATAAAGCAATTGGTCACTGACAATCCACTGACGTTGAATGGCGCTCAACCCGTATATCATGATAATAAATGATACAGTAAAATTAGACAATTTTTTTAGACGACATTTATGTCAGTTAAGGCCGATCGTCGTCAAGGCCCCTGGTCACCAGTGACTTATGAGTTGAATATCATTGGTGTGAAGCAGTAGAATGCTTAATGAAGCGACATAAAAATACTGAAGTGCATATGTAGCTTAACGAAGTATAACATAAAATGTAATTTTGGAAAATATTCCTTTAAGAACGTTTTAATGTAAAAAAAAATCACATTAAGCCAGAAGGCCTAGATAACTGTGGTTTTAATTCAATGTCTGAAGCTCAGAATGCGGTATCAATAAATGTGCAATTATTCGTTATCGTTATGCAGTTTTATAAATCAAAGAACAGTGTCGTAATGTCGTAATGAACAAAGTCGATAATGTTTCTTAAAAATCAATTTTATAAACCATACATATGATTTTGACATACTCAGACTTTTCATTTCATTTTTGTGCACATATTGTTATATTTTCTCCTTAATTTGATAAGGCTTCCATGTGTTAATAAATAACTTATGTTAACTTGAATACTTTGTTGCTTTTAATGTATTAAAATGCTTCACTGTGGGATGAATAAGTTCACTGTGGAATGCATAAGAAAATAATTTCTTCATTTCTTGTAAATATTCGGTTTCATTCAGGAAATCTTCACTTTATTTGAATATATAGTGTTAAAATTTGAAAGTGATGGTAAGCGTACGTTACGAAAAGATTTTATTCGGTATAATAATGTAGATTTGATTCTAACACTATTTAATCACATTACAGCAAGACAGCACTATCATTCATAGTAAAGTGCACAGAACAGTAATATACATTGGACATAAAACTGAAAAATAGTATTTCCAAAATGAATATTTTTATACATGACTTAAGTTAGCAGCTGACTATGGAATTAAAAAAAAAAGCTTGTGAACTTTATAAGGTATTTCCCCCGCCTTCTTAGCATGTCTTCGCGGTGTAGGGGTCAGCACACTTAGCGCGTATTCGAGAGATCCATGGTTTAAGCCCCAGCGAGGGCACTGCTCATGTTTCATCTCTCCTGCTTCCAAAAATCCTAATGTCTCTGCAACTTATTTGAATAACAAGGAATCAATTTTAGATTCATGAGGAAAATCTCAATTTGCTAGAAGAAGAAAATGCATGAGAAATGTGTCCCAAGAAGATCTAGAAAAAGCTGTACTGCTATGGTACCAGGAGGCTAGACCTCGAAATTTTCCGATCAATGGACCCCTACTGCAGACGAAGGCCGATGAATTGGCAAGTCGAATGAGTATTAAAGATTTTAAATGCAATGATGGATGGCTTTTTCGATTTAGATCAAGGCTCAAGATTTCTTTTCAAATTGTACGTGGTCATAGCTCTTATGTAAACGAAGACGTATACACTAATTTCAGTAGAGAACTGCCAGGGCTTTTTTTAATGAGGACGAAACTGCATTTTGTTATACGCTTTTGCCAAAAAGACATTACGTTAAGCAGTAAACAGAGCATTGCAGCAATTGTTTGTGCTAATATGGATGGCAGAGAAAAGCTTAAATTATTAGTGACTGAAAAATCTAAGAATCCACTGTGTTTTAAAGGAATTCGAACACTGCCAGTTGGTTTTGCATTTGCACACAAAAGTATGGATGACACAAGACATATTCAGTAACTGTTTAAAAAGAATAACTAAGAAGTTTCGAGGGAAAAGCATACAATTCTCTTATTTTGAAATGATCCAACTTGCCGTAATAACCTTCCAGAACTGAGGTCCAAACAGGCTGAATATTTGTCGCCAACCGCAACTGCGAAGCTACAGCCAATAGATGAAGGAATCTTCCAGAATCTTAAAACAAATGATAGAAAGACACTCTTACAACAAATCATTTTCTCTTTAGATCGTGGTTAAAGCTACGACATTACTCTACTGACAACTATAAACGATCCTATACACCATATGGGATGCTGTTAAAGAAAGCACAATTAGTAATTGCTTTGGTCATGCTGAATTCATGCACACTGAAAAGAACAATCATATCGAAGAATGTGACAATACAAATACAGCTTTTCCTGAATTCAAAAAATTTAAAAGCGATAACGTTACTTTTTCTGATTATGTAAGGGTAGTTATATAATCAGAAAAAACAACGTTATGTAAAGGTCAACTTTTCACACAGCTTTTCGCAGACTTACTTAGAAGTCTGTGAAAAACTGAACGAGGATGACATAATAAAAACTATCCGAGAGGATGTAAAAGCAGAGACCTTATCGGATTCAGAAGAAAATGCAGAATCTATTAAACAACGTAATGATCAAGCCATAATGGACTCTATAAAAGCTCTAAAAGCATTTATTCAGATCGAACCTTCCTCTCAAAATGAAATGAAATGTTTACTTCAAATCGAGAAGCTGGCTGAAAAATGTAGGCATAATAAACGAAACCAAACATCCATTTTACAGTTTTTCTCAAAAGTGTAATTCATATTTTAAATTACTACTTTCTATAGCATATCTTCTGTTTAATATTATGATTAAGGTAAGTTTTTATTGTTTTTAATACACTCTTAGACAAAAAAAAACGACGCACCAAGAAGGAGTTATCCGAATGGGACGAAAATCAATAGAAGTGATGTACATGTACAGAAAACAAATGATTACAGTTTGAGAAAAATTGAATGATTTACAAAGTGATAGAGCTTTACAAAGTGAAAAAGTCAGTAACGCTTTTGTCCACCTCTGGCACTTATGTAAGGAGTTATTTGGCTTGGCATCGATTGATAAAGGTTGCGGATGTTCCCCTGAGGGACATCGTGACAAACTCTGTCCGACTGGCGCGTTACATCGTCAACATCCCGAGCTGATTGCAGGGGCCTGCCCATAATGCTCCAAAAGTGCTCAAAAGCAGAGAGATCCGGCGACATTGCTGGCCACGTTAGTGTTCGGAAAGCACTTAGACAAGCAGTAGAAACATGCGCAGTGTGGCGGCGGGCATTATCTTGCTGAAATGTAAGCCCAGGGTGGCGTCACATGAAGGACAACACAACGGGCCTCAGAACTTCGTCAACGCACCGCTGTGCTGAAAGATTGCGACGGATGACAACCAAAGGGGTCCAATAATGAAATGAAATGGTACCCCAGACCATCACTTCTGGTTGTCGGGCTGTCTGCCGGAAGAGTCAGGTTGATATCACACCTCTGTCCGGGGCGATCTCAGACTCGACTTCGCTGGTCATCGGGGCTCATTTCAAAGCAGGACTCATCACTGAAGACTATTCTACTCCAGTCAGTGACATTCCCGTGCGAATGAGCCCGACACCACTGCAAACGGGCTTGACGTTGTACAGAGGTCAATGGTAGTCGGCGGAAGGGGCGCCATGACCTCAGCCCCCTTTCTGTGAGCCGTCTATGATTGGTCCTTGTGGTCACTGAAGCACTAGTTGCACGTACAATCGATGATAATGATGCATCTGGGGCTGTGAGTGCCGCTCTGACGATTGCTCGGTCTTCACGTTCTGCTGTTTCTTTAGAACTACCGCTTCCTTCTTGACGCTACGTGCGGCCATGGTTCACCCATTCCTGCCAATATCGTCTAATAGTGGCATCGCTCCTGCTCAAATTTCGAGCTATTCGCCGATAAGACCAACCGGCTTCTTTAAGCCCAACTACACGACCTCTCTCAAATTCTGACATCTGTGCATATCGTTCGCGCACCTGTATGCGAGGCATTGTTGTCTACGAGAGTACACGGAATGAAATTCGTAAAGATCTGGAATCGTAATTTGTCCTCTTAAATATTCTGCCAGTTCCGCAGATCAGATGCGTTCATTCATTGGCAGCCAAAATATAAAATTTTGCATTTTCCGTTGAAACATGTATGCATATCAATTTGTGTCCAATTTACTTTATATGTTCTCGGTGCGTCGTGGTGCGTCGGTTTTCTTGTCTAAGAGTGTATGTTTAATTTTAGATAGTGTAGTATATGTTTATTTTCTGGGATTATGCATTCCAGAAGATTTTCTTCTTCAGTGACAGACTTTTAAAGTTTAACTTTAAAAACATCGGATAATTTCAAATCTTTTCTCAGAACATTTGAATTCGAACTAACGAGCGTCCACTGTATTTGATATTAATAACATTTGGCACTATATTTGATATTAATAATATTTGGCATTAGTCATCTTTTAAAAAGGTGGCTAGCACAAATTACAAAATATTGCTTATTTTTACGAAAAATTGCCTTTTTAGTTTTTTAGGTAAACAATTACATAATTTGAAATTACAGATTATATTTTATCGTGTATGGATTGTTAATATCTAAAATTTTACATTAAGAAATGCAGTGTTTCGATAGTTGTGAGTTCCATAAATCCAAAAAAAGAAACTGACGAAATCCATCAAAATGTCACGTTTTTCAAAACTTTCAGTCTGATACGCGAAAGAAAGCTATAATTTTCTTTTTCATTTTGCTTAGCTAGGCGATAAGTAATTTGTACAGGTATAGCGATAGGGGATAAATTATTTTTCCGCTCATCCTAATAAACATATATCGTAAACAGCTGTAAAAGTAAATAAATAAATCTGAGTAGTATGGCTAATTTCCTCAAAATTAGCAACACAGAGTTATAAGTCAGGCGGCATGACAAAAACTAATGTATATATTGCTGCTTTCTACGGATTCATGGATTTGGTGTAATTGATGATAACACTTGAAGAAGAATCAAAACACAATTTATTTGCCAGTAAGCTCTATCACACCGAACAGTTCCAAAGACAGGTTTACTCTCGTCGAGAAACTATGATAAACACGCTAAAATAATCAGAAGCACAGCCTTCAATCTATAACGGTGTAGACAGTTTTACAGCATACACTAAAGTACAGCTCTTAACTCGGTCGATCGCTCTCAGGTTAATTCTTATATCTGAACTCAAACACTACTACTCTCTCAGGACAGGCACGGTATATATAACTTTAACCTACCTTCAATAATATTCTCAAGAAAACCGCTGAAAATGTGTTCTAGAATGTTCTCGCTCCGTCTATGGTATAACGCCAATTTTGTCGCCAAATATGGCAACTCTGTCACTTTCTGGCAACCCTAAGTCCGCTTTGCGGGGAAGCTATCTCACCACGTACCCGCTGGGCGTTTCGCAACAATACATCACTGGAAAAAACATACATTGCATTCGTATAGAAAACTACATTTTAAAGCAGAAAATTTGAAAAATTGATTTTGTCCTCCCCGGGATTTGAACCACGGAAATTCCAATTGTGAGCTGGATGAGTACCACGAGAAGATGCATAAGAGAATGCGGTAACTCCTTAAACATTTCTCTACTAAAAAATGTACGTATATTTTGCAGAAAATGTACTACATGCATCTTAAACTTCAGATCTGGTTTTTATTGAAAGTTTATTACCATAGTGTTGAACTCAGAAAATAAGAAAATGTAAAAAGTAGAAAATAAAACTAAAATATAGAATGTAACGTAATACAGTCATCAAATTATATTGTCTTTTATTACAGCTACAGCACATTTTCAAAAGGCAATGCCATCAAAACCAAAATATAACTGTAAAAATTGTATAAAAAATTCATTTTATATTTGTATTCGGGTGCTCAAAAGTACTTGAAATCTTGCTAGTCGAACTTATGTATACAGACTGCATCGGAAGACGTCACAGTTCGAACTTTTACCTGAATTTGTTATAATATTCCTTTTCGCTAAATTGGCATAAAATAAGTAATAAATTTTAATGATGCTTAAAATCCATAAATCCAATAAGAAAACTCGCTCGTCTAGAGTACTCAACTGAATCGATAGGCAGCAATAAGCCAACTAAAATCCAACCATTCAAAACCAAAGAAAAAAGAGAGAGACGAATAAAAAATTACAATTGAGCGTCTACTCCTACTCTAAAATGACATTTATTTCACCAGAGCGAAGAAGTAGGACGAATCAAAGAAAGGCATAAAAGCGAGAGAAATAAGATAAATAACAGGTCCACCCGCCGAAAAATCACTTTTCGAAATGTAAACGTCCGGAAGCGGCAAAAAGCGGTTCAAGTATCACTTAGCTGATTGGATTCAATCGAGGCATTTGACTTATGCTGTCCCAGAGCTGTCATTAGGAACCCTTTTAAACGGCACCTCGGCAGGGCTCGTCGCCAACGTCACAAACTCTCAACACTGAACAGACTCGCGTTAAACTGATTAATCCCAAAGGGCATCAGAAATTCCATTTTGTACAGTAGAATATACAAGCGAAATGAAAATGGAATGTGTCTTTCTGTTACAAGCATTTAGATTACTTTTCATTACCAGTAATCTTGTGTATTAGCTGTATTTTATTTTACTGTAATAAAAAATTCGGGAGTTATTCCAAAAATACAAAGATTTCAATTATATCGGCCAATAATTGCTATAATTCCTTGAAAATATTCCTTTTCCACTGCAATGCTTTTATACCAAAACCTTTTCAATATTTGAATTAGATTTTGATTTCGTAAAACCTGTCCAGAAATCGTAGCAAAGTTTCTTTTATTTCAAAAATAGACTCAAGAATGAGTCTATGAAGCATAAATTTTAACTAAGTGAATAAAAAAAAGTACACGGTAGCATGTCATCCGAGCATAGAGCTTGTGGAACATTTAGCCATAAATTTACAAACAAGAGCATTGTGATTAAAATGCATCACCATGAAGATATATCCATGAGTTATTTCGTCCCAATTTCGGACGTTTTCTACGAAATCTTCCGTAAGAGCCGCAAAACACTCAAATAATATTCTTCTAACAGTTCGGCCTTATGTTAAATACAACTGATGCACAACGCCACGGCAATCACAGTAAATAGCCAACGTTAGCACGTTACCTTGTTTTTTTTTCCATCAGGTTTGATTTCGTCTTTTTGGTCTTTCTTCACTTTTCCAGCGCTATTTGCTTGATTCCTGTTCTGTGTTTGTATTAAAAGCGTACATATATGTTTCATCAACAGCAATCACGCGTTTCGCCGTCAAAAGGCATTTCTTGGTTACTTAAATATTTTCTTTGAAAAAAAAACGATTTTGGAACAACACGAGAAGTGAAACATTGCGAGCACACATTATCCTTAAAAATTGCTTGACAGGATCCAAATTTTACGGGAAATTGTTCAGTGATATTCTTAATTGTTAAATGACGTTTGATAAATACCAAATCTCTGACTTGAACGACATATCGCTCATTAGTTGATGTAGATCATCCACCAGAAGGTGATTCCTTTTCGTCGCATTCTTAGCTAGAATTAACCCTTTGACTACTAACGGGACATATATGTCCTACTAAAAGTTTAAAAATTACTGCTGGGTCAAAACGTACTTAGAATCTCCTGAATGTTGGAGATCATCTTCCAATAGTTGGAAAATCAAGAGGCCGCTATGCTCGTTGCCACATATGAACATAGAAAAAAGAACAAATATGAGTTGCCCAATGCGTAATGTTGGGTTACGCAAAAACTGCTTTTTCCCGTACAATATGACGTAAAATTTATTTCATATAATAAAGTTTTCCAGAATAATAGATGTGCTTATAGTACGTCGATCGCTATGTGTGAGACCTATGTATCCCACCATGAACTACGGTTGGGACATACGTGTCCCAGCCTTTGTCTTAAAAACCGTTTGCCAAAAAAATCACAATGTAAATTTACCTTATTTATGACATATGTTGTTCACTTGGATATAAAACGGGGCAATTGTTTTTAAATTCGTCGTCAAAACGTTAAGCAACTTATAACCACCTAAATCTCTTTTTTCTAATAAACTATTGTCCTAAAAAGATTTTCAGTAACATTTTAAACGCCATTGTAGCAGAAATTCCACTGAGAAAACAAAATTTAATGCATATTCTTACCACGATTACACTCGCAATTTTTACGAATTGCTTAAGCAAAAATTCTTTACTTTTTTTCATAGCACATGATACAAGGAATTCAAGTACGAATTTGTTTTCGATGTCAATGAAATTTGTAACAGCTTCTGAAAGAAATCTAAAAGTGATTTCTTGTACGGTCCTATTTTAAATGAATCACTTCAGATCCTTTTGATGAAAACAGTATATAGGGCTCTGTAATTATTAAACATAGTCTCCTAAACACACTAGGTTTTTGTCCTTTGTTTTTAGCCTAGAGTTTAGAATACGACAAGAGACTAGGGCCCACTTAATATAATCTGCGGCCTTTGACAAACCTTTTTCCGTTTCATACTCTTCGATTTTTTATGAAGGAAAAGTAGGAACATGAGGAACTACTAAATGATTTGGAAAAATTCTAAAATCTGCGGCCTTAGACCAAGGCAAAAACCAGTGCTTGAGAAATTATCCCAGTTATCCGTTTTATTATTAGAAACGGTATGGCATTAAATACTAAATTACGCTGTCGGAGTTTTTCACAGGGAAACAAAGATCTTGTTTTCCTGAATAATTTTGTTACTTACGTATTAACTCAACCACCTTAGTCGCCACATTTTCAGAGTATGCCAAATTCTGGCAATCATATGCATAACCATTCTTCCAACAACCATGCTCATAATAATTAAGTCGATCAATGCTGCCATTTTCATATGCATTTGTTTTTGTTGCATTCCAAGGTTTTCTTAAACAAATCGTGATATTTTTTGGCCTTAGTTTCAAAATATGAGCTTGTGGAATTTGCCAGCAACGAAAGAAAGTGCGGTAAAATTTCTAAAGGAACGCAGAATTTTGCTGAAAATTTTGTAAAGGAAACAACAAGAAATGCGTTTTGTAGATGTTACTGAGGGTTACACGAACCTGAGTCTCTGCAATTCTCTTATGATTTTATAAGCGAAAACTGATCACTGTGTCCTTCGGGAGAAGAACAGCGCAAGCAGATTACAGAACGATTTGAATAAGAATGTAAGTGTTTTATTTTTTTAATACAAGCGTTAATCCTTATTTAATAACTAAACTTTGTATTTCAAATTGCTAAAGTATGTTTTCTTTTCTTATGTTGATAACGTTTACCGACATACTATAAATATCGATAGTTTGAGAAGCTTTCTGAACAAAAGGCCCGAAAACCACTAACTTTGCACCCGATAAGTAACTTCCAACTTTTTATCTGTAAAAAATCGGCAGATTGTGCTTAAGTGGTTGCGTTAATACGTATCCACCTAATTTTTTCTTTTACTCCAAGAATACCTAAAATTAAATAATACTTGACTGACTGTAGTTTAAGAGACAAACGAGCATGATCACTCGATTACTGCTATAACTGGTAAAAGCTAAATAGTTAGATTTATTATATAATTTCAAAACGCACTAGGGTTATTTTCTCGTGGACAGGAGTACCCATTCAGGGAAGACCTTTAATCTAAAAAATACTGACATTGATAACATTGCGTTCTACGGGTACGTGAATTTGGAGTAATTGATGATAACACTTGATTAAAATCAAAACACAATTTATTCGCCAGTAAGCACTATTACACAAGACAGTTCCAAAGACACGTTTACATTCATCGAAGAACTACAACAGAGACGCTGAAACAATCAGCAACACAGTCTTCAGAATGTAATGGTGATGAGAGCTTTACGCCAAAGCACTAAAGTACAGCTCCCGACTCGGTTGATCGCTCTCAAGCTAACCTCTGAGCTCAAGATACTAACCTTTCCCAGGATAGGCAGGGTATATATAGCTTTAACCTACCTTCCATAATATTCTCGAGAAAACCGCGAAAAATGTCTAGAATGTCCTCGCTCAATCTATGGTATATCGCCAAATGGTCTATTTCGCGCTAAATCTGGCAACTCTGCGTTTTCCTACCACTTTCCGGCAACTCTAAGCTCACCTGCTTTGCAGGGAAGCTATCTCACTGCGGCTAGGCATTTCTCAACAATATAAAACATGTCGCCATATAACAAGCCTGCTGACTCAAATTTTGAGCTCGTGCCCAAATATTGATATTCAGCTGTTTTATCCGCTCATCCACTAATGGGCTAGGAAAAACTGAAAAAGCATAGACTACAGAGAAATGTGCTGTTCCCAATATATAGTGGTGCAGCGCCAATCTTTAATCTTTTAAAAGTTCCCATAATTGAAAAAAAGAAAGAAAAGCTAATAATAAACTTACATATTATACTTAGCATATTACATATCCATATATGCATATATATAATACTTATGTATAATATAGCGCATTATATATAAAGTTAAACGTATTATATATCCCCAATAACTCTGACTATTTACTTTCAGAACATCTACTTTAATATTAACTAACTAATTTCATATTAAAGGAGATGCATTTTCTACACCCACTCACAGCAAAAAAGATATATAATGCAATAATAATAGAGACGTTCTTTCATTGCTTAAATCTTCTAATAAAACAGAATATTTCTTCACTCGAACATTTCTTACGAATCTCATCCTAATTTCTGTACTCAAATTTACCTTGTAGCTGTTTTATTGGAACATTTAAAAGTAAGTAAATGGTCCTAATGGATTTCGCAGTTATTATTTTATTAGACATCTGTGGTTACTTAACGAAATTAGCGGTAAAACTGTAGTCTCTGATAAGACTATAATTAACACTTTGAGTTAGTTATTTCGCTTGGTACTTAATCGGCGAAAGAAGAACCGTTTATTGTGATTTCGAGTTTCGAAGATGAATGCATCATGAAATAAAACTCGAAAAATTCTCACCGGAAATCAAGATTAATGAAAGCTGTTTTCAGGCTTTTCTTCTTTAGAAGAGTTAGAAGGAGAAAGAAGCAGAATAATTATTCCCTGATTTGTTTAATTTAGAAGTTGTTGAAATATCATTTTACTATTCATCACTTTGCTATCGACCAGTCGGAAAAAACCGCTGTTTTCATTTGAGAGGAACCTAAGCTCGGGTGGTACCGTAACCACCATTACGAAAAGAGTTTTCTGTTGAAAATGAGAAGGAAAAACAAAAGGCTCTGAAATTAACAAAGGAAATGAAGTACTTACTATCACAACCTTGCGATAATTATTAACAATGCTTTATGACTAAGCCATGTCTTTATAGGCAGAAAACAGTATTAGCAAAGTCTTAACAGTAAAGTTCTTTTCTCAAAAAAAAATCTAATTTCTTTGCTGATCTAATCTTTCTTTGCTAATATTCTAATTTTTGCTAAGAATCTAATTCCATCCAGAATTTCAAAGCATTCACCAAATTTTAAGCCAATTTAAGTTTTTACAAAACACTTTTTCTTTTACAGGGACGATCTTTTTGCATCCTTTACTTTATCCACAAGTTCTAACATCTAATTTTAAAAATTTAAATAAATGTTTCTTCAAATTCTAATAAAAGATACTGCTAGTACTTTGACGGTTTCGCAGTTCTTTCTCATTAATTTGTTTTTTGGCGTCTCAATTTTAAGTAGTAAATGTTTCCTGAATTTTATTGGAACTTCTTTTTACTGCTTCGATAGTGTATTCAGGTAGTCTAATCAATAATTAAATGCGACTGTTATTACAGAAATCACACAATGCTTTCTGTTTTTAACCTAGTATACATTCGTAACTCCGATTATTCTCCGCATATTTAGGTGCACAGACCTTTCGACATTCCAGCTGTACACGCTAGTCATCTGTGCCATGCCAGCACATATGTCAGCATACAATTATTCCTTGTAATGTCACAGAATGTACGTTATATCAATAGTATATCAGCAGTAAGCATTGTTGTTGTTGTGACTATTCTCGCTTGTCTGTTATAAGCTTATCTGTAGCAAGTCCACGAAATTCATAGTAGGAGGCAAGTTTGCGCCTGTCTTTGGCAACAGCCTGGAGCACCATACTGGTACAGTACGAATTCACTCAGTTCAGCCTCCAATTATGAAACAGAGCACCCCGAGAGTTCGGACCTGACGAATATTTAGAATGTCCTCATGTCGCACACACATTGTACATTTAAACCGCACCCTTCGGTACGGCAGTCAGAAACACTAACCAGTATCCCGGTTGGGCGGCACAATAAACGTAGAATATTAATATATTAACAGTTTTTAAAATGGCATCCAATGTAAGCTTGAATGTAAAAGAATAATTCGGTAGCTAACGAATCCAACACTTTTAGATTAAATTTAGTTTAACATTGATTTTGCAGAACATTTTCCTGTTGAATTCTATATTCAAATTGCTTTTCCCTTTCCATTTATAGATACCAATACTAAATACCTTAAACATACATCAGACCCACTCAAGAGAGATTAAGCGAGGGACGAACATTCGGATAAGCAGCTAGCAACGTGCTGACAAGAGAGTGGCAGTTTCTGCATCGTCTAATTAGAATTTGACATCGAGTGCTCACCGTGGTGATTGCTTCTTGAAATTCCGTTAGTTGCTGAAAAGTGACACTCCTAACGCACGCGCAGTCACCTATCCAGTCATTAAATAGGGATCTTATTGGAGATTTATAATGCTTCAGAGAATGGCAAATAAATATATTAAAAGTACTTATATCCACAGTTTACTTTCCAATACAACACAGCTGCTTTTTCCTCGTACACAACATGGTACGTGTATGAAATTTAAGTAGAACCTATTATAGTGCTGTATAATTCAGCATTAGTAAACACGAAGACAATTGGACTGGATTGGATTTATAAGTAAACAAAAGTAAATGTTATTGTAATCTAGAAATTCTAAAATGGTAAGTTTCTCAGACAATGATCGAATCACGATGCAAATTACAGGAAAAACTATTAATGTATTTATTCCTCAACAACTTTAAATTTGAGTGATTTTATTTAAAATAATTTGATTATTGCAAATCACGTTATAGTTATCTATTTAAGAAAGAAATGCTGTCGTGAAGGACTTTTAAAGGAAACAGGCATATATTGCCGCTATACATGAGGAAAATCATAAAAATGCCATGCAGCCACATTGACATTTTAAGACTTCATGAATTAAATTACGTTCAAAGCGCTGAAAAACAAAAAGGCTAATTATTTTTCGTTTTCATTGCGTTTTATTTAAACGAATTTTCTTCATTTAATGCAATATCAGTTTTACTGTCTTCTGGTCAAGGGAACAAAGTTGATGAGAGCTAATATTTTTTTCGTAATTCGATTATCAGATGAATTGATTGATTTCTTAAGAAGAATATTATTTTTTTTTTCATGTGAAGAGCAAAACTCATTTTAAAATGTGAGTTTTACCTTTTCTTAGACGAATTTATTTTAACACTTTCTCAGATGCAATTATCTTAACATTTTCTTACACGGAAAAATCAATCAAATACTTTCACGAAACTCTGTTAGGAGATTGTTTTTATTAATTATTGAAACAAAAATAGAAGCTATTGTAGTCTAGACATTCTAAAATGATAAGTTTCTCAGATAATGATCGAATCATGACGCATATTACTGGGAAAACTTTTAATGTATCCCTCAACAACCTTAAATTTCAGTGATTTTCCTTAAAATGATTTATTATGATTATTATGATTTATGTTACCATATGGAAATACGTTCTTTACTTCAATCTATATAAATCAGTTACTTGACATTTTCATATATGCAAAGCAAAATGCATTTTCCGAAGCTAAAATTTCTTAATTATCTTAGAAATTTATGAGCAAAAAGAATGGTTTATTTTATCGCACTATAATTTTTTTATTTAAAAGTCTACTCTATTTAATTAACTTACAGAACTTTTAAGAATAAAAGACAGAATTTTAATTCTATTACGTGAAGTACTTAGAAATTTTAATTAGAAAAGATTCGCAGTAGAAACAAGTACTTTTTAATTTACTAATAATATTAAAAAATAAATAAATAAGAAAGAATTAATTTAAATTCATCAAAATAGTAAAAATAAATACTGATTGAAAAAACAATGAGGATGGAGCAAAATAATTAATGAGAAAACTGTAGCGTATAGTATTTTTCCTAAAACAAAAAAGTTAAGGACAAATTAAAAATGAACTCTTATTAACATTAACGAAGATGATTCCGAAAAAATGAAAAATATCAATACACATCTCATTTAACTACATAAAAATACGTAACAGAAGGATGATAAATCTTCTGTGCCAATTTAAACACATTTTAAAAAATTTTCTGCAGTCTATCAAAAGATACAAATTCATTAAAACAAGATCAGATTTACAAATGCAATAATAAAATAGCTAAATTTGCAAAATAAATATACAATAAAGTTATTTCCTAGCCATATCAGCCTTTGTAGACAGCAGAAATTTGCGTGCTACAGATTAAGAGATTACGTTTGCCAAATTTGGCGACTAATGAGATGGCCGCTTTAACAGTGAAATCAAAAAAAAAATAGGCAAAATTTGCAATTGAAAAAGGTCTCACTTAGTCAAAAGATATCAAGGTTCTCAATCTTTTCCTAAAAATGTTTTCAGTAAGAAATGGATATTTATTGCGCTCTGTTCAGAAGGACAGCCCAATCACGACACGCAGCCTGTGCACAAACTAGTAGCCTTCATTAAATTCAGATGCGAGTTGATACAAGGTAGCTTTCTATTCCTTGAACAGAAAGCTGTAGCAGAGGCCTACAGCTATCTTAAAACTGAGTGAGAGTTTATAACCACAATTTTCTTCTTTCCCTGGAAGTTTTACCTCGTTAGAAATGCTCTCAGTAGAGATGCAGGATTGTGTTACATGAAATGCTCTGAACTTGCAGAAAAATAGCTTCGGATTATCAAAGTATCTTGCCGTACCTATACTCATTTTGTTGTCGTTAACCTCAGGGTAGAGCATAAAATCTCATACTATTCAATCACCTCATAAAATTCTTATTATTGTATAGTGAAATCAGTATTGCTCTCTGATTTGACGTTAAAGAACGATTTACAAGATGGCGGATAGTACTCGGTTGAGTGTTGAATAGAAGATGAAATTTATGATGTTTTCAGAAGAAATGAAGAGGTTGATGGTGACACAAAGACGTCTTCACGCACGCTTTGGTACAATATCAGATATTTGCTAATAAACCATTTGCAGATTGTGTCAGAGACAAGATGGAATATTTGCAAATAGACTATTCACAGATTGAAAATGGAAGACACTGACTCTCTGTTAGAGAAGAATGTAAGACGCTCATCAAGTGTCCGCACAAGCGCAAATGGCAAACTGAACACACAGTGATTCCTGCGAGCTTTGGAGCCCGTTCAAACGCTGAAAGTATTGTTTCTGGCTACTTATATGAGGTGCTCAATGTGCTTCAAATGCCATATCGGTCTCCTGAGCGTTACGAACGTGAATGACAGTGAGTCCGGCATGGGCCGGATGTCAATCCATGCGATTTCTATTTTATGGAATTTGTATAAAGGTAAGGATTTGCAACTCAAGGCTCTTTTCGTATAGTAGTGTCATGCGGTTTCAAAAGATGTATGCCAGAGGGTTGTGACAAATGCAAATATTCACTTACAAGAGGTTGTGAAAGAACATGGTGTACCCACTGAATACATTTGCAACTCAAGGCTCTTTTCGTATTGTATAGTGCCATACGGTTTCGAAAGATATATAGCAGAAGGTTGTGACAAATACAAATATTCACTTACAAGACGTTGTGAAAGAAAATGGTGCATCCACTGAATACAGTCTGCATTAAACTCACATTCCATGCGCAGACAATTTACTATTATGCATTATGTTTTTAATATTCCTATGATAACGTGTGTTGTAAATGTGGTAATAAGCAAAACAAAGTGTATGGCATTTCGTGCGCCTCCTCGTATAATTACTTAACCGCAGTGATTTCAATGCTTCAAAAACTTGCTGTATTTAAACCATTAAAAGTTAAATCTTATTTGCACACTATAGTCAAGATATATGTATAACAACTTTTCCCTTGAATTTAAAGGCATTGGAAATAAAATTGTTAATGGATATCAAATGGTGAACGGTCACTAAGTCAAAGGGTCTTGAGTTTCCTGTACGGCTTTCGTATCCTTAAATGCAAAGGAGGAAACTTTTCACTTTATAAAAGAGCAAAAGCTAAGATAGTTAAATGTCCATATGTATGTAATACATCTAAATTCCCCATCTGAAATTTTTGCTGCGACATAGAACCATTTGATTAAATGTATGAATTTTACCACTCGGATTACTAAATTGCTAACGTATTGGAAAGGCACTGAAGATAAATTTTTTAATCAGCTATGAAAAAGAAGAAGAGGGCCACCTGTCTAAGGAAAATGATGCTTTCGTAAGGGGCTTCGTAAAGAAAACAGATTTATAATATTTAAATTAAACAAGAGAGAAAACCCGAAAACGGCCACGTAACCAACCCATTTGCCAGTATTCAAAGCCCAGCTCAAACTACTAGTGTTCAGCAGTTTTATCTACTTGACTAAAGATGAGCATCTGGAAGATGAAAGGTATATAAGGTATTTCTCTCGCCTTCTTCGCATGCCTTCGTGGTATAGCGGTCAGCACGCTCGACGCGTATTCGAGAGGTCCGTGGTTCGAGTCCCGGCGAAGGCGTTGCTCATTTTTCATGACTCCTGCTTCAAAAATACCTACTGTCTCTACTTTTGCGCCTGAACTAAAAAAGGTGGTGGATGATGATTCTCCATCACCAAGATTTGGCGACTAGGGCTCCTACTTCCCAGTCGCCCTTTAAAAGGGGGAGTATATAAGGTATTTCTCCCGCCTTCTGCATACCTTCGTGGTATAGTGGTCAGCATGCTCGACGCGTACTCGAGAGGCCCGTGGTTCGAGTCCCGGCGAAGGCGTTGCTTATTTTATATGACTCCTGCTTAAAAAATATATAATGTCTCTACAGGTATACAAAAGAATGTGAGTTATTGTAATTATTAATTTCTATTATGGTAAGCACGCGAGGACTCAATGACTAAATGTAGGAATGCCTTCGTGAAAGACATTCTAAGGGAAACTGATTCTCATTCATGTTACCAGAGGAGAAAACTGTCAACCTGCTCGCCGGGATTTGGGTCCGGATCGAACTACCGGTATTCAGTGATCTTAATCCTTGGTGCTGAGAGAACAATATTATATATATATCTCATATGGTTTAACTATATAACAGGAAATTTAAGTACAATTACGTAAAAGTTTAGGAATCTTAACAAAACTGTAGGTACTGCTTGCTCCGGCTAATTTTCCTCACATATTTTGCTTGCATGTTTTAATTATTCATATTCTTAATAACAAAACATGCACTTTCAATTCGCATAGCAGCACATTTTTAAAAGTTTGCATTTTTTAGTTTATCGGTTGGTTGCTTCACGCTAAATGCTTCAACAAAACGCAAAAGCAGTTTTTAACAAAAGTAGATAATTTTGCTCTAAACTGCTGTGGCAAATTTAATATTTTAACACATATTACACAAGATTTTAAGGGTGAACTAAAAGGCAATATTAAGATTTTCTATTAATTCCCCGAAAGAAATATGCATACATAAACTCAAGCACATTTAATTACCTCAGTTTTTGTTCTCCTTAAAAGTTTAAAGTTTCCTTCATTGCATTTCAATATACCACAAAATCAAAACCAAAAAACCATACAGAAAACTCAAGTACATTTGACTTAGTGAGCTGAAATGAGCATTTTTAATCCAAAAAATGAGAAAAAAAACATCGCATTCATCCTTACTTCCTGCGCAGATGAAGTATTCGTTGGGAGATAATTAAAAAAAATTTCTCTTTCAAAAGGTTTTTCGATAGCTATCCTCAGAGTTTCTCTTCACGTTGCCGAAACGAGAAACCCAAAATTAATTAAAATGGAGAGTAGGGCCGCAAAGTGAAACATTTTATATAGTTCTTGCACAATCTCAAAGCAATGGTGGTGTTTATCGCAATTCAACCTCCAAAACGTTCTCCTTTAGTAAGGCTATTCGTCAGAAATGGGACATAAAGATTAAGGTGAAAGAAATAATGGCTTTTAGTTTTCGTTGCCATCTGTCACATAGTTTTAAAAAGATATCAAAGTAGAGAAAATCACCTAACATTAAAAGTGCCACTGGTTTACCAGTAGCTTGATGAGCTACTAAGTGGTATTTTTTAGGCGTATTTCCTTTGTCTCTCTCGTTTACCTTTGTTATTTAGTCTGTCTTTTTTTTTTCATTTTTCTTAAGAGTTCAAATTGCAGGAGATTAAACATTTTTCTTCTGAAAATGAGCTTCTGTAAAAGATATACAATTTTGGCGTCTACAGCTATTTCAGAAGCTAATATTTTATTCGGAGAGAGCAGCATATACTAATTTTCCTCCTTAATAAACAAATGGTGTAAGAGTTATGTTTCTGGAAGTTATTTTTATACATAGTACACAAATTATTCAGATGATCGTTTCTGGCAACAGCACTTTTGAACAAAAATACGTGTAGCATTATAAATCATTTTAAGGCAACTGTAAAATCTTTAGTCATATTTCCTAGCTGAATAAAAGTAAAACAGCTCACAAAAAATACTACATTTTGCAATAGAAAATTATAAGTATCCATATAAAAGCTAAAATAGAAACACTGGGTTGTGAACACTTGTATCGTATAATTGTAGAGAAAATTATACGATACAATTTATTAAACTCTACAATCTCTATAATTATATGATACGTAATTTTTTTACGTGTCGTATAATTGTAGAGAGGTTTTCCCGGAGTAGTAAACACCAAACATCAAGTGTGATCTTTCGGAATGCGAATCACGTATCTTCTAATTGCTAGCTGAAAGTGCTAAATGTTTGCCCACCGGCGGCCGATTGTTAAAACTACTAATACTGGTAGTTCGACCCAGGTTCAGGTCTCACAAACAGGCCTGGCAAGTTTTGACGGCTTTTCACGTGTGTAAAGTGAATACAAGACATTTTCGTTTAAGGTATTTTCCTTTAAAACATTCTTCACAAAAACATATCTTACCTTAGATGGATAGCTCTTGTGGGCTTTTTTATAACCTAAATAAACCAATTCAACCACATCCAATCCGTGCTAAGTTTTTTGCATCGAATCAGCATCTTCAGGAAAATGTGAACTGTTTGCGCCGTTCCTCTCTGAAAGGCGAATAGGGGAAAAACTGAGACCCAGTCGTTTGAATCTAGGTAGTTATGTATTATCGTTTGAGCGCCACCAAAGACATTACCTTGATGTAGAAAACATAAACTTAGGTTGTGCATCTCGGTATTAAAGCTACGGATCGTCTATTTTCTAACCAAATGTGTTCATCATGAGAGCATGATCTGAGGAATACGATAATTTCGTTAACATTATTTGCTATGGTCCGTATAACATGATTACAGTAAAATGAGTTTACATGAAAGCAAACTTAATTGAAAGCCTAGAGAAAAGTAACGCTCAGTCAATTAATGTGAGAAAACATCTTCACTTATTTTTATTTTTTATTAGCCCAAAAGGACCAGTTAACCTCGAAATGGGATTTTGTGTCGGTTCACTATAAATGGCGTAACACTTTTCAAATTGTAGCTACCAAATATTGCCTGCCTTTATTATACGTAAAGAAACGAATAATCTGCATAAATGTTGCCTGTATCTTGCACAGTAAAAAACAACAGTACCTACAGCCATTAAATTTCGAATAACGTAGTTCTCCACCCGAACATGGGCAGCTGGAAGCCCGAATTTAGAATCTGTAATTTGTTTTATTACCTATTTCATATTTTTAAAAGTTTTAACGAATTTTTGACTAACAAACTCAAGAATTTGAAAGCGAGCAACTGTACAAAAAAAATATCTTTTGTGTCCAGGGTGTGAGAGTGTCTATCGAAAATTCTAAAGATATGTTGTTTTGGAATTATTGTGCTTTGCTGTTGAATCGAATTTTATGTGAGGTAAACGCCAAGAACGTGATATTTAATAAACAAAGTAAATACACAAAACGTTAATAATAAAAAAGCGAAAATAAGTTTTGTAAAGATGTAAGGTTTATCCTAATTTTAATAACAGTTATTTTAAGTTTATGCATCTTTCCTGTCTATTCTAGCTTCAGCTTACAATTTCCTACCAGAATGTATTTTCAGAAACGCGGTTAATGCAAATGAGTACGAGTAGTATTTAAGTCGATGTTTCACCGACTTCGTTAGAGATCCCGAGTTCCTGACTAGCGCGCGTTTACCTTTTAGCTACGTCTCTCTAAGCCATTACTACGCTTCGCCCTTGTTTGGCTTCGCCGACTTAATTAAGATTTAGGGGCCTACTACTTAGAATCTTGATTGCTTCGGCTATATCTTTCAGTTAGCTTTAGTTAAGCTTAGTTAAGTTTAATTTCATATTAATTTAAGTTCAAGCCTAAGTGGAGGCTCTGCTGTACGTTCCGAGTTAGGAACTGATTGTATCATGTTTATTTTAAGAAATAAAGGGTAGTTAACTCTTCTTAAGTCTTACGTCTGTGTTTACACACTTAAGCGATTATTCGCTTATTAGTGTTTGTGAGGTTTCAAGGATTGAACACTGAATTAAATAAGTAAAACCCCACAAAACCATCTTAGTAAAAAAACTAAAGATTGATTGATAAGCTGAGAAAAGACTGAAAAAAACAGAAAAAATGTATGCCGATGCTTAACGCTGCATCTAGAATTCTGAACATACACTGGTATGTTGCTTTTAAAATTTTTTTAACTTTGCTGTTGAATTGTATATTGCGCAAGTGCAAACAAAATTATGCAAAATAAAAGCTAAAAAGTTAAAGTACCGAAGATTTCTCAGTGAAAACTGTGATCGGTAACCGCTAAATGCTTATCTCAACTAAATACAAACAAATCAAGTAACTGTTCTTCTCCTTATTTATGAAAGATGAAGCACTACCCAATACAACGTAGCTGCAGGTCACAACTGATTATTCCTGAAACGGTTTAAGAGACATTAATAGGATTTGTGAAACAAGAAATGCCTGAAAATAAATTGTACTCTTGAATAAAATCAAGCATGGAATCATCAGCGTGTTCAACCTTATCTGCTAAGCATTTTACTATAATAACACATGGAAAGACTGCCTTAACTTTTAACAGTACGTTTAAGCTTTAAAAAAATGTCGCCTCATATAAAACTTAACCGATATCATTAGGCGTGATGAAAATTGTTGTCACATTTTATCCCCACATAACTTTTATGATTCTGATCATAACAGCTTTTACGAGAAAGACAGTAGAAGACAAAGCAATACCATCGGATTCTGAAATGCATTCATTGCGAATAAATGGACAGTAAAAAACAATTTATTGCTCAATTACTTAAATATGATGAATATCTAAATCCTATTTAATATTATTTCCCTTTCCTTCCGAATCGCAGTGGGTGTATAAAAAGCATGTTATGTCTCTCTAATTAAGTTGTTTGGTTGATAATTAAATTGTTGTGACAAAGCACTCGAGGGTTATGACCTCCATTATGAGGAAAGCTTTGAAAGTAATATGCTCAAATAAAGGCAATGATTGAATGGACATTTTTTATTTCAAAGAACTGGGAATCAATGGAAACAGAGCATTCAGTAGTATTTTATAAATAAAACTTGTAGTTAACGTATTAAATGTCTGAGATTTATAATTAGTGTAATTAATAATAGAACATTAATTAATAATAGATTTCACATAATATCGAGTTTTAACGAAAGTTTCCGCCACCGCAAATATCTCCAGCGCAAACAGTTCGCTTTGGCATGTTTAATAATATTTTCTTTTGTCAAACGATATTTGGCAATTGAAACAAGGAGACTTACTTTAGAACACTGTGCTGTGAAATTTGTTAGAAATATCGTAATCATTAAATACAAAGTGTCTGAAAAGGAACTTTTACCCTACCAGATTAGAATCATCATTTACTTCCAGTCCTGTTGTAAAAGGTTAGCTACAGAATGTCATCAAATCATGTGTACAGCTTGACCACTGTATGGACTATGACACTCAAGAAGCACAGCGCTCTGGCCGGCCTTGATGAGGCCCGCCTACAAGAGCTTTTGGAAGAAGATCAGTATGCAACCACTCGAACACTTGCTAAAGAGTCAGATGTTAGTGCTATGCTCATTAGTCGCGCAATACAATGCATAAACTTGACGTACAAATTCAGCCGTAGGGGGCGGAATGAGCTGAGTCAAGCCGTAGGGTGCGGAATGAGCTGAGTCAAGCAGATAAGGTCCGACATGTTTGGAACTGAACTAATCTGCGCGAACGTCAACGCAAGTACAAAATTCGGCACCAGATCGTTACTACTTGCTATGAAACGTGGATTTACTTCAACAAACAGGAGAAAAGGGGGTTGGTCTGCACTTGGTGAGCCCGTTGGCAGCATCGCAAAGTGCAATTTCAATAACGAATAGATCATGCTTTGTATTCGTATCTGGTAGGATAGCCGTGGTATTATCCACAAAGATTATCTGTAAAAAGGTAAAACCCTCGACAGTCAGCTGTACAGCGAGATACTAGCCCATGTTGACGTTGCTATCAAGGAAAAACGTCTGAGTTCCGGAGCAAAAAGGTAATGTTCCACCAAGATAATGTAAGAGCACGTGTGTCTGCATTCACCGGCTGGACTCTGTGCGGACCCGAATGGAATCTTTTGCCACATAAACCATATAGCCCCGACATCCCTCCTTCGGACTTCTACCTTTTTTTACACTTCCAACTACATCTTGCTGGTTCCTATCTTCCATTCTGCACAGGACGTCCGAAATGAGATTGATTTGTTTTTGGACTCCCGACCACCAAGTTTCTCGACCGAAGGCTTTGAAAAACTACTAAAGCGTTGGCAGAAAATCATAGATTTGGGTGGTGATTACTAACCCACTCTAATCGTTACAACCAGATATATATTTGTGTTGGAATGAGAGAATAACAGAATTCTTATTAATTGTAATATGAAAATTTCCATCCTAGCATATTCCTTTACTATGAACTAAGCTTATGGTTTCATACTTTTGTATTTGCAAGTAAACACTATTTTTTAACCTATGATTTAACAAATCACCGCTGTTACGTGCTTAACTGATGAGGCAACTTCAATGGTAATGAAACTGAAAACATTAGTTCACACAGTCTGAATGTGATCAGTTTTATTTATATTTTTATATCAGATTTCATTACGCTGCAATTTTAAACACGTATGTAATACTTGAGAATGTAGTA
>KK119073.1:129910-173413 GCA_000611955.2 Stegodyphus mimosarum | reverse complement strand
TCCATGCGTATACTGGCTTCTAAATAGTACAACGTGTATTAAGCCATTATTAATCAAATTAGCGTTACTAATGATGTTTATTTTATCTAAGCTTGTTACTAGTATTTATGGGAACTGTAGTTCATATAATGCATCGTGATTTGCGTTGTCCAGATTGTATTCTTAAGGTCAGATAACAATGATGTAACTCTTCTCAATACTAAACAATAACTTTGTCCTTATACACTTTAGAAATATGCAATGATTTCATAATGTTGTTGATGATATTGTACAAGAGTCTGAAGTTTGGGAAAAAATTATATATAATTTTGACAACGAATGAAATGTTTTATCAAATATTTCTATTAGAAGAAATAGATACATGATGAAATGTTTTTGTTCAAAAGTGGGCATATATGTAAACGCGTCCACGACATACAACAATGGCGTCCAGCAGTTAAAATGGTTAAAACCGCTGTGAACTGATAATTCGACCTAGGATGGTAACCCAGTAAAAAGGCTAGCTGCGTGAGTGTTTTAGTGGCTTTCCAAATGCATAAATATGTAAATACAGAAAGTCCTTCTCATTGGCAGCTTTCCTATTAGCTTTCCTATCAAATTTCCTATTAACCCTTGTGTGCTTTTCTGTATTTAAACAAACACAATAACAAAACGATGATGAAGATCTCAAAAAGAGTGTTTACAAGAAAATGCAGTGCAACGTGAGATACACAACGGAAACGGAGTAAAAAAACCCTCAAAATGAGATCATAGTACTTTTAATACAGCATCAATGATTACAGCATTAATAAGAAAGATTAGTATTAAGCTTCATACGATGAAGCCATTTCTAAAACATGATCCAATCATAAAATTTCGTGTAAGAATGTAGCGGTGATCCATCAGAAGACAGATGTTATTACTACTGCAAAAGTAATATTAAATAAATATATAATTTAACTTCATGCTGTTTATTCTTATTTCTAACTCCAATTGTCCTAGTTCCGAACAAGTTTTACTTCAGAAATATACCCGTTGTCAAAAACGTACTTTTGCGAAACCTAAAGATATGCTATGCATTAATCAAAACATTATTGTAGACTGATTTACTGTCCGACACGACTGCGTTAATATGCCATCTCATTATTTGCTCCAAATGTTCTTTTAAGAATTTTATTTCGTTTATTCTAATACATAACACTTTAAAAATAAAAGCGCAGTACGATACTGTTAACATTTCTTACATGTTATAAGGAGCGACCAACCACTTTCCTCACCATCAGCCTCTCGAGAGGGCGTGCGACTGGACAGTATTTTAAGTCCCTATGCCATAACGACACTATATATCCATGCCTTCTTCAGGATTTGAACCGGGGCTATACGTGACGGCAGCTGGCTCGCCTGCCATCACGCCTGTAGGGTGGCGTTTCTAAAATAATAGATGAATAAGTAATCACAGAGAATTTTGCAAAAGATAATAGGAACAATAAAAGTCAGAACAGTCACAAAAGCTAGATGATGTAGTAATTTTACCTTCATAAAGGAGAAATTATAATTATCAGAATCAACAAATTTAGAACACAAATATTACAAAGATACTGTTCGAATTTTGTACATAGGTAGATTATTTTAGTGCAATTTTATGTGAAATTGTTGTTATTTGTCTGTATGAAGAGCTGAGAGGAATGATGCTGTATAGAGAAAATAAGAATATAGGGTCAAGCTTATTATAACATTGAGTAAATGGCTATCTCTCTAAATTGACGAGATATGTCTATGCTGGGAGTGATTTAGAAAAGCAATTTTTGTCGCCAAATTTGGCGAAAAATCGCTAAAAGTTGCCAAACGGAGACCACTTGGCGATATTTTGGTTCGATTCCTGTATCACCGTAACAGGTATTGTAATTGAACAAATGTTGTAAGGATTTTAAGTTTTTCTAACTTTTATTTTATTCTAAAATTTTGCTATGCTCTACTATTTTCCATTTCCGGCCAGAATAAACGCGAATGAGAATTTTTTATGTAAATGATGTTGCAAACTGTATAAGTATTAAAGACATGGCTTTTAGCCAAAAGAAGGTGAGAAAGCGACTACTCGCTGCTTTACCACGCGCGTGATTTTCATGTCTGCCTTTAAGGCCTGCAAAAACTTAGTTCTCGCTGATATTTGAAAACGTATTGTAGTTTTTGCATTCCTCTCACTACATACGTAGTGTCAAAAGGCCAATCTTCGCGTTATGGCTCTCTGTAAAGCATCTAAGTTTAGTTCTAATTTAGTTAAGTTAGTTTATTTCTTATTTTCTAAGTCTTAGATCATAAGTTCTGGTCTCTGTATCCCGAAGTGCGGGAATGGCTGTACGCTGTGAGAAATAAAGAGTAAGTTTAACCCTTCTAATCTTTGTTGTATCTTTTACACAAGCATGAACATAGATTTGAATAAGCTCCCTGTTCCTACTCAGGACTTCAGTTATGTTTGCAAAGGCGACTAGAAGGAACCGTAGGCCTGAGAATGTTACTAATCACTATATTAGTTGTACCCGTAATTCGGCTCTTATATGCCCAATCTCGAGAAGCAGAAAGTACAAGAAATATCTCGGCCGGCTCTTTGAAAACTATATAAAATCGGAGAGAGCATCTGCCATCAGCTGTAGTTGTTGTTACCTGTTTGTTCAGCGTGAGTTCGGAGTACTGAAATATCTTCCTTCTTTGCATCGCACTTTGTTTAACATTCTTAGCAATTTAAAGAATAACTGCTGATTGTATCCTGTGATACTGTGAACACCTGAACGAGTATTTCCCTGGAAAGTTCCAGAACACTGAAGTATTTCTTTTGATGAACTAAATTTTACTAACCTATTATCGGACCTGTATGCATTCAATCTATTACGAACCCGTACGCAAGCAATAACACGTTCGCTGATGAAACACTAGATTAAAGTGTAAAACGGGAAAAATATATACATACTGAAAATGAACTCGATTATTTTCTAGAACATAACTTTCGAAATTGTAGTTTACAAGTTTGGCTATAGAAACTATGGTAAAATTTATTTACATTACGTCAACACGTTTTGCTTATTACGTTACGTTGAGTAATATTTTTCATGTTTCGACAATTCTGCCATTATTCGCTGCTTTGACAGTACATATGAGCACTGAGGCATGAGAAAAAAATGCTTGACGCTTGCTTTATCCCCGATGAACTTTTTAATATGTTAAGAATTCAAACCAACTGAACCAATTCGCTCAAATTAGCACATAATCCTTTTATTCATTTTTACTGATAAACAAAGAGATTAGAATCAAAGGAAATGCCTGAAGCCATTTTGGTAAGTTTTTCATCATAAATCACGTTTGCAGGCACGAAACATTAGCTGAATTTACAACTTTGGCATTAACAAGAAGCACTCTAAATACAGGTTAAGTTCTGGCGCCCCAGTTCTTTATTATTAGCATTTGCTGCATCTAATCAACGAACAACATGCGGAGATAAAAAAATATTTCCATTAAGCAAGCACTCATCTAATAAGGTGTTTTTTCTTTGCGCACTAAGTATAATGATGTATTAAGTGGCAACAGTTTTTTTCCCTCTCTGCCTATAATCTAGTCAAGGCGCGTGGTTGTTTTATTTTCCATTATTAAGAGTTTCGCGAATTCCACTTAACATTTCGAAGTAGAAAATTTCTCTAAAAGATGATCAGCCAATTAAAATCCTAATTAGCTGCAAATATTCTTCGTACGTGGATTTTTTCCAGCTTTAGGGGATAAAAAAGTATTTTTAAACTTCTTTCGAACGCATTCTAACGTAATAAAATATGATGAGCTATCAGATTTTATCTGCTTACATCTGCTACAGTTTTTAATATCTAAATCCAGACTCAATTGGCTATGAAATGAAAAAACTAAAACTTAATTTCAAATCAATAAAGTAACATAGATATAAATGCGTGTTTAATATATTTTTAACTCTTTAGCTATATAATAAAATTATGTAAGATAGAGTGGGTTTACTAAATTAAAAAATGTCCGATAAGTCAATATTCCTCTTTATTGGCATCATGCTTTAAAAAGAGACAAGAGCGGGAACACGAACAAACTGACCATAAATTTCAACAAAAATTCGTTATATATATAAAACTTTCTGTAAGCATTTAAATTAAATATCCACAGAAAATCGTTGCTTTTTTAAAATCCGGGGAATATAAATATTCAATTTTCCGTTCAGTATTTTTGTACGTGTTTTAAAATTTGTAGAGTATACGAGTTGATATATCAGCATATTAATGATATTTTAAAATTTCCATTTACAGATTTTTAATTAATTAAACACTTTTATGATATGAATAGTTTTTAACAACGACCTACACACTCTTAGCGTTTTACTTATTTCTTTATATTTCCTATCTATCATATTTTTAAGGAATCAAAATATTATTTCTGGTACATGAATTTCTCGAGTCTAATTATTCAACATAACAACTAATAATATTTACAAAATAGTCTTGAGTAATTTTTCCGTTAGATCTGAAAGGATGATATTGTGTATAATGGAAATACGAAAAATTTTTACCTCAGGAAATCTTCCATGAACACGTCCTGTCCTGGACAGATAGCCCTTGTGTTGTGCTTCAGTAAATTAACCAATGTATCACAATAAAGATAAATACGAATATATAAGAAATATATAAGAACTTATAAGAAACTGAATTCAATTTCTTATAAGTAATGGTCTGTATCAAACATACAACTAATATACCCTAATGTCATAAGTTTGGCCTTCATGTTTTTCATCTTTATCTCTTTTTTTGGGGGGGCATATATAATTTGGGGGGTTCAGTGCTTTTTATGTGTGCATCTATGTCAGTCCATTAGAACCTGAGAAGTTCTCTAGTTATTAAAATTTACTAAATTTATTACTAAATTTATAAATATTTTATGCTGTACATAAGCTTTTATTAAAATTTACTAAATTTTAATAAAAGCTTATGTACATCAAATTAAGGTAAAATGATGTAAAAATTAAAATTATAATTTAAATAGTAAATACATTTTTTCGTTCACTTTATTTCCTTTCTTTTTAGACCTATGTAGCCAATATTTGGAGATTTCTTAATGGAAAGGTTCCGCACCAAACAAAGGAAGAATATTGTTGAATTTTAATTTGAAAATGAAGAAATAATTATTTTTTCACGATGAGTATATCGAATGTATTCACTTTTCGCAGCAACAAGTGTACACCAATGGACTTCATTAATGTTCCAAACGCGCCAATGATTTAAGCATTGGTTTAATATTTTTATTAACAAAAAGTGGCTCTCTTCAAGGAAATTTTTGGCAATCGCTTAATTTCCCAAATTTCAAATTTTGGTTAGCCTCGCTATCGCCAGATTAACAACCGCTTACTTCTTTCTCTGTGTCTACATACATACAGCAGTTTAAAGCTTAAATTCCATGAGGAGTTCAAGAGTTATTATCCAAAATTCTAACCAAAGTCATGGAGAACTTTATGCGGCTAACAATAGTTGCCATTTTCTAGGTGTTATATTTAAAGCATAATGTAAACCTGTTTCCATAAATGAGATACACTCCGATGATCTCAGATATCACTAAAAAAGTAAGATCATTCTTCCTCTTCTTCTCTTGCGGAATGTATCTCATTCTGTTTAAGGCTAATAATAGCAAAAAAGAAAAAGAAATCTGAAAGGTTTCAGATTTTAAATTAAGTCCAAAGGGGCGTTTTTTAACGTTTTGTGTGTTACCTTCATTTATTAAATATCATGTTCTTCGCACTTAAACCATAAAATTCAGTTCAACAGCAAAATCGCAAAATAATTTTAAAATGAGTATCTCTTTAGAATTTCTGATACACGGTTCCGCGCGCTTTACAAAGTTTTTCTTTTCCGTAGAGTGTTGCCATTGCTCGATTTTTAATCGTTTGAGTTTGTTCATCAAAAATTCGTTACAGTTTTACAAAATATGAAATAGATAATAAAACAAATTCCAAATTTGGGCTTAAGATGCCCATATTCGTGTGGAAACGTACGTTATTCAAAATTGGATGGCTCTAGGTACCGTTGTTTTATGACATTTGGAGAAACACGCATACATTTATGCAGATTCTTCATTATTCAGTTTCTTTAAATATAATACAGGGCTGCAATATTTTGTGGAAACAGTTTGAAAAGTGATTCGGACTTTTAATGATTCCGACGCAAAATCGCAAAACGAAAACTTTAGTCCTTCGGGGACAAAGCCCCTTTGGACTAATAATATTGAAAGGAAAAGTGTTGCTTAGTATTTAAATTATAACGTTAACTATGCGCCATGCTTTGCGAATATCAAAGGCATATTTAACAAAAGCAGAAATGTGAAAAGCTTATGACGAACCACTATCAGACAAATATATATTTTATTTTTAAACCGTTAACCAAGCAGTACGAGAATAATATAAGCTATTAAATTCCAACAAACAACTGATGCTACTGTGAACGCGTATAATGTTGCTAGCGGCTAAGTCTTAAAGCTGTTTGTGGATATTCGAAAGGAGATATTGGAAGCATTTGCAAAATTAAACATAAGAAAAGGTACCCTACAAAAAATATTTTGTTAATTTAGAAAAGAAACATCAGTTAAGTCGTCTTGAAATATATGCGGCATTTCACTAAAATTAAAAATAACGGAAATTGAATTTCGAATTTGAGTTAATGTGCTTTTCTTGGATCTATCTGTTTATTGGGTAAAGTAAATAAACTCGATAGATAATGTTTACAATTTCAAATTCTGTTAAAATTGCTTTTTAAAGACTGTGACGCATATTTCAAAATTTTATATGTTATAATAACTATCACAGATGTGATTGACGGTCATTCTTTGCATACATATAAGCAGTATTAAATAACGGAACAATGACATTTTGAGGGTAAAAAAGTCTACCAAACTTTTCTAATATGAAGGCATATAATGTAAATAAAGAATTACGGCAGAGCGGTAAAATAACTTACCCAAGTAGTTTAGAATCCGGGTTCAAATTCCGGCGAGAGGGCTACCTGCGGGAGATTTTTCCGGTTTTCTCCATGTATAACGTGAATACGAGCTAGTTTCCCATAAAAGGTTCTCCACGAAGTCATCTCCCTCCTAGGCAGTTAGCCTTCGAGTGATTTGAAATAATTCAAACCGCTTTTTTTTAAAATTCTAGCAAATTTATTTTATCCGATTTGTAGAATTACAACCTAGAATATACATCAAACACAATCATTTCTAAGTGAACATTAGAAATTTGAAAACTTCGCAAGTCCGTTGAATAATGAAAGTTTCAATTCGCCGTCAGCATAGCACGATAACAAGTAACCACAGAAACGAGAGTTTAAACGGAATTCTGTTGCGAATTGGAGCAAACTAGCTTTCTGCTTCGACCGTGATTAATACTGTACTAAAAAGAAAAAAAAACACTTGAATCTAATGTGTTGCGTGAAGCCATTTTTTTTAATTTCAGCGCAAGCGAATTTAAGCACTGAAAGGTTAAAAAAAAAGGAATTCTTTAATGAACTCGATGTCTTCGTTACGAGGCAGGCTTTGAATACATAATAAGTGTAAAAGAACCCTCAAAAGAAAGATTTCTTTGAATGTAATTGCTGTTCAGTGGTTTCTCTAAGAACAAAACAGAATTTTAAAAACCGCTTTCCCCCCCTTCAATCAAACGCTTCATTTTAGAGGTTTTATGTAACAACCTTCGATAAGAAAAGAAAAAAAATGTATATTTGATTTCTCTTTTTCTCTTTTGAAGCTCTTTTGGCTTACTTTATGAAGAAAACTGCTTCAATAAAAGAAAACGTTATTATTTAATTAAACTTGTGCTTTTCATTATAATGTCTACAGTGCGTCTACAGAGCTTTAGGATTAATTTCGTTCAAAACTGAGAGTTGTGGAAAACAGCATTCTGATTTCTTAATCTTAAATGCACAGTCCTTGTGACACGTTTTTATGCTGCTTTATTTCTTCGAATAACTCATCATTTGAAACAGAGTCTAACTCTCCAGGTACTGCTTTCTGAATCTCTTCAAATCAGTTATAATGATCCTAACGTAAGAGCTTACTTTAAAGAAGAGGAAGTAATCTGCAAGAGTTATAACTGGCGAATAAGAAGAATGGTTGAGAGCTGTTACTTTTCTTTGCCATAAATTGCTTGATGAGAATGGAATTGAATTACGGCACATTATCATGTAACATAAATAGTTATTCCATTGAATTTTTGAGGCCTAACGAAATGAATTCACTTCAGGAACCTGCCCATTGAAGTTCCCGATCTGCGGCAAGGAATATTCGTTGAAAATTATCGCTTTCCAAAAACGTCATTAATAAAGTTAAAACGAAATATTTATGTGTATAATGAATCTTCTAAACAATCCATGCAAACAAATGCCATTTTATACAAACATCATAAGGAAAGCAAAGTTTGAAAAAAGCAAGATTAATGTCTACCAATTAAATATCAAATCATGAGATGCAGAAATTCGATCTTGTCTCTGTTTTGCTGTCAGTGCTTGAAGAACAAAACAAGAGCAACTTTGGCAATATCTCCCGTGTCAATTTTATGATAAGTTCTTTACTGATGCTAAGCTCATCAACTATCATTCGAGGAGACAGACAATGGTTTTACAGCTAAAATAATCGAACTTTGCTCAATGTTTTTATGAGTTCGAGATTGAGAACAGTGTTTGTCATTAATATTGTTACATGAATACGGGTTCGTAAAGGATTGAATGCACAAGTCGTTAAAATGTTAATAAAATTTATTCTTTTCCCAATAAATAAAACAAAATACTGAAATATTTCCTCAGAGATATTCGTACAATATCACAATATCTCAAAGGTTAAACAGAACTCAAGTCAAAACAGAGAAACTAATTCCATCTCACAGCGAATTCGCTACAATCAATAACAGCATTAGGTAAACAACAGTTCGCTTAAAACAGCTACAACTCAGGTAAACAACAGTTCGCTACAACTCAGCTGAGGTGTTTTAATTCGGCTTTTATAAGCTTTCTAATTATTCACTAGAATATTATGGTAAAACCTATTTTCTCGATTTTTGTGGATGGCAACAGCAATTACGAGATATTTATTTATCAAATATTAAATGCACGCGCCCTTTTATTTTTACTTTTCTGACGTAGATTTCTCTTCAAAAATCATCTGCGTTGCTCGGGAAAATAAAACAATTTTAATTACAATTCTGAATAAATAGTTAAGTAATAGCGAAATCCGTAACATTCTCATGGCAATTTTATGATAAGTTCTTTACTGATGTTAAGGTCATCAACTATCATTCGAGGAGACAGACAATGGTTTCTCAGTAAAAATAATCGAACTTTTTCAATGTTTTTATGTGTTTGCGATTGCGAACAGCGTTTGCCATTAATATCATTACATTACAATCCAAATCGTCCATACCAAAGAAGAACACTCTATCATGTTCATGACTGATCACGGTTTACATATTTCAAATTTCACCATCGCTGTTTTCTCAGCTTTACAGAAAACATTTATTGTTGTTCTTTACTCAACGTTTGAATTCATAGCAGCCTATATTCATTGGATCAAAGTAAATATTTCAAAGCATCAAAATAATTTCTCAGTTCTCTCATTTCCGCACAGACATTATGCCTTCTTCGGGATTCGAACCCTGGCCCAACCCTTCAGAAGCAAGCATTGTTAACCACTCTAACTAATCGGTCAGTGCAGCATCGTCCAAGATTAGCAAAGTAAACCACCGAGCAGACAACTGGTTCGCTGAGAGCTTTTATTACTGATTCTATGGAAAATTAGATAACTGAATGAAACCACGCAGTACGATAGACACAAAAATCACATTTCACACATAGTAAATACATATTCATATCTTGCAATATCTTTTCCAAATTATATTGCAAACACTATTTCAAAGCATTTATGAACATGGTGAAAGAATAGAGCAGAGTGAAAGATAGATGATATCCCGCTTACTAGGCATTACTAAATTTTTGCTACTAATTAATGCCATTTTAAAGAAACATATAATGGATCTTCTAGCTCACAATAGACTCGTAACTGTAGACAAAAGCAAGACATTCGCTGTTGCTGTTATTAGCAGAATTGTAGTCGGATATCCAACAAAGGGTGGCCTCTTGAATAATAACATATGGACCAGGATATATGCCGATCTTTGGATATAGACCTTAATATTAATGAGAGTATGAATCTAGATGCATCTCAAATTTTATCACGAATACCTGCGAGTTTCTGAAGATCTGATATCAAATCTAATTCTAAATAGTTTAGATATCAAATCACGGTCATTAGGCTCATGAGAACAAGAGAACTAACATTTTAAGAAAAGGGCTGTTTTTAACATATTTAATCGTTATTAACTTACAGAACATCACTAGATCTGAAGCCTGTTTCATATACACTTCATGACTTCGTTAACTAAATTTTGAAAATTGGGATAGTTTATTATGCCAGTCAGTATAAATAAATTAATTAAATGTACATACGTTCTTCTTAAAAAATAAAAATGCAGTATTTATGAATTCTTATATTATCAAGATATAATTCTAAATAAATGCACTTAAACGAATATAGTTTTAACTCAATTAATAATTTATTTCCCACTTGGCATAACTTCCCCACTTAAGGGTCTCGTTGTCTTTTTATTCATTTGTTCGATTTGTTTGTTTTTCTATCAGTCGTGATTAACTAGATATTTGGGGTATTCTGATTTTACTGTCCCTCGAGAAGATCAAACTTCGCATCCTAAAATTGCACCGACTCTTGTAAAAGGTCAATCACCCTCCCACTTCTTTCTCGGGTGTTTCTTCTTGAATTCTGCGCTTTATGTCACAGGAAGATCTTTATTTAAAAATCTCATCAGCTGCTTAAAAAAACTGCATTTTTTTCGCACTTTCAACCGCTTTAAAAAACCACCATTATTTCTTAAAAATTATTATTCTATGGACGAGTATGTAACACATCACATATATATATATTAGAACTTACGTTATATATGTAATTAATCATGTCAAGCAAACTTAAAAGGATTCTCGAGATAGTCTCTTTATAAAAATATTCAGAACAAGGAGGATAGCGTGTCTCCAGATATCCGAAAGTTGGTTGTAGGAAAAAGATGCCAAGTGCCAGGGAAAAGTCAATATTCACCTACTACCAGAAATTTCCTTATGTTGCTTTTGATTTTAAGGAGATAAAGTAATATATCAGAATTTATTTATTTACTCAATTTTTAAATCGTACATAATTAAATATTCCTTGAAGTATTCTAAAAGTATATTCAAAAGCATCATACTTTTGGAAACATCTTTGTATTTCTGACAGCCAAATTCCCCTTCAAATTTTTGCTTATTTTTCTCCCTAATTTTCTTCTTTCCTTCTACGTTTATTTTCAGTGCTCACACAAGAAAATTAAGATTTTTCGATTGTTACACTTCCATAAATTTTGCATTCTTGTCAAAGTTTTTAAAATATCGATTACCAGTTTCAGCTGAAGACAGCTTTTCATTTTTGAGGCATTTTAACTATAAATAAAGTTTAAAGCAAAGTCTAAAGGATAAATATTTGAATTAAAAGATTTTTGCTAAATGACAAAGAAATAAAACACTCCAGCAGCGCTATTTCTGTACCACCGAGTGACTCGATTCTTATATCGAGTGCAAACAATCTAAATCATATTATTTAGAGTTTTTAAGACTAATAATTTCCATATTTAAGAACATGCTTTTGTGATTTCGGCTATTTGCTTAAAATATTTTCCAGATTAGAAATGTCCCAGAATTATTCGTCCTGTTTGTTTAAAGACATTGTGAAAATAAGCATCAAATGAACTTTCTCAGCTTTAGACAATTCGATTTAAATGAAATTAAAGTAAAGTAGCAGACGATAACAGGACGAAGGTAAAAATTTACTCTAAAACAAAAAGGAAGATAGAAAGGAATTTATAAAAAAATGTTTAAAATGTTAATAATATCATCTGTAATTTTAAAAAATAGCCTTTCGTATAGTATTAATAAATATTTATTACGCATCATTGAGGGAAAAACTTCCATAAAATAAATTTCAAATACATTTTTACAGACAATTAAAGGTTAAAAATAGCTGTGGCAATTCACTATAACAAAATCCATAAACCACATTTAACATTATAATCGCTCAAAAACAAAAGATGTCAAATTTCAAAACGCTCCAATATGTAAATTCATGTATATCTTAGAAAATATTGAATAAAAAAACTCTAATTTTTTGCACATATGGCCTAGAAATGCATCTACTTTAAGATGATGAGAAAATTTTCATAGGTTATAATTCAAAATTGTTTCCGAAAAATATATAAAAATTATTTAAAAACACAAATTTTAAAAATGAATCATAAAAAACGGGTGAATTTTATTTGAAATGAGCCTAAATTTCGAATCCTAAAAGAAGGAATGAAATAAGTTTAATAAGAAAAGAGATATTAACAAATATATACCAAATTCAATTAACATTCAGGAGCTAACACTTTGAGAGTTAATATTATAAAAACTGCTCGTGTGAGTTTTACAAAACTTGCCAGCCTGGCATAATTTGAGTCTTAGAAACGAAATATGTAAAACAATTGATATGTTATTTAAGAAAAAGTCTGATTTTGTGTGAAAATACCTATGTTAGAATAATGCTATGTATAAATCTAATATATATCCTAAGTCGCGCTTTCGAGACCTGAGAAACGTAAGTTGAATTTTGTCAATCGACCAGTAGAACGCGAGAAATGGAACTGTCCCATTTTTTTTTGCGCAGTGTACATAACTAGATGTTAAAGTAATCCCATGTACAAAATTTCAGCGTTCTACGGCTAATCGTTTTTGAGTTATGTGAGATACATACGTACGTACAGACGTCACGAAACAATCCATTTTACAATCTGTTTTGGAATAAAAAGCTCTTTATACCTTCCACATGTACAGATTTCAAGCAAGAGGTAGTCAAAATAGATTCACGTACGGTCAAAATGAATATTTCCTTTCAAACCTGATAACAGTTTATTTCGCACAAAAAATAAATAAATAAATAAAAATTAATCTGTGTAACCCATGTGAAAATGTTAACAAACAAATGAAAGAAAATACTTGTTTAAGAGTGAATGTTTTATTCTTATTTTTTTTAATTCTACAAGCAACATCTCCACTATTTGGTAAATAATTACTATTACTAAGAACTTCTGCTTTTATTCCTAGAAAGCTTAATAATAACTTCATAAGAATCCGTATAAACAATTCTTCTGACATCTTCCCAAACAAGTAGTAAGAAGCCACTTACTTATTCTGATACGAAAGTATTTTCTTCAGACAAATTCTAGTCCTATCATCAAAAATCGCAGAAGTCCTTATTCATTCATAGAGTGACTCAAACAAAGTATTTCCTCTCATTTAAATCAAGGGAAAAAATAGAAACTTTCCCGAAAGTAAAATAAAAATTCCTTTTAGAAAAAATCCTCTCTTTTTCTCTGATATCCTAACGAAGGCCACGTTTACAGTTTTAATTCAAAGAGAACTTGGACACTAACGAAGTTAAAGAAAAAGAAGAAACTCAAAAACTGCTCTTTATAAATCTAGTTTTTTCTTAGAAATGTAGTCCAGTCTCAGCTTCGATACAGATTTACGTTTAACGAAAAAGAAAACAAAATATACTGCGAGGTAATTAAAAATAGTTATTTTGCTTAACCAGTGATTAAAGAAATAATTTTTACTATGGAAACAATACGTTATAAACATACTCAGAAGCAATATTTTTACATTTGTAACTAAAATCTAGCAATATTTTTCGAGTTTTGTTATTATTATGCTTTATACGCCGAAATGGCGCGTTACTATGAGTATCTATCTAATAATTCTCTAAATCAGCTTTGGCCTTCAAGCAACTGCCTCATCAAGGTCATATGCCAGAAGTGACTTATTTTATTTCTCTAAAGATATTTACAAACAAGCTGACGTTACAACATTTCGTTAAATGACGAATGGCAGTTTGAAAATGCTGTTTTTACGCACTGTTCTTTGGAGCTGCTAGCGTAAGTTCTCGGCCAAAAAAGATTTTCAAATTATGGATGAAAAGTGGCACTTAAAAGTCTATGACTTACTACTTTGAGCTACCTGAAGGTAATATAAGTCCTATAGCATGGAGCATTATCTATCTGAAATTATGTCTCTTCATCAAAACGGGTAATGCTCATATAGGAGTGCATTCAATAAGCAGTGATTCCGAGATAACCCTGAACATTCAATATTATTTGGGTTTTAAGGAGAAAACGCTGTTCAAACTGTTACGTAATCTTAACTTATTTTAACAACTGATAACGAGAAGTTAATATCCATCACCTTATATTGTTGACTCTTGTTGATTTTCGGTTGTTCTTGGTAAAAATCGACTGAAGCCGAGTTTTGTTGCAAATACCTATCTTGTTTCAATCATCCGTTAATTCCAATTTTGATGATTTCGTGCCTACTACCTACGAAGTTTTGTGGTTTACGAAACTGATGAGCAAGACTCGAACACGGCAACTGCTGAGAAATTCTACGCGTGGAAATGCGCTGTCAGCTGTTTTCGAAAACAGTACTTTCCGATATTGCATTGCGCTGTTAAACTGGTGTACGCGTACTTATTTTCATAACCCTCCGCGGCTGATTTTTTTAGTCATCTTTAAGTCATTTTTGCCCATAGAAAAAAATCTCTTCCTATTTGTCTATTACTGACCACGTCATTCACCATTACGTTCTCCAAATAGTTAATCTGCCAGTGAAATTTGTATACGAGATAAGCTAATTAACCACCCAAGAACCTGTCAACGTGACTTCTTGTAGGACTTCTATTAACAGTCATCTTTTACATTTTGCAAATATCCAACAGTTTCACATATAATTTTTAATAGAAGCCCTTTATCAAACCTGCCTTGCGTCACTGTTCATTTTAAACAGAGAAAACAAATTTATCAAAAAGCACTTAAGGTTGTTAACATAACAGGGCTGTGATGCCGGCGACTAGTGGGGGCAGTTAGTCAAGAATTATGCTTCATTTATCTTGGCAAGCACACACACTGATTTGACTTAAATGAATCAACTAATGCTTAAGCACTTAATACTTTATGAAACCAAATTCTTTTGATTTCATGTTGAGTCACTGATATTATTTTTCCTTCTGTGAGACAACAAAATCAGACATTGCGGCAGTAGAATACAGAAAAACTGCATGCAAGTTCAGTAGACAAATTGTGTAATTACTAAATATCAAATGCATGAACAGACTCGGTTGCAGAGGTATTAATTGCTATTAAGGTAAAGAACTTCCAAAAGAGCTCTTTGATTAAGATCTCTGCAAGCTCACGCGTCCTTTTAATTCGTCGATTTGCTGCAATTTATCCATGAATGGCGTCCAAATGAGAGTGAACTAAGTTAATAAGAACTAAGAAATATAGAAATTGTATATATGGAAGCACATGAACAAATATCTTACATGCATTTTCTCACAATACGCTTACTGAATGTAATATTGGCATAACGACTTGAGTTTGCAGCTTTAAACCTATATCAAACACCTTGTAAACAAAAGGTTTACTCAGTTGCACATGAAAACGTTTTTTAAACCGAAAGCATTTATATATTGTTTGGCATTATTTTCATGGAAGCCTTTCAGCATATATTTCAAGGACATTTTGATTAATTCTTTTCCCAAAACTGAAACGGCAAAAACGTTCCCACAAAAAACAGTACATAAAAAAGTGGAAAATTGTTTCCTAATTAATGCCATTAGCGAAATATATAGTATCCAAAATATTCAAAACAAAATATTTGATCTAGCTTTGATTGCACAAATTCGATCCTCAAAGTGACATTAAAATATAATTCATGAAAGCAATACGAAACTGAAAGACAACGAAACTAAAACAGAACTGAAAAGAAGTAACTGTTTTGCGTAAAAATAATACAGAAATTAAACAAAACACAGGGTTCTAATCTTACCTAAGCCAAAAGATTCTTGACATCACTTTCAGTTCTTAATTATTTTATTCATATATGCAATGAACTCTAATTAGGATCTAAGGATAGAACCAAAATTAAACTCATAATGTTTCAGTTTTTCTTCATCCTCTTTAGAAAAAAAAAAGAATTTAAGATGTTATTGTAGTATCCTTATCATCAAGTAATAATTTAAATTGATTGTTAAGTATTTAACCCTTTCAGTCCCAATTTATTTGTTTGTTTCAACTGACTTGATTTTTATGTACTCTTGCTAATTATCACAAAGAAGTGAAAAATATCATTTTAAACATTTTATTTTAAAATGGGGGGATTTCAGGGGCCTGGGACAAATATGTCCCACTGGGTATTAATGGCAGGACATCTGTGTCCTATTAGTACTAAAGTGTTGACACATAAAAGAAAAAATCAAAAGAAACTATTTATATTTTCATAACTTATGTGTGACAAGACGTAAAACAGTTTTTGCATAGTGGTAGATTGCACTGGTCACACAAATTGTTTTAGTTCTCTTCTCTTGTTTTTTCTTAGTACAAGTGTGACACCTTCTTCTGATGGGCCCCATACTACTACAATAACTACTAAGTGATCTCTTATATTCAACAACTTGGAACTGGGTGATGGTCTACCATACTGTAGAAGTATGATACCATATTGTAGTAGTGGTTTACCATAGTGTTGTGCTAGTGTATGGTCTATCATATACAATTTTGTAGTTGGGATGTTAGAAACGATGCCTACTACCAGTGGGATGTCAATTACGTAGTACATTGATGCGTGCAATTCCCTGTAGGCTTCTTTAAACATCTTCTGGGAGTTATATAACCCATTGGGACTGAAAGGGATAAGCTTAATGTTTTCTTTCTGTATAGACCACCAGTAGCAACACAATCGTGTTATTTTCGAAATTCAGTTCAACGTTCAATAAATTATACGAGGTAATAAACATTTTGTTATTACACAAGACTTCTGTTATATTAATTTGCCAAGCTTTAAGCTGTTGTTAAATTTGAACCCATTTAAACTAAACTCAGCTAAGTTATTCGGCTTTAGTTGGCTAAGTACATTAGCTCGCAATCTTGAATTAAGGTGAAATATTCAGCTCAACGTACAAAATACTGCCCTGGAACAAATAACGGTTACTGAAACATGAATCTATCCCCAAAACGAAATGTGTGGGATCCAGTCCCATGTAAGGTTGATTGTTTACGCCTGTCTTATTCTTCTCGCTAATGCAATATCCGTCTACTCCCTCTGTGGTTCACCTTGGGCAACAAACATTCTCGCTAATGAAGTGGTTAAATGACCTTTCGGCCTTTCTCAGTTCTCTCTCAGTTCCGAGCAAGTGTCCGTCTGTTTGAAATCAAAAAGTTAAAAAAATTGGCATATATTTATTTATCTTAACGGCAATTTATCATCACGTAACATTGCTGTAAATCAGACATACTTCTGAATGATTATTTAATTTAAAACTTTTCACGAATTCTTTTCTTTTATCTAATTTGCAAAATGAGCCGCCCCGACGGTATAGTGGTTAGGGGAGCCGACTGCAATACCAACGGGCTCGGGCTCGCATCCCAGAGAAGGCATGGTTGTAAGCGTTCGTCTCTGCATAGGAGGCAAAGGTGGTCCACCTATTAGGTGCCTCCATAATAAAGTGACCACCATGTCCGGCCTTAGTAGTGACCAAGTTGAAGTCGGCTGAAGGGCCGCCATTGAAAAAAAAATCTTCAAAACGAAACTATGCTTTAATTCTGCTTGCGCGGTATAGATAAATTGAGTAAATAACAGTGCCAAACAATTCTGTAATTTAGTGTAGATGCACTTTTGTCGCTATTTGTCAAGTGACGTTGATAAGTTGGAAAAACTCAGTGCTATACATTTTTCAGATCGACATGATAATAAAATGGGAGATGATGAAATTTTTCTTTTGCAAGTAGGAAAGCAAAAATCGATTTAGCCAGTTCTTCGATAGTCAATGATCCAGAAAGGTACAGGTCGGAAAGGAACAGGCTGAAATGTCTCAAACGACATTTACCCTCATTTGTCATTATTAATGTCCAGTAAGAACAGACAGAAAAAATCACAAGCCATTCGTTGGAAAAATACTGACATTAAACGAATCAATCTCAGCCGTTATATGGTCAGTAAACACACAGTTGTTTCTGCAAAGAATTAAATGCAGCTGTATCATATTTTAAAAACTTGAAGGAACGGGAGATACGCTAATTGGCGGACAAGGTAAATAAGCAGTTAAACCCAGAATGTGCATTTTTAAAAAACATGGCGTCAGAGATTTTGAGAATAAAATTGGTCTTGAACATTTCAAACTATTACTTCTTTTAGAACTGAATTTTTAAATACTGCAGTTAGGAACATTTTCAACATTTATGTTGTAACCATGTTTTTCAGATTTCAGATTTACGCCTCAAGTCTGACATGTACTTAATGACTGCGTAGTAAAATAAGCCATAAAAAACTTGAAATTGATTTTTTTACTAATGAAAAGCACTTTTATGCACATTCTTTGACGCATACATTGTCAGATAATGCATGATTTTTAACCTTTTCAAAAACTGAAATAGTAACTATAATAGTATATGAATCAGCAATACATCTTATTATGTATTGTTGCATATGAATTGATAATTGTTATACTGTAGAGTCATTAGGGCTTTTGATGCTGGAGACGTGGAAAATGTACAGTGCCATCACCGGGACTAGAACCCTGAACCATTCGAATACGCGCCGAGTATGCTTCCTATTACACCACAAAGGCATGCGGAAAGGAGGAGAAAATACCTTATATATTCTCTATTTTAAAAGGCTACGGGCAATCACTTCCAATCACCAAATTCTGGTGGTGACTAATTATCGTCCACCACCTTTCAGTTTGGGTGCCAGAGTCATTAGAGTTTTTGATACTGGAGACGTTAAAATGTGCAGTTCCCTCCACGACATTCGAACCCTAGACCTCTCGAACATGCGTCGAGTATGCTTTCAATTACACCACAAAGACATGCGGAAAGGAAGCAGAAAAAAACTTATAATAGTTAGCTGATTATCGATCAGTTAAAGGACACCTTTTTATAGATACAAAGAAGCACGAGTATTTTATATTACGGTGAATGAGTTGGTAATGCTTTTTGAAAGAGACAGTTTTTGCGCTTTGTGACACATTAAAAGCTGTAATACATGATTTCATGGATTAATAAATTTATGTGTTCCTAAGTCGTTAATATTAGAGTTATAAGACACAGTTTCAAGGTTTAAAGCTAAAATATTATTTTTTATGCCCAAACATGTTTTTATTGCTTAAGAAATTTTAAACAATTTACGAAACTTCAAATAATTTCGTTTTCAGGTTCAATTCAGACACGTATTACATCAGCCTCTTGACAGAAGCTCTCTAGTAACAAGGAGATGCTGTAAAGATTTTATGTTTATTATAGCATTATTTTATTATATTATCTTTATTGTCACTTCTACTTTTGCTAGCTCCAACCCGGATGCAAATTAGTTCACGTATATATGAATAATGTTCTTGAATTTAAGAGATAACTTTTGGCAATGACCACTGATCGTCTCCGAGCGTCTAGATTTCCCTGAATCATTTGCTAGCCATGTTTGCTCGTGCCACTTAAGAGCTTGAACCAAAACGTAAAGGCCTTGCCTTGTGAATTGCGTACTTGAATTCCTTACGCTTTATTTTATATTCTATTAAATCCTACAAGAAGAGGTAACTATTCTGTTACTACATGAGCTGTAAAGGTTCATTAACCTGAAAAACTGTACAGAAAACATTTATTTTAAGCCATCTTCATAGTTAGGAATTTAAGATAGTTAGGTTCCGCACACTCTCTTATTGAGAGAAATAAGTATTTTCTGAGATTATGTTGGTTATTGATTATATACTGCATTAAAATTCTTGCACAATCAGTGAAATAATTTTTGTTAAAGCTGAATTTCTATATATCAGGTAATTCAAATTAACGGATTATAAAAATGTATTTTATAGCAGAGGATGGACCGCATGCGCCCCGAAGATATTTATATATGATATAGTAATAAAAATTCAGTTTTCTGGCTCTCAGTAATATGCTTTATATTAAGAATTTATGGTAATGGATTTTTCATGAAAAAAGATTTTAATAACATTAATTGAGCTTTCTATGTATATAATGCACTTATCATAATAAAGATACGGCAATTTTTCTTCTAGAATGTTATATTTAATTCATTAAATTTTGCGGATGTATTAGTTTTTTTACTTTTATTCATTGACTGGATAGGTGATCAGGTGACAGCAGGGCCAGGCCACCCAGGCGTCTTTCATAGACTATTCGGGCAAAGTCCGGACCCCGCACTGACTGGACAGCTGGTCCACTGCAGGTTTCTTCTATCAGCTATAATACCGATTAACCATTATTTATCTTAGAGATGTTTGTGAAATTCGACTCGGGATGCAATGAAGTCTTTATATCTTTTGAACGAATGACAGTCTGCAAACTGTAGCTAATTACATCCCGAATCTCTATCAGTGCAATTGACATATGTATAGTTTGCTTCGGCTAACGATTTTTTCCCATTACATAAATGGGATGTGAGGTTGGAAAAAAAGAAGCATCTCCGGCGTGCCCTTCCGTATAAGTTGAAGAAAGATTTCAGAGCTGCAGAAGCTTCCAGTAAAATCTCTGCTGTATGTGAATATAAGCTATTTCTGAACGAACAGCCTGGGAATGGATTGGAAATTGTAGCCAATTATATCCCGAATCTTTATCAGTGCAAAACAGAACAGCCTGTTTCAGTTCGAAAAAAAACAGAACAGTTCTGAAAGAACAGCCTAGGAATGGATTTCAAACTGTAGCTAATTATATTCCGAATCTATATCAATGTGTTTGATACATATAGTTTGCTTCGATTAGCCATTTTTCTTCCTTATTCTTTAAAGTATATGGGATGTGAGGTTGAGGAAAAAAAAGCATCTCCGGCATGCCCTTCCATATGAGTTCAACAAAGATTTCAGAGCTGCAGAAGCTTTCAGTAAAATCTGTATTGTTTGTGGAGATAACGCTATTTCTGAAAGAACATCCTGGGAATGGATTGACAGGTTCTATGGTGTAACGTCTGTGCTCAGCGATAAACCCCACTCAGTATGAGTTCAACAAAGATTTCAGAGCTGCAGAAGCTTCCAGTAAAATCTGTGTTGTCTATGGAGATAACGCTATTTCTGAAAATACAGCCTGGGAATGGATTGACAGGTTCTATGGTGTAACGTCTGCGCTCAGCGATAAACCCCACTCCGTATCAGTTCAACAAAGATTTCAGAGCCGCAGAATCTTCTAGTAAAATCTGCTGTCTGTGCAGACAACGCTATTTCTGAAAAAACAGCCTGGGAATGGACTGGCAGGTTCCATGGTCTAACGTTTGTGCTCAGGGATAACCCACACTCTTTTCCCTGAGATCACTTTTCCCAGTTTGATCCATATTGATCCATATCAAACTGTTCTTGAATTTATAAATTTATTCTACTATGAGAATCTCCATTGTGTCTATTCAGAACTTTATAAGAAAAGGCCAAATGATATTATGTCAACATCCGCACTGACAACACTAGAACCGGGTCACCCAAATATGAACAACAACTGCTTTTAAGCAACTTAGCTAGGGAGTTCTTCCATATCCTGCCAAAATTTCAGCTGTGGTTCCCGTAGATAATGCATTCCGTGCGGAATCTTCCAAGGCAATGTTCATCTCCAAGCAACTTTTATGGGCAGTTGTTATGCATTCAATGGATGGTAAAAACGGTATCCAGAAATACCATATTGTTAGGAGCAGATTACGAACAATGCAAAGGGATACAATAATGATGCATGCGTTGTGTGATTAGTTCAAACTGAAAGCAATAAATGTACGTACACTAATAAAAAAGCTCCGACATGAATTTATGAACCAACTCAATGCATATATTTCCATAACTCAAAACCACGAATTCAAAATATGACTTAATTATGAATCCTACTTCCTTGGGCTTGCCGATACTAAATTCTACAACAGAATGATTTGCATGCAAAATCAATACAATAAATGAAAAACCTTCTTTATTTAAAATAAAACTAAATTTGCTTCTACACCAGCTAACAGCTTTGTCTCTGAAGTACCTTATATACAATGCTCAAAATAAAAAAATCTCGGTCGCCTTTTATAGACACGTATTGGATAAACATCCTTTCCCCGAAAAAGTGTTTTTCAATATAAACCTTTTAGAAATCTTATTGATTAAAATTCTTCTCCAAACTTTTCTTTTTAAATTTTGGGAGCATCGAGCGAACGTATGCTGTGAAAAATAATATCTTAAGCTAAAGAAGAAGAAAACAAAATAAATAACGTATTATTTACTTTTATGTATTTCTTTCTCATATGGGAAGCAACTACTACCACTCTTAAAGCTGTAGTGGTCAACCAGTAGAATCATTTTTTTAATAAAATAACAGCAGTTCCTGAAAATCCAAGATATATTGCCGGCATCTTTCTCTAAGCAACAACAAAAAATTACAAAAGAACAGCAACAAGATGCTACAGTAAGAAAATTTTATCAGATTAAAGTGCATTCTGTACTTTTTTTCCGTTACCCAGCGGAATTTTTATATAGAAGTTTGTGCCAAACGAAGAACAGAAATGGATTTGGAAGGAAAAAAAACTCATAAACAATAAAACGAAACGAAAAATGAGTCAAATGGATGCGCCAAAGGACATTTTTTCACATCACGTACGTTTTCGTTTAAAGAGGATGTAATTCTTTTACCGCAATGCAATCCAGATATAAATGAGAAAACGTTTTCTTTTCTATGCCAACCAACATTAGAAGGGCGCCACTCGTTCAAAAATATTGCAAGCGAAGGAAAGATTAGATGGGTAAAGTATAACATGATGGAAGTGCTTTCAGAAATTTCTTAGACTTCGTAATTGCTTCAATAAGTACAGAAAATGTTGAACTAATGATATAAAGATTAGAAGCAATTCACTATTTGCATCTTAATGTTCCTTTACTAATACTAATGGAATAAGAAGCTTTGTTGTACGGATGCATTATTCTTTACAAAGAATTGAAGAAATATTTTGGATTTAGCAAGGAAATGATATTACTCATTTTTAAATATGTTACTTTATTCTCACTAAAATAATTCAGTTTCGTTTCACTCAAAATGAAACTGAAGGCCTAGTAATTATTCTTTAAGGAAGCTGTGCAAACAAATTGCACGAGTTCTAGAACTCAGATTTTGAGCAATCCTTCTACCTTTCATAAGACATTAAAATACGAAATGCAGACGTATTTGCAAGAAACTGATCTTCCCATAGCAATAGACATAGAATCCTACCGAATGTTTCTCCATATTTTGAAGCTAAAAATGCCTATAAGCTAGTCTTTTAGTTCTTCACGTCAAATTATATTTTCAAACAAGGTATCAAATAGCTCAGAGCTATTTGTCCGTCTACTTCAACTTACCCTTCAAATTATAAACACACTGTAAAGCATGGAAAAGACTGCATTGACGTATTTCAGAAACTAATTATGATTCATTCGCAGTTTGTTTAGATTAAAAAAATTAAAACCTTTTTAAATCATATACCTAGTACTACCGCTAGCTGAACGGATAAGACCTAGAGTTCGATCGTTTAAAATCTCGATGAAACAATTTGCTGTATGGGTGTTTTCATAATTTTTGCATGTGTAATGCGATTACACTATTCCTCTTCTTATTAGTCTTTCCCGGGTATCAATCTCCTTTTGAAGACAGTTCTGGTATGCATCGCCATAATTCAATAAATCCAAATTCTTACCCATAAAATTATTTGCTGTTCCCACAGTTTCTCATTTAAATCCAAAATCATTTAGCATCAAGATGGAAATTTTCTTTTAAGATGAAAAATTGTACGACATTATCTGAACAAAGAATTTAAGTGAGGTATACAAATAATACCCACTTTCCTAGTCCTTCTATTTTCCAGTGGGAATAATCAGATGTTTTCTTGCAGGTATACGTCAAGACAAATTCCACATATTTGCCAATATCAAACACATAGTATGAGTAAAGTACAAGTAAATAAATTAACTGAGATTTTTTCACAATGAGTTTTAGTGCGTACATGTAAAGAAACTATCTATAAATATGTGACCAGCAACATAAGCAGATACTTCTGTGCTCAAAAACGTTCGTAGAAATATTCCTAGGGCGTTTTTCTTATGACAGAAACCGTTCTTGATTCCCTCCTCGTTCTCAATGTTTTTCATCAAGGTTATTTTTAGTGAGCGTTGAGTTTTTGCTTCTCTACACCGCAACAGAGAGGTAGGACTCAAGGTTTCTCGGCTCAGCTATTCGACCAATAATGGGCCGCTTAACCGCTTAAGCATTTACTAAAAACGAAGATTCTGATGAATCATAGAACTGCTGAAAGAGACAACTGAAACAGACCAAATTCAGTTCAGAAGATGACAGGCCAAAACAAAATTTGAAGTTCAAAGTTTTACTCAAAATTAGAGAAACAGAACTGTTTGCTTAAAATATATAAAAAAAATCAAATACTTAGCCGAGAATGCTGTTATCTTTAAGAAATACATATCCATCCACTGAAAAAGGTGGAATGAATTTCTTTAATAATTATTTTGGAATTTAATATGGCCCTCAAATGAAAAGTAAAGAAAGGAATTCCTAGATGATTAACTCCATACTTTGGAATTTGCAATGATCTATCAGAAAAATACAAAAACATAAAACGGCAGATGTTTTGAAAAAGTAGAGCCTGAAAATAAAAAAATCGGAGATGGGAATTCAAAAAGTGACGGCATTTTGAGAGATAATGTTGGCGCTCTTTTAAGATATTTAGCAGTGTTTAGTACAAAATATAATACTTAAATGTAAAATAATACGTGCATGTTAATTATTTTGTACCATTACTGATACTTTGATACTTTTAATAAACATTTTTCTGGTAGTTACAAATGAAAAATTGCATAATTCATTAACTTAATTTAATCTATTTGAATGTAAGAGTTCAGTTTCTTATTTAGAATTATAGTTACTTGCTCCTAAATCTATGATTTAAGAGCAAACAGCTTGATTTAGGAGTAAATGACAAATTTAGAAACCTAAAGACCGTCTTATGCTTGGATTAGCTATGCTAAAACTATTAATCGCGCGGATCTAAACACAATTTAAAAATACGTGTTAGATTCTAAATATATTCGTTTACAAAAAAAAATGGATCGTCTTCCTGTCGAAGGAAAGCAACATCCTGTACCTGAGTCTAAAATGCCATAAAACTAAGACAGAATTTTTTTACGTTTTTCCCTCGCGCGCAAGGAGTAAAAGTCTCCTGTAATGGAGAGCGTACTTTTAGTAGTCGAAGCAAAAAAAAGGTTATTGTTTCCGCAAGAAAGAACTTTTAAAACTCTTTCTTTATACCTTTCTCTCGTTATCAGAACAAATAAACAATTCGGCTTCGCGGATCTGGAAGGACCTTGGCCGCTCACATATTCCCAGCAAAGTCGCCAACTGGAGAAGATTTCAAGAATTTGAAAAGTTTCTCCAAACATTCCGAGTCTAATATTAGGTACGAAAAGAATTCTTTGGTATTTCACTTTTTATATGCAGTACAATAGGAAGTGTTTTTCGTTTTTCTCTTTTGTGCTTTCTTTTTCTGTCGAAGCAACAAAGATTTCGCAGGCAGAAAATGGTTTTGGTAGGAAGTTTCCTACAGCCAGATAGCTTCAAACTGGGTTAGGTTATCGAAAACACCATTCAATAAAAGAGTGTTCTGAAAACTTCAGCAAAGTTTCAAGTTTCATTTTAGTCGAATAAAAACTTATACCCAAGCAAGCCATGCTGCAATATCTAAAAGTCTCCTATAATGGAGTTTCGATGATTTTGATAAAATATAAATAGTTTTAACGATCCTATAACATCTTTCTATACTACAGATTTACTAAATGGATCAAAATTATTTTCCAAGCATAAAATCTATAATAGGATTCGTAACGATTATTTGGCTACTTTAAAGCCAAGAAATGTGATAAGCCAAATGTGTCTACGAGGTTTAACGATTAATAAACTTCATCCATTTAAACAGTCAATTTACTGAATATTACAAAAATTTACAGGCTACTTTTTTCAGTCACCATCTGAAATACCTCTTTACTCAGATTATATATACGAACAAATAAATAAAACCTAATCGAATAAAATACACAAAATATATTTTGAAAAACAAATATTCCATACAGTTACATAACCAATTCCTTCAACTCAGTTTGTAGAAACTTAAGTGTATTCAGACTTCAAAAAATTATGAATCAATATATCGTCAAAATGATAAGGTATTTCTCCCGCCTTCTGCGCATGCCTTCGTGGTGTTGTGGTCAGCACGCTCGACGCGTAACCCAGAGGTCCGTAGTTCAATTCCCGGAGAAGGCATTGCTCATTTTTCATCACTCCTACTATCGAAATAACCTAATGTCTCTACAAGTGGCGCCCGAACTAATAGGTGGTGGATGATGATTCTTCACCACCACGAATTCGCGATTGGGACCCCTAATCCCCATTCGCCCTTTAAAAGACGGAGTATATAATGTATTTCTCCCGCCTTCTTCGCACGCCTTCATGGCGCAGGGGTCAGCATGCTCGACGCGTAACCGAGAGGTTCGTGGTTCGATTCCCGGCGAAGGCGTTGCCCATTTTTCATCACTCCTGCTTCCGAAATAACCTAATGTCTCTACAAAATGGCATATGTATTTATATGTATTGACTTTTATTGATGTGTATTTGCCCTGGATTTATTTACAAATGTTGAGAAAATTGTGGCATTAGCGTATGAAGCAACCACCAAATAAGATGAGTTGTTTGCCATAGACAGAGGTAAAAAAAAATGGAAAATATTATTCGCCAATTACAGTTTTTACGATGTGGCTATGAAAGGCGGCCTTGGGTTAAAAATAATTGTATGTGGTCGAACGCTGAAGTAGTACTGAACGTTGTAAACATGTGCAGATAGTTGGTTTAGGTGTTCTTTAAAATGGCGGTGAAATCAATCTTACGTGTGGCATTAGGTGTGGATCCAGCATTTGTTTATGGACCAAATCCGCGAAAAGAAGCATCTAGGTTGGCTTCAACGCTAGAAATCAAAGATTTGACCATTTCATGAAAGTAAATGCAAAATTTATTTCCGAATATTGTTTGCATGATAGTGTGTGAACGTGTGTACATCTCCTTCAGCTTATTTATCTAATACGGAAGTATAAATGAAGCTCAAGAAACGTGCCATACTTCGTTGTTATAAAGTTTTCAGCAAGCAAATGATTGAAAAAATAAAATTCGTGATGAACTGGAATTGCACAGCTCTTAGTATGCAGTTTTCTAGATGTACAAACAGCTCAGAAAAATCTAATTGGCAATATATTTACGCAGCAAACTTTTCTTTGTGTTTTCGCATTTATATTTAGTTTTCAAAAGAATATATGATATGCTGAGGACAAATAACACGTTTAAAAGTTAAATTCAAGACTATATGATATATAATTTCTAAACAAAAAATAAAAATGCCTCTTTGTTATATGTAGCCTTATACTGTAACATGGCTGCATTTTAAGGCATACTAAATATTAAACCATGACGTGAATACATTTCAAGACATACGTTTAGAACAATGGTTTATGTGTTAGTCAAAATTTAGTTTCTAATTTGTCAAATTATAAAACACAGACTCAGAAAACGTCCTCAAGAGTAGGTTATTTAATCAAACCAGAAATGTGTATAAACATTTACTTCCTTCAGGAAGATAATGTCTCCCGCGGGGTATTTCCTAAACGGATTGTACATTTGGGTTTCATTTGAGAATAAAATCCTGAAAACATGAGACGGAAAACGCATTCTTTGTTTCTCAGAGAAAGCGTACAAGAAGATTTAGGATTCATTTCGTACTGTCCTTTCGCAGCCTATCAGAATTTAAAATACAGAAACTTAAGTTTTCTCTGGTGCTATAAACGGATAATTCTGGAAAATGTTAAATCATATCTGCATTATTTAAGAAAATTATGAAATTTTAATGCGGCTAGTAGTTTTACATAGGTATAAACGCAGAACAAAATTTCCGAGCTTTACCATTTAAATCTGTATCTCTTCTGTATTTCTTCTGTATATCTGTTTACCATTAACTCTCTATTTTGTGGGGAAGGGGTTATATGTGGAAATATATTGCGAAGTAAAATAATGATGTCAATGATCCTTAGAGATAACTGAAATGTAATGCGACATAATGATTCTTAATCTTATTGGTGTTACCATTTTTATGTGATGACATTTTTAATTCATGTTTGTGGAGTTTCATTTTTATCTCCTAGTTGTTCAAGTGTAGTTAGTTTTGTGAGAATACCTCCTCTGTTATTGCCTTCACTGTCCTTTATTCCACGTTAAAGTTTTTGTTGCTATTCATTATGATGTGACGAAGCTGTGCTGTTACTGTAGCGGTAGAATGTTGATTTTCAATTGCAAACATGGAAGACTGGCTATCTGTTATAGCATGGATGTTGCAGGCTGGAAGTTTTAGAATGAGGTTCAGGTGGTTGCTGCAGGTTCCGCTTGATATTGCTGTTGTTATTATGGAGGTGTCATTGCTAAGTGGACTCGTATCCTGTTTAAGAGATAATACATGTGCTGCTTCCAAATTTTTCGTCTATCTTGGAGCCATGTGTGAAGGCTATGAACAGATCTATAATTTCAGAAAAATTTAGCCCGTGCAGCTTCAAAAATGCGTTTTCTATCAACTTTATCTAGGCCAGCTTATTAACGGTGCCCCATAAGAGGGCATGCACAAATAGAAGATCATTTTCAACGCCTTTATGCCAATCTGGCATTTAGCAAAAAGGTGTACATCTGCGTTCCTTTATAGAAATAGCCGGCCCTGATGCCTGGAAACGCAGATTTCAAACTCTGAAAAAACTACAGTAGTAATTCTCATAACATGGGTTGGGTCGTGAAACAATTTTTGATGAGGGGTGAAAAGATATTTATTTTTTTCTTGTATTTCAATTATATATTATAAGGTACTTTATCCCTCCTTCCCGCATGCTTTCGTAGTGTACCGGTAGCACACTCGGCGCTTATTCAAGAGGTCCAGGGTTCGAGTCCCAGCGAGAGCACTGCACATTTTTCACCTGTCCTACTTCAAAATACCAAATAACACCCGAACTAAAAAAAGGCGGTGGACGATAATTCGGCACCACCAGGATTTGACGATGGGGTCCCCAAATCCGCAGTTGCCCTCTAAAAGGGGGAGAATATAAGATACCATAAGTGAGCGCAACCCGACCCTCCTAACCAAACAATAGGTCTTATGGTAATAACAGGCCACACCAGGTACATATGGTATTTTCTCCCTTCTTTTCGCCTGCCTTCATGTTGTAATTGGAAGTATACTCGACGGAATTCGAGATACCCAGATTCGAGTCCCGACGAGGGCATTCCACATTCTTCACGTCTCCCACTTTAAGAAAACCTAATGACTCTACAATATTCCACAAGAGTTTTATGCTCTATATAAATAACGTAGGTAAAATAAAAAGAGTTTAATGATGTAGTAAATAACAGATTAGTTTGAGAGAATAAAATGTATGGTCAAGCTACGTTAAAATTTTAAAGAGGAACCAGTTATTCAAATTCAATTAAGTGAACTAAAGCTTCTTACTTAAAACTGAAACTACGATGAAACTAAGTCAACTCCATTAACTTATGTCTTAAGGGAAAATATCAATAATCGGCTACGAAACATAGGAAACAATGTTATAACAATAGGTACATGAAAATGCTAATTTTAATGGTAAAATTCTTGAGCAGCTTAGATCACATTTACATCACAAGCCTTTAACGATAAAACTCATTCAGATTTTCTTTAATCTGATAAGAGAAATCATTGAAATTAATATCGGGTAAAATTTGATTTCACCAGTTATTGAAACAAAGCATTCTTGCATTAATTTACACATAATATTCTGCGAAATACATAATTACATATTTTTTGTTGATCACACAATAAACCTCGGTAGTTTTAGGATAAAAAGCAAAGTAATCAAATTTTACGTAACTGCACTTCCATTTAAATATAAATTACAATGCCCATTAGAAATGGCCGATGTATGATTACATAAAGCTCTCTTTAAATATTAATTATGATAATCTGTTGTATATGAAATTTCAGTACGCTAGAAAAATGAATAGTACAGTGAATTCTCTTGGTAGATTTAAAGAAAAATTTTCCTTTGATTGCTTAATTAATTTATGTAATTTTATTTTATTTTATTTTGACTGAAAAGAAATGCTAATTAATTAAACGGAAAGTTCTAACTAAAGACAAATATAGATTTTTTTGAAGCCATGAGCAAGAAAGAGCTATATCTGCGCAGTTAATTTTCCTTAATATTCACAGGTATTTTGAGACAACCGGTAATTTGCAAGATTTAATATTTACACTGCAACAAAACAAAAATAAAAGATTTAACATTTACATTAAAGCAGTTTTGCGAAAAAAACCTATGTAATTAAATTGTTTATTTTAGCAAATTATCTTTTTCTGTAAAATACATTCCAGAAAATTTAATCTCTCTCAATAAAACGGATCCTTTATAAAAATGTTATTGTTTCAATATTTTCTTATATGTCCAGCAAAAATATAATTTTAAATCCTTGGTTAATCTGACGTTTTCTGTTTTATATATTCGTTAAGCTTTTTGAAAGGTTTTTTAAGCATTTTCTTAAGCATATAGACATATAGCTTTAAAAGCAACATAAAATTTGATTTTAGATACATCGTTTTGTGAAATGTTTTACTGATTTACGTGCTAATATTTGTTGGAAAATTTTACACGCATAATCTATTCGTTATTAATTATACTTATATATCGCTTTAAATAAATAGTTCTTTCGAAAATACAGATGAATATAAATTTAATAAATCTTGCAATTAATGTACTAAATACAGAAGAACGTTCGTGGCATTATTATTTTTCTCTATTTTCTTCTAAATACAATGTACGTCCAGAAAGTAAGTTCCGTTTGGTAATAAAAGTAAATTGTGTACAGCTACAGAAAAGTTATTTATTGCACAAAATTCAACAACTCTTAAACTACTTTTCCACATAACTGCCGAAATATTGCAGGCATTTGTCATAGCGTGGCACAAGTTTTTGTATACCTTCTTCATAGAAATTTGCCGCCTGTGTCTTCAACCAGTTGGAAACAGTTTCTTTCAGCTCGTCGTCATTGTTAAAGTGTTGACCGCCAAGGAAAGACTTAAGATGTAAGAACAGATGAAAGTCGCTAGGAGCGAGGTCAGGGCTGTACGGAGGATGGTCAAACACGTCCCAGCCAAATCCCTGTAGGAGGTTTTTCGTCACATTTGCAGTGTGTGGTCGTGCGTTGTCGTGAAGAAAAACAACACCTTTTGACAGCAATCCTCGGCGCTTATTCTGAATTGCACGGCGCAATTTCCGAAGTGTCTCGCAATAAGCATCTGCTCTGATTGTTTGACCACGCGGTAAGAAATTAATGAGTAAGATGCCTTTCCAGTCCCAGAACACTGTGCACATCATTTTTCGAGGTGTCAAGATTTGCTTCGGCTTAACCTTTGCTGGGGATGAAGTGTGCCTCCATTCCATTGATTGCCGCTTACTTTCAGGGGTGTCGTAAGAAACCCAAGTTTCATCTCCTGTGACTATCTGTGTCAGAAATTCTTCACCGCTTTCAGCATAACGGGTCAAAAACTGAAGTGCACTACCCATCCGTTTTGTTTTGTGTTGCTCAGTAAGAATCTTTGGTACCCAACGTGAGCAAAGTTTACGAAATTTCAGTTTTTCGGTAACAATTTCATGCATTAGTGATCGTGAAATTTGGGGAAATTCCATAGCGAGAGCACTAATTGTAAACCTTCGGTTTTCATGGATCTTGTCATCAATCGCGTGAACCAGTTCTTCTGTAACCAAAGATGGACGCCCACTTCGTTCTTCATCGTGCGCATCACTACGTCCGTCATTGAACTTTCGGACCCATCTTCTCACCATTGAATCACTCATCGCTTTTGGTCCGTAAACATCGCAAATTTGCCGATAAATTTCACTAGGTTTCACTTTCCTCGCATTCAGAAAACGAATCACAGATCTGATTTCACAAGCGGCGGGATTTTCAATCAACACCGACATTGTAAACAAGCACAACAAAGCGTACGTGACTGACAGCGATCTCCAAATGGCGCGCGTTTCTTCTCCTTGATACAGAGCGTCTACTGCGCATGTGCGGAACTGCGATCGCAGAGCTGCAGCGGAGATAAATTGAAACGGAACTTACTTTCTGGACGTGCCTCGTATTTGAATTATTTCCATATCCAGGGAGTGTATTTCACTAATACAATTGCTTAAGATATAACACGGTTAATGAAAGATAATGTGATACATCTGTGGGATAAAGATGGTAGATAAAAATTATTTATATATATTTTTTTCATACTTAGCGCTTTCAATTAAATTTTTAACTAGTCGATAAATGAATTTGCATTTGTCCATAACTTCTTTTTACTACATCTACTTGGGATTTCAAAAAGTTTTCAATTCAAAGTTTTTCTGCGCTTCCATGCCGCTCACTGGCGCGCAGCACAAGGAAGGAAGGCGAATCCCCCTCCCCGATGTATTTTCCTTAAAAACTATAGTACTTTAAGTGCATCAGTTTCGTGAGTTGCATATAAGACAAGGGAATAGTTTTTGGGATTCGTCAAAGTTAACAGTTAAGAAAAACCGAAAAACTGTTCCCTAAAATCACATCCCTCCCCACCACTGGGAGCAATACCGGCATTTTGGCTAGGTCAGCACCCAGACAGACATCTCGGGGAAAAGTACGTGACTAGAACCATCGTTTATTCGGCAGTAGGTCTAGGCTCGGCAGGGACCCATGGTACTGTCTTTTCTGCCCTTTGGTTGTGAGGACGATACATGGACGAACGTGGTCCTTGGGGTTTGGTTTCCCTTGGTCAATACTGGGAGACAGTCGATGTCTAACTTTTTCCGGTGGATTTGTTGCAATCCACCATTGTCTAAGCGTTATAAAACCCAGACTTTGTGAAACTGAAATTGTCTCCCCAAGTTAACCCGGGGGGTTATGCCTCCTTGAATCGCTTCCACGGGTTGGGGCGATTAACCATGTAATGCAGCCTGGAGCAAGCCAGATCTGGATGCCCTTTCCTCCTAGTGCGCTGTCCTTGAAATCACAAAGTTTGGTTTTCATAATGGACCAGAAGCTTTTATGCCTAAACCATAAGTACTTTGTTTGTAAATTATGTAAGGGAGCAGTTTCTTCAGCATTAGAGCTGCTTCAAGTGCAATGACTTTTAAAAAGCTCATGCAATCTTTCTTTTTTTACATTTTTTTAACAGTTTCAGCACTAACATTTCCCTTTTCGCCAACTTTTTAAATCAATCATTCCAGCTACGTGAAGTGATGAAATTTTTAAAATTACGTTACTCAGCAATTTCTTAACTTTTTTCCTTTTACATAGCCTCCATGATGTCACTATTAATCTTTTAGCCTCTGTAAATCATCGCAGTAATGTTTCTTCAGTTTCAGAAAAAGAATTTTAGAGTTCTCTTTGAAGATGAATTTTCCACGGAAGCCATTTTTCTTGGTACTCCAAAATAGATAAAATTACCTATTTTTCAATTTTTTGCAAAATAAAAAAAAAACTTTTATATTCTTACCACACTGAAGAGAAATTCTGAAATTATCTGACGGTTATAAATTGTATAAAAAGACTTTTCAAAATTTTGACAGCCCTTTAAATGCCACACCCCCTCAGTATTTATTTTTTGTTCTTCTTAATTGTTTCAGTAACTTATTAAAAATAAGTAAAAAAGAAGAGTAATGTAATTAAATATGACTGCAACTATCAGCAAACTCTGTTTGTATGTATAAACTGATTTATTTAAATACATTAATTGAAGTCGGAAAAAACATTTTCACTATTAAACTGGCGGGGTTTTATATATAAGTATATATATTCATCTCAGCAAATATTTCTATGTGTATTTTCGGTCACTTTTGCTATGCGTTTTCAAAAATTTGAAATATTTGTGATAAGACACGAACAGAAAGAGGTGGCGTAATGAAAGTGATAAAGTTCCTGATTATTGGAAATCGTTTTTGAAGTAAAACTTGCGGGATTTCACCCTTTTATTTCACAGTTCAATGTGAGAAACCCCTTACACTGATGAGAGAATAATCGCTTGAGTGTGTGAACAGAGATGTAAGACTCAAGAAGTGTTAACTACCCTTTATTTCTCAAAATAAGGATGAACAGAGTCTGCTCCTATCTCTAAGCGTACAGCACAGCCTCCACTTGGGCTTGAACTCAAATTAATAAGAATTTAAAGTTAACTAATGCTTAAAGATATAGCCGAAGCTATCAAGATTCTAAGTAGTTGGCCCCTAAATCTCACTTAAGTAGGCGAAGCTATCAAGAACCTAAAGTATGGTCGAGCGTAGCAATAGCTTAGAGAGAGACGTAGCCAAAGGCAAACGCATGTAGTCAGGAACTCGGGCTCTCTAACGAAATCAGTGAAGCATCGACTTAAATAACTACTCTCACTCATTTGCATTGACTGCGTTTCTGAAAATACATTCTGGTAAGAAATTGTAAGCTGAAGCTAGAAGGGATACGAAAGGTGCATAAAATAGCTGTTATAAAATTAGGATAAACCTTACAATTGTAAACTCTTTAATTAATTAAAATATACCTAAATTTATTTCAAATGCAATTTATATACCATATCAAAGGGATCAAGAATTCCCACAGGCTGCTAAGCGCTTTTAAATAAAATGTTTTATGTCTGTTCAAATTTCAAATTCTGTTTTTTGAAGAAAATGAATAAAATCGCACATAAATATTATTAATAATGATTATAAATATTTTAGAAAATATATTACAATTAATTCGTGTATTAAAATTTTTTGAACGTGTTTTAGTAGACAAAAACAGGTAAAGAAAAATTCTACTTTTATATTATTCCCCCCCTCCCAGTGTTTCTGACCAGATAAGGTTTTAAATAAAAGCTTGCAATTTATGTTTATATTAATCAATTGAATAGTTCTAGATCTTATTTCATATATACACTGAAACTCAGTAACTAATTCTTTTAAGAAATTTAAAATTATTTAATGACCATTTAGACAATTTACATTTTTTAAACTGCGTTTTCTCATTTTTCATTTTTTCGATAAATCCTTTTGGCAAAAGTCCTAAAACGTACACGATATGGACTAAATTATTTAATATTTTTACTGCTTGTTTAAAATTACATAATAGAAACAAGGATGGGTTTTGCAAAATACTAAAAAGAAAAATTATCTCAAGAGAAAATGTGATTAAGATCACATTTTTTCCAAAGATTTTGCATGAAAAGGTGCTTTTATTTTTTTGCTCAGAAATTAATTCATTAATTGCAAAATCGATTCTTAAAGTTATTAAAAAATCTCTAATAAGTAAAATAACATAATTTTGCGGAAAAACATTGAAAATTGTAGGAGAAGAAAAATATTTTAATTGAAAAAACTTACTAGTAAACACTTTTTTTCAGCTTAAAATCATTTTGTCTTACAAAAACGTTTAATAATACTCATAAGAAATAGATGAAAGTTCTTAAATAAAAAAATTATTCAAAAGGTACTGAATCCCCCTAAAAGGTAATAAAAACTTTCCAAAAAGTTTACAAGAAGGTTACTTAGTTTATAAAGAAAGTTACAAAGGTTACGAGAACGTTACAAATCACAAGAAGTTTATAATAAGGTTAGAAGTTTGTTATGGAATCACGGCAAGCTCATTATGAAGGTAGAGTTTATGGGTGACACAGATTGAGGCCCTGTTGATGTAGATAATCAGAGATGAATTTAAGCCTGTTATTTATCGTTCCATGTTGCGCCAGGAATCTTGAAAATTTGACATCATAGTTATTTGTCTGTCCAATATTAAATTTCTTGGTTAGAGGACATGTAAATATGTAGTGATTAGAATATCCCCTTTCCCCACGTATACACAGATCAGTGGTTGATAACTCTATCACTAACTCTCTATCATGTGGAGAAAAGGCTATAAGTGGAAATATATTGCGAAATAAAATACGCTTATATAATAATGATATCAATGATCTTTAGAGGTGACTGAAATGTAGTGTAACCTAATGATTTTTAATCTCATTGGTGTTACCATCTTTTATGTGATGACATTTTTAATTCCTGTTTATGAAGTATCAGTTATATCTTCTAGTTGTTGAAGTGTAGTTAGTTTTGTGAGAATACCTCCTCTGTCATTGCCTTCATTGGTTTTACGTCCTTTAGTCCATGTTAAAAGTTTTTGTTGCTATTCATTATGGTGTGACGAATCTGTGCTGTTCTGTAGCGGTAGAATGTTGATTTTCAATCGCAAACATGGAAGACTGGCTATCTGTTACAGCATGGATGTTACTGGTTGGAAGTTTTAGAATGAGGTTCAGGTGATTGCTGCAGGTTCCGCATGATATTGCTGTTGTTATTATGGATGTGTCATTGCTAAGTGGACTCGTATCCTGTTTAAGAGATAATACATGTGCTGCTTCCAAATTTTTCGTCTATCTTGGAGCCATGTGTGAAGGCTATGAACTGATCTATAATTCCAGAAAAATTTAGCCCGTGCAGCTTCAAAAATGCGTTTTCTACCAACTTCATCTAGGCCAGCTTAATAAGGTGCCCCATAAGAGAGCATACACAAATAGAAGATCATTTTCAACGTCTTTTTGCCAATCTGGCATTTCGCAAAAAGGTGTACATCTGTGTTCCTTTATAGAAATAGCCGGCCCTGATGCCTGGAAACGCAGATTTCAAACTCTGAAAAAACTACAGTAGTAATTCTCATAACATGGGTTGGGTCGTGAAACAATTTTTGATGAGGAGTGAAAAGATATTTATTTTTTTTTATTTTGTTTCACAGTTGCGTATATTTTTTAAATTAAGAATTAATTTCCAATTATTCATTGATTTAATCGTTTGTTGATTATCATTGATATTTATTTATTATTAATCCGCTAAAAACGCTTCTTTATTATTTGAAATTGACATGCACATTGATAGTCGAAAGAAAATGATATAGGATATTTAAACTATTCAACAGAACGTGTGAAATAGAATAAAGAAGATTTAAATTAAGTAGTTTTAATTTGCCGTATATATTCATGTCAAATTTTAAAAATTTAAAACTATATACGACCTTTTTACCTTTCACGCGTTTTTGCTCTCTTGCATGTTTACATATTTTACAGTTTGACATTTCGATGAACAAAAAAGTTTAATTTACTGGAAACCAGAATCTTCTTCCCAGCAGCAGCGCAACCTGAAAAACTGTTCTAATTGAAGAAACCTTCCGCAGATTCATGCCACATTTGCCTTTTTCATAAAGGTGGAAATAACTTTATAACAATTCAACGTTTTTTATAAAATTGCGGGCACACTTGTGCAAAGGCTTCATTTTAATAAAGATACCGAATACTTATTTCTACCCTTAATTAAGTAATTAATCAGTAATTGAAATTAAAACTGTATTCGCATAAAGGTGCGTTTTATGAAAAACAGTGGATTGGCATAAAGGTGCAGACCTCAATTTCGTGGGAGAAACTGATCTTCATTTGTGCATGATCCCCTTACGCCAAATATGACAATTTCTTCCTCTTTGAATAGCGCTGGATTGCAGAAAGCTACGGCACCTTTTTGAAGGCGACCCCTCCCTGTTGTTTTATCAAATCTCACCAAGATAGCGAGTAAGTGCCAAATGTCGCCATATTGACAATAAAGATTGTCAAGCGTTTAGGAGAGTTTCTGTTCATATCTCTGGGACCAACCGAGCTACTTTTACAATTCAAATTCGGATTGATTCAAAATTAAAAGGTATTCAATATAATATACAAAACAAATACTTACAAATGCGATAAATTGCTCTATCTCAATTAAATAAAAATTCATAATAAACTTTTTACATAAAGTACATTGATACATAAATGTGTAAAGGTGCGATAAACAGTGCTACGCAAATAAATAAAATCTAAATTATAAACATATAAACAAAACTATTTATAGCAATTTACGAAAGTGTTTCTTAGATAGATAGTCACAGAGCAGATAATTGAAAATTCATCTACCTCAATGCAGTTTACAATTTTATAAATTTTATTTAAAACTATATATAAATCCGAAACTATTTTATACTTTAATTTTATACCTTCGTCAAAAAGATACAAAATTTACACGATTTCATCCAATCACTCTAATTCATTGAAGACTATGTTTGAAGAACCAATCAAAGTATACAAAGATAAGCTTGTTTAAATTACCAATAAAAATACCTAACATTCTATATCCTTTAAATGTAATGTAGGTTTTATAAAAGAGGCCTTTTAAGTCTTTTTCAAACTATTTCCTCCAGCACGATCTCTTAAAATTGGCTTTCGCGAATAAAACCAATTCCACTCGCAAAAACGTCCAGATTTTGACCATCAGCAATGACGTTTCTCCCCCTTCCGAAAGGAAAAAAAATACATTTATGAATGATACAGCACACAAACATATGTACCTGTCAGGCAATTCACAAAGGAATCATCAAGGAAGGAGAAAAAAAATTTATCCGCATTTTCTCTCGCAGACCGCATTGACCAATTTTTCTGAAGATATTGCAATGCAATTTTTTTCTCCGAACTTTCTCTTCCGACTTTTCTTTGTGCTCTTGCTGCTCTTTCCGATTTCAAAAGGATTTTTCTTTACTTTTTTTCTGCGATTTAGTTGCGGAGAACAAACTTAACGCGCTCTGAAAATAATAATAAAAAATTTTGCCTTTCACGGCAAGGTATAATAAAAGTTTTCCATTTTATCCCCCCTCCTCTTCCGGATTTATCCCCTAAAACTGCTATTTTAAAACTCTTCCTCCGACTTATATTAAGATGCGAAACACGAAAATTTATCTTCAATACAGGAATATTCCTTTCGACTTTTTTTCTTCCACCGAATACGATTCAGTCAACGCGAACATAGCGTAAGGAATATAAATCAAAATCTTTCAAAGAACCATTTTGTGCATCCAGATTTCCTATAATGGAGTAACATCATAAGGGCTATTGCCTTTTATTTTGGCTATGTAATGCTAAACATACACTGCAAAGGAAAGTAACCTTCCTCGTTAAATAAGTTGTCAAAACAGTAAGATTCTTAAAACACATGTGTGTTAAATTCCATGTTATCAATTGATAAAAATAAAATAAGATTTAGAACATCATATTTGCTGAAGAATAATGCTGAATTCGATTAAACATACAGAATGAATGAAGTAAATAAAATTACGCATTTAATAAACAGATAAAAATTTATAGATGAATTTTCAATTTAAAACTTATCACTTTTCCCCGTAAGGATAAATCCTAGCTGTTCACTCTTTTGTCATTTCGTCTTGAAATGACAAAAACTGAAATGTTTAACAGAAATTTAATTTCAGTTCCTTGCTGGCTGATAATGGATCAACATTTCTTTTAATTACAAAACAAATAATGTATAAGAGATTATGAATGTCACTCGTACACTAACACGCCTTCTAGTATAACTAAAAATAAAATCAAACTCATCAACAAACAGCACAACACTACAACAGGCAGAATCTGAGAATAACAGTGATCTTGGTTGTAGTTGCCATACTCTGTCACTAAACGTCTCGCTCGTGATTTTATTCTTGCTTGAATATTAATCCAAAGGCGCAATGAGATACATTCCGCAAGAGAAGAAGAGGGGAAAAGTGGTCACGTGGTTTAAGAACAACAATCTCTTTTCTTGATGTTAATAAAAAAGGTCTTCTCTTGTTCAAGAAAAAACAAGTTAATAACATTTGTTTGAAAGTAATGCCAGATAGTAAGGATTTGTAACAAGCTGTGTTAAGGCAGAAATGAAGAAAACAATTAATTATAAAACGTCTGTGGAAATTTCTGCAGAAAATGAGGTGAGATTCATAAATTTTCTTTTAAGCGCAATACTTACCAATATTCATCTTTTACTTTATTAGGAATGTTAAGTGTATATCAATAGTTGAAAAATATTCCCGAGACCTTGAATAATGTTTTCCAGACTGTACAATGTAAATATTTGTTCTAAATTATTGAAATAGTTGAATTCATGCAAGATCTGTTTATTTGCAAAACCATTAACCCCAAGCCAATTTTCTCTTATTAATTACAGTGCCGTAGAACATGCTATATCACTAAATTTTTATTAAATTCATCACGTTGTGTTTTAATAATGCGAGTTATAATCAAATCAAAGTTTGTGTTTTAATAATGTGACTGTTATAATCAAGTTTTAATCAATACGTATAAATGCAGTATATTTAATCGCATTTTACTATAAAACAAAGAAATATCTATGACCAAAAAATTATTAATTTCACAGCTAGAATTACAGCGAACTCATTTGTGCAAATCCATACAATTTTCTTTTTGACGTTTATACTGTAATATGAAAAATACATGTTAATCTGAAGTTCATACTATCTATAGATTACGACTCAGTTATGAACAATTAAATTTCAAAGGGTACAAAATTATGTATTAATTTTGAACTGTGTATAATATTAATATCACTATCGTCACATAGTTTTAGGGCAACTGTATTTATAACGTTCCAGACATTTGAGTCTACCATTTTGAAAACCATGTTGTGCTTGTCAGGCTGATAAAATTGTGACTTAAAATTATAATAGTAATTATATTTTTCTTTCAGTGTAGAACAACAACATACATGAACATTATTTTATGCATTTCGTTTTGAAGTGTACAGAATTATTATTGCCTATGGTTCACAAGATTTCAAAAAAGTACTGGAAATAATTTTAAAAATAAAGTTAATTAATACTATATGAAATCAAGTAGAAAGCTTTAAAATTTTACTGATAAAACTATAAATGTTCAACGTGTGTTTTGGTTTTATGATGTACATAGAAATGAGCATCCCAATACTCTCAACATGTATTGTAACTGTTTCTTTAGAAATGCTTGGCTATCTAAAGTTGCTGCCTTTATATAGGCAAGTATTATTCTTAAACTGTCAATACCATCTCATATTCTGGTGGCTTGTTGGAATATACAGTTCTCGAATATCCGAACTTTCACCACATCTACCACAGCACAAGCTTGTTTGTTTACATTAGCAGTTTTTACATCATGTGACCTCTGACGTCACTGGAATGTATCTCATTTGCCCAGAAAAACTATTAGTTTCGTTTTGGCATTTTGCGCTGATTCATTAAAAGCGTTGTTTCACTTTTCAAATTGTTGCCACTAAATGTTATTGCCCTGTATTATATTTAAAGAAATTAAATAATGCAGAATCTGCATAAATGTACATATGTTTCTCACACTGTGATAAAACAAAGCTACCTAGAGCCATCAAATTTTGAATAACGTAATCTCACCGAATATGGGCACCTGGAAGCCCAAATTTGGAATTTCGAATTGGTTTTATTATCGATTTCATATTTTGTAAAACTTTAACGAATTTTTAAAACAAACTCAACGATTTTAAAGCGAGAAATGCCAATACTGTGCCGAAAAATAAAGCATTTTTATCTCCAGCGCGCGAGACTGTGTATCTTAAATTCTAAATATATGCTCATTTTAAAGTTAATTTGTGATATTGCTATTGAACTGAATTTTATGGTTTAAGTGCGAAGAACATGATATTCAATAAATAAAGGTAACACACAGAATGTTAAAAAACGCCCCTTTGGACGTAATTTAAAATCTGAAAGATTTCAGATTTTTTTTAATTTGTATTTTTGGTAGAAAGCAAAATTATAGAACAGTTTAACATAAGAAAATAGTATTTAATGCAAATAAGCTTTACACATCATGACATTTGCTTTTAAATTACATAAATCGCAATCGCATTTATAATCTGCAATTTTCACTTATCTGTTCTGTAAAAAGTAAACGATGTTGGTACTTTGGGTACTTAAGAAGGCAAAACTTTTCTAAAAGCAGATGTTAATGTAAATAAATACTTTCTTGTTTAAAATTACTTTTTAATCACAAAATAAGTTTGCTTGCTCAATGTTAACTTGCCCTATTGTTGTTCCTGACTATTGAAAAACAATTATTTTTCCCCTATAACGGATATAACGCATTTCATTTTGAACTTTAATCAAATGAATTAATAAAAAATGGAAAGATAGAAGAAATATTAAAAATAAAAAAAATCTGAAATGTTTCAGATTTTAAATTACGTCCAAATGGGCGTTTATTTAACATTTTGTGTGTTACCTTTATTTGTTAAATACCATGTTCTTCGCACTTAAACCATAAAATTCAGTTCAACAGCAATATCGCAAAATAATTTTAAATTCTGCATATCTTTAGAAATTTCGGTACACGCTCTCACGCGCTGGAGATAAAAATGTTTTTCTGTACAACGTTGGTATTGCTGGCTTTGAAATCTTTGAGTTTGTTAATGAAAAATTCGTTAAAGTTTTAGAGAATATTGTTACGAATTTCACATTTATTTGGCTATTTATTTAGAACTGTAATTAAAATTCCTTTTTATTTTCCCGTGCAACGCACGCAGACGATTTTTGAAGAGAAAGCTACGTCAAAAAAAAAAAAAAAAAACATGCATACATTTATGCAGATTTTTCATTTTTTAAACTTTAATGCAGAGCGATAACATTTAGTGGCAACAATTTGAAAAGTGAATCGTGCATTCAGAGTGAATCAACGCAAAATCGCAAAACGAAAGTAATAGTCCTTCGGGACTAAACCCCTTTGGACTAATAATTATTTAAAGTAGAAAACAAACATATCAGATCTTACCGCCTAAATTTTCCACTTCTAAGGCTTAAGGAATGTTTAGCATCATCAAGCACTTCAATTAAATATTGAATTTAGCATTTAACAATTAACGTTTAATGAATTAAATAAAAATAGCAAAAACATAAAAGAAAGTTTAATTGCTTGAAATAATGTATTTCGATTAGATGACAGATCTTGATTTGCTTCAGTAAAAATAGAAACAAATTTTATTGTTAAAGTTCTTTCAAAGCTCCAGACCTTTCAGAATTTGCATACACATGCTAGAAGAAATGCTTTTTTTTTACATCAATCAGTTTGATATCCGAAGTTTTAAATTTGTGCAAATACTAAATTTAAAATAATTAAAATAATAAGTTTAAAATAATTATATAAAATAAATACTTCTTATTTTAGTGATCTTCTTTTAATATTTAATTTTCTTTTAATACTTATTTCTTAAATATTATTTTAGGGTGACGTCGGAGTGGATTACGTCATAATAATTAATTAAACTAAAAAAGTTTCTGAATTTTACTTTGTTGCA
>KK119073.1:65212-129437 GCA_000611955.2 Stegodyphus mimosarum | reverse complement strand
CTAAATATTTTATCTAAATATTAATAATATTTTATCTAAATATTCTAGTATCTACTAATATTTATTTTTCAAATATTTACTTTAGGATCACCTCAGAGGAGATATCATGATAATGAATTAAATTTTAAAAAGTTTTGCTTTTAAAACCCTTCATTTTAATTAAAAATTCTTAACTGGCCCTTTCTTTTAATTTTAATTTTTAATTTTTTTTCAAGAATTCACAATCATCTAGCTATAATTCAGAAGCATGGTTCTTTTGAAAATTCTTCGGCTGCTCTCTCAAAAGAGATTAAGGAATTTTCAACATTTTTATAGATTTTATACCAATTTTATTATGTTTTACTAATTTTATTCAACTGGTTCTCATTTGCTTTGGGTATTTCCTAGCTCTCTGATTACTCATAAATTACTACTAAGCTCAAATTACTAGCTCTCAAATTACAAATAAATGCGAGTTAAAAAAAGGTAATGATTTTGATATGACAATAGTCATCATCAGGAAAATCTACAAGTTTTTTCATTACATTCATGAATGAATTTAAAAATAACAAAATTGAAATGGTCAATTTTTATGCAAAACCCTAAAGCAATAAATTAAGTATGTTTTAAATGAGCTGTTCCAATCTGCACACACACATATATACACTCACGTTTGTGAAAATTGCAACACCAAGAAGGAATCGTCATAATTGAATGCAATTTAATACACAGTTGAGTGGTAGTGGTACAAATAAATGATTAAATGTTCAAAGCAAACAAACAAGAACAAGAGATCAGAATCAGTATTTTGTGTGGCCACCACGCGCCGCAATAAATGCTGCAACACGACGTGGCATGGAGTCAAACAAAGTTTGAATGTCTGACTGAGGAAGAGCATTCCATATCGTTTGTACGCGTACCCAAAGTTCGTCTGCAGACGCAACAGGACGAGGATCACGAGCAAGACGCCGACCAATGACATCCCACACATGTTCAATTGGCGACATATCCGGGGAACACGCAGGCCAAGGAAGAAGCTGTACCTGCTGCGCTGCAAAGAAGGATTTAACAATCCGAGCAGTATGAGGGCGGGCATTGTCCTGTTGAAATACAGCGCCTGGCAAGCTTTGAAGGAAGGGAACAGCTTCGGGCTGTAGAACTTCACGGATATACCGGTTGCTGTTCAGATTGCCCACAATTCGTAGCAATTGAGATCGTCTATGATATGCTATGGCGCCCCAGACCATAACTCCGGGTGTTCGTCCACTGTGGCGTTCGATAATGCACTCCGGAAGGTGGCGTTCACCGGCATAGCGTCTGACACGAATGCGGCCATCATGGTACCACAAATTAAAGCGGGATTCGTCAGAAAACACGACATGCTGCCAATCAGCACGCCAGTCTCTATGCTGATTGGCCCATTGTAGCCGCAGGCGGCGATGGTCGTGCGTTAGGGGGATCCTGTATAAAGGAGTCCGTGCGCGCAGTCCACACTGCAGCAGACGTCTACGAATTGATGAAGCACACAATGAAACACCTGTAGCTATTGACCACAGTGCTGCCAATTGTCTAGAGGAAGCTGTACGGTCCGTCCGCGCCATGCGGACCAGGTGTCTATCATCGCGAGCTGACGTCACATTTCGGGGTCCACTCCCGGATTTCCGAGTTGTCCGACACTCGTCCGTCCACTGCTTCCAAACGCGCATCACTGTGCTGCTGTTACGCTGCACACGAGAGGCTACTGCACGATACGACAATCCAGCTTCACGAAGGCCGATGATTCTCCCTCGTTCAAACTCTGTAAGTTGTTCAAATCTCGCTCTCTTTCGTCGACGAGGCATAAGTACAGATTGAGTTAACGTTTACCACTAGCAGATAACCACCGATAACCATACACGCCTCGCTACAGCCGTCTATTTATTCGGATCCATCAGCCGTTCAGAGGGCGCTGCTCAGCATACGCATGCGCTACGGATTTGCAATTCTAATCATTTGCATATCATGCGCTACTTTGCATTTCCTGAAAATTTCAGCTCACTCGCGTAAGTCCTTCATGGTGTTGCAATTTTCACAAACGTGAGTGTATATATGCATGTTTATATGCATGTGGCTCGCCCATGTGGCGGCGTGTTCGTGTGTGTGTAAAATAATTTAGAAGTTGGAGATGGAGATACTTGTGGAAATTTGAGCAGTTTGTAGGGTTCAACTCTTTAAATCTATAGTTCTGACTAAGAACCCCATGAACACTTAACAAGAGAATAATCGCTTAAGTGCGCGAACAGAACACTTAAGACTTGAGAAGTGTTTAAAACCCTTTATTGTTCATATATTTACAATCAGTTCCGGCTTGGAACTTTACAATAAAGCCACCACTCAGGCTTGAACTTAAATACTATTAATTTGAACTAAAATTAACTTAACTAAAGCTCCTAATTAAATATAGCTGAAGCTATCAGAATCTAACTAGTTGGCCCCTAAGTATTAATCGAAACGGCGAAGCCTAGCAAGGGCCTAGATATGACCGAGCGTAGTAACAGCTAAGAGAGATGTGGCGAGAAGGTAAACGCGCGCTAGTCAGGAAATCAGACTCTCTCTGGTGAAGTCGGTTAAGTCATGACTTAAATGGTACTCATTCTCATTTGCATTCTCTGCGTTTCTGAACTCACATTCTGGCAGGAAATTGTAAGCTGAAATTAGAATAAGATAGGAAAGATACAAAACTTAAAATAACTGTTAGAAAACTCATAATAAAGCTTACAAGTTGTTTTATTGTTTGTTAACGATCAGGTTTCTGATGCAGATACAGGTACACTGGTGCTAAAAATGTGTGTGTTCTATAGCGAATTTTTAATATTTTTGATTCAAACGGAAGAACGTAAGAAAACTGAAGAACCGAAGAATAGCAATGCGTAACAAGTAAGCAGGTGAAAAGCAACAATAAGAATGCGACGTGTCTAAGATGAAAACCCAGTCCAGAATGATTAAATTTTATCTCAGCTTCATAATGATTTGTTCACTTTAATTTTCTATTTGTAAATTTGAAATTATTACTGGCTGAAGCGTTATGTAAATATCTGCAAAAAATATAGCTTAAAGTTTTTATGGTGAATTGTTACCATTTTTAGGATTGAAGGAGAAATAACCAAATTAAAATGAAGATTTAAGCAAGTGTTCCAAATTCAAGTTAGAATTTTGATTTACATATTTACATCTTACATACATATACTGTAAATTTCAAATATGTATATATATGCGTGCGTGTGTGTGTGCGTGTGTGTGTGCGTGCGTGTGTGCGTGTGGGTGTGCGTGTGCGTGCGTGCGTGTGTGTGTGTGTGTGTGTGTGTGTGTGTGTGTGTGTGTGTGTGTGTGTGTGTGTGTGTGTACAGGGTGTTTCAGCAAATCCGTTACAAACTTTCAGGGGAAATAGAATACACCTAAACGATGTAAAATTACATAGCAATGGATGGTCGAAATCGCTTGGTTCTTGCCTTGCGGTAGTGACGACACAATACACAAAAAAGGGCACTAACAGCGTGAAAAAACGTGTTTTATTATGTTTAGTACAGCACAAACCAACAAATAAGATCAAAAACAGACAACGATCGTCTTTAAAGAAGGTATTCGAAATTACGACCCCGGACCTCACATCTCTGGCGCATGGAAGATCTGCATGATGCACGGTTCGTGCATCACGGTCCGCGCCGTAATTTCGAACACCTTCTTTGATGACTATCGTCTGTTTTGGTAATTATTTCTTGATTTTTGCTGCACTAAGCGTAATAAACATTATTCTCATCCTGCTCCTGTCCTTCCTTCCTTGTGTTTTGTGTCGTCACTACCGTGCCAGGAAAGCTTTTTTTCTGGTCATGCATTACTATGCGTTTTTACATCGTCTAAGTGTACTCTGAAAGTTTGGAACCCTATTTGCTGAAACACGCTGTATACATATATGTATTGATTTCCCTTAAATTTACCTACTCGTGTTCCAAGAGTATCATGTAGCTTAAAAAACTAAATTATAACCCTAAGATAACAAAAATAAATACAGGAAAACACTGAAAAAAAAGGAATTCAAAATTTTAATAAAAATTAAAAATATTTTTTCTAAATTCTAAGGTTTTAATTTTTGTAATAATTACTAAGCAATCACACAACAGAAAAAGTAACAAGTTTGAACATATTACTCTATCAGTTCTTAAAACTGTTTCTGAATTATGAAAAATTATCTTTTTCTTTTGTATTTACTAGTTTCAATGTCATTTCTTTTTTTCAATACAAAAATGTTATAAATTGCTACGCGTTCTGTTGACTTGTTTCTTGGTGCAGGTATTATTCAAGACAGAGGTTGCTGAATATATTAACTTGCACCTGATAAAAATGTACACAGAGAATATCCTATTTTTCCTGATGTCGTTTCATGCATCTGGTCATATTTGCAGGTGATTTAGAAGTTTTGCAATTCTCAGCTCTCTTATAGTGCGCTAAATTAATTTCAGGTCTCAGTCCTCTTGCCTCCTTTATACTTTTGCATTCCTTTTCTAATATCTACTGTTTTAAAAAATTAACTCCTACAAATAAAAAAAATTCCCGCTATGGTTTTAAGAATTTTTCATCCTTCGTATATTCTTTTATTTATGGCGACGCGCAAAATGGTGTCCGCTAATTTAAGTGATGCCCCGTGGAGGATATTTTAAAAGAAATTGGCTCATATCTGCGTTACACATGGGTAAAACCACAAGAACCGAATCCTGGAAATCCCAAAGCCTGAATCCGTATTTGAGAGATCCGTGGTTCAAGTCCCAGCGGGGGCATTGCTCATTTTTCATCTTTCCCGCTTCAAAATGACCTAACGTCTCTACATTGGTGCCCGAACTAAAAGGTGGTGGATGATGATCCTTCACCACCAGGATTTGTCGACTGGGTCCCTAATCACCAGTCGCCCTTTAAAAGGGGGAGTATATAATGTATTTCTCCCACCTTCTTTGCATGCCATAGTAGAGTAGCAATCAGCACGCTCGGGACCGTCCACCAGTCGGGAGGTAAACATAAATTAGATTCTGTGTAGGCCTATATGGTAATCATAAGTACATCACTTTCTTCCCGATGGTGTTTCGAGAGATATCATTATAAATTAAAGATGACGTGAGCCGTCTCACGTGAACATTTCGATTACTAACTAAGAAATGAATAAATAGTAAAAACACTGTTGAACAGAAATTTAAAATGGTGATAAAACAGGAAGAGGCGATTGAAAAATGGTTTAGGCAGAATACTGACGGTCTTAATTTATTTTGGTATGCTGAAAAAATAAAAATGAGGCTGAAAAAGGGAGGAACGAGAATGCAAAAGATGAGTGAGGATGATCTGGCTGATACAGCGCTAGTGTTTTGATATGATAAAGTACAAAAGGCGACAAGTAGTAATAGTAGTATTAGTAAGTAATAAAGTAAAGACAAAAAATGTATGGAGCAATAACTGGAACAACGCCCTGTAATCTGATGTGAAGAAGCAAGAGAATGAGTTTTGGAAAGCGGACGAAGGCGAAGACGTTAGTACCTAACTGAAGTGCTACTTTCTTGCGTGAAATCTGTGAATGAACCATGCGCTAGGGAATGGCGCACCCTGTCCGTCTTCCGCCTGTCTTCGAAGGTATAATATAGTGCAATCTACAATATAAGACTCTGGTTCAAAAAAAAATCTTCCTCTAATACACAGTCTATACTTAAGTCTCCCCTGCACGGACACTACGGCTATAACACTACGAATAACTTAATGCCTGTAAATTGATATCCCATATTTTCATGGAATGTATTGACTGATTACTACTCAGAACTGTTAAACTTTGAAAAAAATTAAGAACGCGAACTTTTATAAAAGTTTAACCCTTTTTCCACGATGTTCGAAGACGGCTCCTGTAAGTACTTACAATTTTATTTTAGCTAGTTTTTAATTATAGAACAACTGTTCTATCTATAAATTATAGGTATTTTAATAAATAATTTGCCAGTTCAACTCTGAGTAATCATAAAGAGACTATCAGATGACTTTTCGTCCCGTTTGGCAAAATTAAAAGCAAATGATTAAAAGCATTACGACTAGAGTAAAAGTTTAAAATAAAATATTTATTAACATGCCGATCTGACTTTTATATAAACTACAAATTTAACAGAAACAAAATTCCGCTAGCTTGCGGGTAACTAAAACACATGTTCAAATTTAAATAAATTGCAAAATATAAAATTAACAGGCCTAACTAAACTTTGAATCACTTTCTACTAAGGGCTCGTGAAGCAGTCGCGTGACTAGCAAGAAATTTACACCAACAGTAAAATTGCGGTAGCACGGTCACTAACAGAAAGTAACAAGTAGATGTATACTGCCAAAAGATTTCTCAAAAGCTCAGAAGCTGGAAGCACACTTATCTTTCAACTACTTTGCATTTTGGTGGAAGCTGATGAAAGTAGAAGTTAGAGCAAAACCAAAATAATGGATAGCAAGTTTACTTGACACGCTTTAATTTATTGCTTAAGTTTTATTGGACAATATCGGATAAGTAATTATGTTACTTTATATGATTAATCTCGAATATAAATTGTATTTTGTATAGTTTATTATACACAATGAATAACCTAGAAGGATTGTTAAAAATTTTGACTTTAAATATATTTTGCATTTTTTTTCTGTCTACTAAATAAGATGCTTAAGAATCAACGTGTTTTTATGGACTTGAGCCTGGATTATAAAAGACTGTGAATTTATCTGATTAGGAATTTAAGTAGCATGTTGTTGTGACTTATCTCTGTTGTCTGACAAGTTCATGAATTTTACAGAGGCTGTTCGCACATTTTTTTTAAAAATCTGAGTTTGCTGTAAAAAAGATTGTTTGCTTAGAAATGTTTTAACTGCAGCTATATTTTTGAAAATGTAAGTTATCGTCCACTACTTGACAGTTTTGTTTTCATGCAAAATGGCGCTTTTAAAGAAGCGATGAATGGAAGGCTATGTTTTTGCTCTTTGCGAAGAAATTTATTCGTATCCAGTTATTCAAAAACGCTGTGAAAACTATAGTTCTTCGATATCGAAAGCTAAGATAGGTAAATATTGTCAACACTAAAAGGAAAAACACCAGAGTTTGGCTTCAAGTTGAAAAAATATTCCAAATACGTATTCACAGAAAAAAAGGAATGCTTGGAATGTTGCAAAGGTAAAATCTTAATGTTAAAAGAAATTCCGCCTAGTCAACGAACAGCTGCAAAATCATTAAAATTCTCAGTGTCAACTGTAAACAAAGTGATTAATGATAATTTGTTTCTTAAAAAAGCAGAAGAAAAAGTAATTTGCATTGTCTTTCTCCACAACATATCGCCGAATGCAAAACGCGCTGCACAATTCTTTACGAAAAACACGTATCCGGACAAAAATGGGAAAATGTTGTCAAAATAGATGAATCTTGATCTAGTTAAATGACTTCAATAAAAAGTGATCCATTTATTACCATCAGAGAGGAGGAAAGAAAATCGTAAAACATGGTTCAAAGAATCTGAAGGAAGTTTCTCAGAGGGATACTGTTGCTAGTTTTCCATATAAAGGCAAACTGAAAACAAAGAAAGTGGAGAAAATGTTAAAATCAGCTCCATATATTATCCGAAACATATTTTATACCCATTTTTCAAATATGAAATATATTCTCTTTAACCACAATATCATCAATCAGTAGAACTGAATCAAGACAAAGCAAGCCGCTACACGTCAAAATCCACCGTTAATTTCCTGAAAAATCGAACAAGAAACGGGTATCATACCCTGCACTCAAATCCCTACTAAATCTACCGATGTATTTCTAGCACTTTCTGTTTCTCGAAATTACTGGATAGCAATAAGAATGTGCAATTACGATTGCAGATAATTAATTATATGTATTCAATTTCAATAAAAATTAAAGAGATAACTAACATAATGGTCAATTACATTTATTCAATTTCAATATAAATTATTTATTAAATGCACGTGCCTCTGTATTCTTACATTTCCAGCATAGCTTTCTCTTCAAATTTATCTCGCGCTAAATTACACAGAAAAATACAACAATTTTTAATTCCAATTATACTAAAATCACCTATCTAAATACAAAATTCGTAACAATACTGCAATTAGTACTGTATTGCATTAGTACTGCAATTAGTATAAAGATGTTTTCCACGCCGATATACCTTAGTACGAAATAACCATTTGCACTAATCTATCAATAACATCGGTCTTCCATTTTTACGCATGAAAATAAATGTGTTTCGTGAATTTCTCCACATGTAACATAAATATTATTACGAAATGCCCAGCTGCCGTAAGATAGCTTCCCCATAGTGGCGTTAGGATTGCCAGAAATTGGCAAGGAAAAGGGGGGTTCCCAGATTTGGCGCGAAATCGCCCACTTGGCGGCATATGATGATAAAATTGACGATATGCCATAGACGGAGCGAGAACATTCTAGAACAAATTTTTACCGGTTTTCCGGAGAATATTCTCGAAGGCAGGACAAAAGCTATATATACCCTACCCGCACACGGAGTATGGAGTATGTTGAGTTCAGAAGTGTGTCTTGAGTTCAGAGATCAGCTCGAGGGCGATCGATTGAGTCGGAAGCTGTACTTTAGTGCTTTGCCGTGAAGCTATCTCTACCGTTATAGCCTGAAGGCCTTGTAGCTAATTGATTCAACGTGTTTGCCATAATTTTTCGACGACTGTAAACCTGTCCTAGGAACTGACCTGTGCAATACTGGCGAATAAATTGTGTTTTCATTGTTCATGAAGTGTTGTCATCAACCATTCCAAATCCACGTGCTCGTAAAACGAAACCCCGAAAACTTGCCTTTTCTTGGTAGACTGCCTTGCAGACATCGTTAGGATAGCACACATACATACACACACACCAAAAAAAACATTAACCAGACATTTAAGTAATATTTTAAGGCAATTAAAATTTTTGCAAAATAATTAAAAACAACATTTTTGCACTTACTTCTTTATTATACGAGCAATCTTCCATATTACTTTTTATTTTCAATTGGAATAAATATTTTATAAATTATTCCCGGCATTAAATATTGGCGTCTATGAATTTTATTAAAAACTATGCTCAAATGAGGAATTAAAATAAAAAAGTTGCTATTAAAAGTGAGCGATTAATGCGTTCTTTTTTATAATTTTTTTATCGTTTACGTAATTAATACAAAACTTCAGTATTTTCTTCAAAGGATTACAGGAAATGTTAATGTGTGAATATATCTTATACTTTTTAACATATTTCTAATACCTTTTATGACGCACTAGAATGAAAAATTAATTACAAACTAAGCTTCTTAAGAGATTTTATATATTTAACCTCTGAATAAAATTTTATTATTTTTGAACAATACGGTCTTTCAGCATTTCAGCAATGTATCATTTCTTTACAACAACATATTCTTAAACTTTAAAATTACAGAAATTCAGTTTCTGCTGAAGAACATTAATCATTTTCCATTCTTTTCTCCTTTGATGTAGTCAAACAGTTAAAGTTACATTCAAGTTCCTCAACATAAAATTGCTCCGATATTCTAAATGAATATTCCTTTATTATTCTAAAAAAAACCTTTGTGGTGCCTATTTGAATCATTCTTTGTTGTATAGTAAGTTATTTTTAATTACACAACTCCTAAGTAATGGCCTCGAAAGTACAATAGAACACGACTTCGCAGAAGAAAGGCTTTAAATTACGATAATTGCTTATTATTTTTCTTATAATGAACAACAACTAAGCAACTTTTAAGGAAGCTACAAAGTTTTTCTTTTCATCATACAGTTCTGCATCTAAACAAGATATTGAGCAAAATATTTCATTGACAATATTGACAATAGAAGAAATGGTATTGGTGCATTTTTTAAAGTAATCAATCAATATTTAGTAGCGTAAGAATTATGAAAGTTACAAATACCTCACAATAATTCTAGATTTAAATTTCGTTTGCGGACATGATCTTTAAACACATTATTGCCTCAAATATAAGACTAAGTTCGAAATGTTCTTTCCAAATTGTTAGAAACGTCCGTCTTACGAATTTATGATTTCTTTATTTTTCGTATTGAATATTTTCACCAAAGGTCACCAAGAATATTTCCTAGATGCTGTTAGTTCAATTGACTACACCAAAGCAAGTAACAGCTATCTATATATACAGAAAAATGACTTCGTCAAACACTTTCTAAGAATCACGGTACACATGGGGAAAACACGAAAATGTCTAGCTACCAAGCTAAAGAATTCCTTCTTCAAGCTGTAGGCGAAACGCCCGCTACCTGAGAACACTTGACTGAATACAACAGTTTCCAAAAGTTTTTAAGAGTGACAGCCAGTAAAGTCGCTGAACACTGGTAGTTAGACCCAAGTTCGAATCCCCGGCAAGCGGGCTAGGTTTCGTGATTTTTCCATGCGTAACGAGGATACGGAGCAATTTCCCTTAAAAAGGTACTCCACGAAAGCATTCTTTCCCAGAGGCAGATAGCTGTCGATTTGCTTCGCCTTAATCAATTAAGGCAAGCATAAGTTTTAAAACTCTTTAGATTATGGCTTATAGTAGCATATAAAAGTGCTATAAATAGGAATATTTTTACAGTATTTTAAATAATATATTTATTCTGTTCTTTACAAACTAAGAACAATTTTTCACACATTAGAAAGTTTTACGAATTATTTTTAGATAATCGGCAATGAAAAACAGCACAGAAAAGTCTTGTAAATCTAAAACAAACTTATAGACACACAAAAAAATAATAGCACTCAGTGAGTTATTTCGTAATTGTATAACACTTTTCAAATTGTCTCGTGTAATGTCTTTCCCCGTAACGCCAGTAAAATTCTAGCCTTTTTGCAACATTTATTTCAGCTCAACTTCTGATGAAATGCTCTGTCTTAAATATTTCGAAATGTATTCAATTGACTGAAAATTGGAGGGGGGCAGAAGGATGTTCACTCTGAACAACTGTAGAGCCCTACAGGCTCACATTTAAAATGGTATGTTGAATATGCGCAAATTGCTATAGTTTTGAATCGTTTCGATACCGAATATTTTGTTACAGCTTCAAAATCTCTACTGAAATATCCGAGTAATTTAAATAATCCGCTGAGTTTTAGCAAAGACCGACTGGTTTCCTTAATTCTTCTGCAGACATGTAACTGCACATGTGCACTCCTCCACCGCTTTGGTTTACCGCAATACAAAGTTCTCTTCGTACAGATACTTCTTTTTAAAGATAAAATTGTGACCATATGAAACGGAAATACTAAAAGCGTTTTCAGTTAGATTCAGCTAAATTTTGTATCTATTTACTCAAAGCTATTAATTTCGTTTTGGGATTTTGCGTTGGTGCACTATAAATGTCGGTTCATCTTTCAAATTGTTACCACCAAACAGTAGAGCCCCGCATTATATTTAAAGAAATTAAATCATGAAGAATCTACATGAATATATGTATCTTTCTCGCGCTGTTTAAAAACGGTGCCTAGAGACATCAACTTTTCAATAAGTTGTCCTCCATTATAATATGAAGATATGGAAGCCCGAAGTTGGAATTTGGAATTTGTTTTATTATCTGTTTCATATTTTGTAAACCTTTAACGAATTTTTGATTAACAAACTCAACGATTTCAAAGCGAGCAATGGCAACACTGTACTAAAAATAAAAACATTTTTATCTCCAGCGCGCGAGACTGTGTATCGAAAATTCTAAAGATACGATCATTTTAAAATTATTTTGCTATATTGCTGTTGACTTGAATTTTATCGCTTAAGTGCGAAGAACATGATATTTAATAAATAAAGGTAACACACAAAGCGTTAAAAAAAACGCCCTTTTGGGCGTAATATAAAATCTGAAAGCTTTCAGATTTTTTTTAAAATTTATTTATTTATTTGCAAAAATTTTCCTCTTTCTAATGGTTATGATATCCGGCTGATCAAACCTCTCAAGATTCAGAAGAAACTGATAAATTACTCGATTATCAAATGCTACAAGAAATTTTTCAGTGTTTTATTTTGGATTTCTTCAAAGAGTTATAAGGCATTTCTCCCGCCTTCTTCGCATGACTTCCTGTTGTAGTGGTCAACACGCTGGGTGCGTATTCCAGAGGTCCATGGTTCGAGTTCGGCGAAGGCGTTGCTCATTTTTCAATACTCTTGTTTTCAAAAAATATCTAATGTCTCTACAAGTGGCGCCTGAACTAAAAAGGTGGTGGATGATGATTCTCCATCACCAGGATTTGGCAATTGGGTACCCTAATCCCCAATCACCCTCTAAAAGGGGAGGAACATAAAGCATTTGTCCCGCCTTCTTCGCATGCCTTCGTGGAGTAGTGGTCAGCACGCTTTGCGCGTTATTCCAGAAGTCCATGGTTCGAGTCCCGGCGAAGGCGCTGCTCATTTTTCAATACTCCTGCTTTCAAAAATTACCTAATGTCTCTACAGAATCTTCTGTATGTATATGTCATAATTTCCTTTTTTGTTTATCTTTCATATTTTCTGTTACAGTGACTGTTAATTTTTATCAACAGTCCTAAATTCTCGCAGGGCCCACCAGCGGCCGAGCGGTAAAAACGCTGAACACTGGTAGTTCGGTCCGAGGTTCGAATCCCGCGAACGGGCTGGCTGCATGGGCGTTTTCGTGGTTTTCCCCATGTGTAACGTGTATACGAGCCAGTTTCCCTTAGAAAGTCCTCCACAAAGGCATCCCTCCCTTTAGGCAGATAGCCCTCGTGTGCTTTGCCATAATTGAATAACCTAACCTAACCTAAATTCTCGCAAAGCAAGGTATATTTTTTTTAAATTGTTGGAAGATTCGTTACATGGATTGCATGTTTAAACGCAGCAAAACACACAAGGTTTACTTATGCCTTTGCGGAGGACATTCTGAAAAAAACAGGCTTGTATTTATGTTACACATGGTAAAAATACAAAAGCACCTATGCTGCCTGCGCCTTTGTCTTGCTTCGAACCTGGTCGAGCTAGCAGAATTTTATCTACTCGGTCACTAGTGAGAGACTAGTTGTTATAAGCTGTGGTTTTAAATTGCTGAATATAGTTAAATTTATTATTTTGTAAGAGATGGTTTCTCAAGAATGACAGTTCTTAGGCGTTGGAACCACGTTATTTATACGTGGCTTAAAAGAGTTCCCGCATAATATCCGAAACATCTATATATAAAGCAACATTATGATATGATATATTATCCTTGTCAAACCAATATCTGCTATCTGCACGTTTGTCACATAGTAGTTTTTATTTGATAATAGTCTGGCTATAGCACATAGGCTATTTTTTTGGCTACCACAGTTCACCGTATTGTGCTCAGAGACGCACAGCACTCTTTTTATAAGAAAATTTGGTTAGTAATTGTAGTCAAAATTAGTCATAATAGTCGAAATGTCCAAATCTCTAAAACGTGCACATAGCAGATATTGGTTTGACAACGAAGATATGTGACATATTCGTGGACGCAAAAAGGAAAAACCTAGCGAGGAAAAACGTTGAAATTTCAACCTTTTCAGCTTTCATTCAAAATAGCAATGACTGGGGTAATCAAAAATAAATGATAGCAAAAGAAGCATACAAAAATGTAAATGAAATAAAAAGCCCAAACGTCCCTCGTCGAAATTAAATTTCAGTTCTGAGTATGGTATTCGAACACGTAAGTTCCACTAACAACAAAAAGTAAATAAACGAATAAACTAACGAAACTCTACGAATTCAATACAGTAAATAAGAAAATAGTTCATTACATCCCAAGAAAGAAATCTACACGTTAAAATTTAAAAACAAAACAAATATATATATATATATATAAAGTCATTCGATTTACTTGTTTCCGTAAATCATCTATCATAATATGTCTTTAGCGAAGCAAAAGCAGAAGAATGAAAAAGAACTTTTATCTCCGCAAAGCCTTGAAAGTCTCCGAGAAAAGTCAGAAAACAAATTCTTTTTTCTTCTGCGAGAACTTTAAATGGACTCAAAGGAATTTAATATTTGCGTTCCAAAGACTGGATTCCTAAAATTGTTTTTGAGATTACAGAATACGAGATTCTATTTATAACGCAATCCTGAGACGTGTTTGGGAAAACAAAAGTTTTTGAACTGGGAGCTGAGATGCATAAATGGAACTCCTAAGCATTGCACAAATATTTTTTACCTAAAATGTCAAGCTAAGGTAATGCACATTTAAATTCATCTAAACATCAAATATGCATACAGACTTTATATACAATAATTCGTTATTAATTAATTTTAGGGTAAAACGCCATCTATACGTCTTTCAAAAGACCACTAAAAATATATATATATAAAATGGAAATTACAATTTAAGAATGTAATACGAGTAATTTAACTTTCAAATTTTATTTTATTATAACAGTATTATTAAATCACTTCTACAGGGTGATTATAAATGATTAATCAGGTTTTAAAGCACTGTTTGTGCAAAAAATATTGCTCATGGGATAATGAATGATACACTAAAGTAAACGGAAAGTATACAGGTTTACACCTCAGTTTTAAAATTTGCATGGCTACAAACAAGAAAAAATTCTACACTTATAGATTGGATGATGCGCTGAACATGATTAAACACCGTTCTTGTGGCCTCCATGATATCCAGACCTCACGGTTTGTGGCTTCTGTCTTTGTTGTCATGTTCAAACCTTATGTTAAACTTTTATGCCCCTATTGAACAACGCATTTATAACCATTCATGACCCTCTCCATGGCAGACAGACCTTCCAACAAATATCTCTGGATGTGTATAGCGCCTGCGCCAATCCGTCTACACAACAAAACATCTCCGGAGCGTCATAGAGCTGTCTGTGGCGACCGCTGGGAATCGTGATCATTCAGCATGATGGGATACATTGTTGCTAGAGACATAATTGGCGATAGCCAATGAAATTCCGAGTCCAAAAAGTCTTAAGAGTCCAAAAAGCAATGGTGAATACTCTCAGCGTTTAGCTTACTGAAAAACATATGCTGGGAATCGTGTGAAGTTTTTTATTGTTTCAACAAACTGAATCTATGATGCGATTATTTCTTTCGGGGCATAATTTCGGAGTTATATTATTATAAATAGAATATCCCCCCCATCTTGATACAGTGATTGTTATTGTAAGTTAAAGGACAATGTATTTTTACCTCATTTATTAGCATTAACTAACTCTGCTAGAGTTTTTTTTTCTGTTTAAGATGAGTACTATATTCTTGTATTCCGAGAAGTCTGACAAACAAGACTGCGACATAATTACAAAAATAAACGCAAATTTGGATTGTGAGACATCGCAAAACTACGCAGTAAGATATGGGAAACATGTAAGAAGATTATATCCTGCTTTAACGACAGCAGTCCCTCCAATAGTTCATTTATAAAAATTATAGGAATTAAATAGCAGAAAGGCCTTGGAGTATCAGGATTCAAACAATTCATAAATCTAAAGAAACCCCTAAACTTACAATTCTATAATACAAATCTAAATGAATTAGGCATTTTTATTGGGCTATTGACATTTCTTTTACAAAAGGGATGATTTAGAGATGATACGTGCAAGCACATCGTCACTTCAGAAACAACTCAGCCTAAATAGTTTTAAATTAATCTAAGAATCTTATATTGCTCACATTACATTATTTAAGCGACAAAAATTAGAATTTTTCATTTAACATAAGTGAAAGACATTATAAAAAGGAATAATGAAGTATAAAATTTAATTGCAGATCTTAACAATAATGTTGCAACTAGACTAATATTCATTGCTCCACTATTCCCGCCCTCCGCTTTTTTTAAAGTGCGGCATTTGAAATAATAGATAAAATTAAAAACCTTAAACATTTTATTTTGGTATATTTCATAAATATATGCAAATTCAAGATCTTTTACATCTAATATATACACATGATTTCTATGCTTAATACGTTATTGTTATCACATCATTTAATAAGTATCAACAAGAAAGCTGTTCTATTGATTTCACTTCACTTACACCATATTTAAATTTAAGTTTTTGAGTCACGTGACTCTAACCACATCTTCATTGTTCTTTGTTATGGTGTAAGACGACATTAGGTATTTTTGAAAGCAGCAGACTTGAAAATTGAGCGGTGAGCCGGGATTCAAGCCACGGACCTCTCGAATACACGCCGAGCGTGCTGACCTACGAAGGCATGTTACGAAGGCATGTTAACAAGGCGGGAGAAATACCTTGTATACTTTCCCTCTTACAGGGCGGCTGGAGATTAGGGGACCAATCGCCAAATCCTGGAGGTGGAGAATCATCATCTACAACGTTTTTAGTTCGGGCACCACTGTAGAGACATTAGCTATTTTTTGAAAGCAGGAGACTTGAAAAAGGAGCAATGCCCTCGCCGGGATTCGAACCACGGATTTCTCGAATACGCGCCGAGAGTTCTGAGTACTACACTACAAAAGCATGCTAACAAGGCGGGAGAAATACCTTCTAATGCTTTTTTTCTCAATGGTCATTTTCGTGGTTTTCCCCGCGTGTAACGTGTATAAGAGCCAGGTAATGTCAACTTTGAAAGAACTTTTGCCTTCCTTTTCGAGTGCCTTGGTGAAATAAAAGATAGCACAGCCATCTAGCATTGGAAGATCAGAATTTCGAATCCCGTTGAGAACATAGCTGTTTTTTTTTCCACGTCCCTCCCCAAACCTCTTAACTCTAAAAATTAAGGGACCGATATCCGTGCTCTATATTTTCTTTGAGATAATCCGAAATGCTCTAATTTATAAAAAAAATTAAATAAATATATTCAAATATTTCAAATTGTGGAGCACCTTTTTATAATCGATAATCAGAATGAACATTATACAGCAGGGAGCTTATAAACGTTTAAAATACTTTCAATAACTTACTACGTAAAGGAGTATGCAGATATATGAATCATGTTAATACGATCTGAGAACAGATATGTTGTTTTAAAAACAATCGCACTAGATGTCGTAAAAGCTTCGCAAAATGTTGAAAAAAGGACACGTATTTATTAAAAATGGAAGCCATGATTAGCCGATTTATGTCAATGCCTTTTTTTCCTAAGCGCGTCTTTAGAAACGATAGTGCTTATGTTCTAGTTTAGCAGCACTAATTCCAGGAGGTCCGTTCAAAAAAGGGATGAATAGAAAAAGGAAAGGAAATGGTTGGAGGGATTGCCAAAGAAATACTTGACATAGTTTGATAAGAACTGGATGATCGTGTGGACATACATGAAGTCTTACACATATTTGCAAATAAATCAAATATTTGCATATTACATATATATGCAATCAAATATTAGCATATTGCGAGGTAATATTGAACACCCTGTAATGAATACTCTCTGTAAAGATTTTTGAGATAACGTGATGCAAAGAAAAGGTTGTAACTGTACTTTCTTCCCAGACGGTATGTATATGATCCCGATATATCTCCAACTCTTTGTGAAATACATCATTATTTCCATAGTTTATAAATATCCGTCATTTACGTATAAAAGATTTATATATATAATATTAAAGTTTCATTTAATAACTCAGGTATTTCCTCCTGTAAATAAACTAAACATATAAACGAAACAATACTTTTGAACACTTTTTCTTCTGTATAGATACATAGTAAGAAGATGCGCATAAAGTTACGCTTTTAATATAGAATGCATAAAGCGCAACACACAAAGGATATTCCATAGGTAAAAAGAAAGATATCTTTTATATTCATGGAATTCCACTCTCGCGCTACTCACGCTGAGAAAAGAGGGCAATCCCATCCTATTCTACAAGCAACGAGAAACGACCCTATACGAGAAAGATCCGATTTCCAAGTAAAAAAGAAGTGCATTTTAAATCAGAAAATTCTGAGTAACAGATCCCGCTTGGGGTTTCCTTCAGCAAACAGAAGGAAATTCGCGCTGGTTTGAATGCAAATGGCAAATGCGATTCGCAAATGATACCGAGCATTCGATGGCCAACTTTAATGCTAAACATGTTCTGGAAATGGACCATAAATCTTTATGTATTCGGTTAGTTGTTGGAGCGAGAGGAACGAAAGCTGAAATGTGGAACGTGTTCGAAGATGGTGAGTATCGTTACATTCGAAATAGAAATGAGATTGCTCAAAAGATGAAATTACAGAGACCATATGTTATATTCCATACTGTGGCTTTAATCCTAGCAAAAGCATCCAAACGATATACTGGACAAAGCTAAATTTTTACCCAATTTTTATCGATCTGTGCCCACAAAACTACTAATATTTCAATGCATCTACAAACATCTTCAGGAAACCTCACTATGGCTAAGACACATAAGTCCATGCGAAAATGAATTCCAGGTATTTAATTGTCTTCTGCCTTAACCTACAATATAATCACCAGTTCGAAATTGTTAGCCTAAGTTCTTTAATATCTGTTTGTAATTTGCAATGATTTACATTAACTGCTCATGCTGATTCTGTAAGTTCGGTATCGGTTCTATGGCTCTTCACTCACCTCTAACGAACCTTGTTTCACATCCATAAAATATATCACAAGCTTTAGGTTAGATAACCTGAAACATTTCATAGTATCATCTCTAAATTTCCTATAGGTTTAGTGTTTTCTCTTCCACAATGTCATTAATGCACATATGGTGTGTACCTAGTAAAGGTGCATCAATTGGGATCGTTTTAATAGCATTAGTGATAAGTCGGAGAGCTAGGTTGTGAAATCTTTCTAGTGTACAGATCACTTGGTTAGATGTTGCCACGAGGTGGCATATAGAAGACACAAGAGGTGGCATATAGAAGCATTGTGTAAAATCAAATCAAATCTAGAACAACCCCATTTATATTCACAGTTCTCTTCTTCAAGGTTAGCCTGTTATTTGCACGTTCTAAAATCGTTTCAACATGCTCTTTTCAAGTCAATTTTTGATCAAAAACGAAACCCAAGTATTGAAAATTGTTCACAGAAATATGCTGTAGTGAATCATCTTACAGACCAGTCGTCTTAAATCGCCTTAAATCGCCTTCATATGGTAGAAGGAAATCTTATTTCAAATGTGATAAAGAAATCTAATTTCAAGCTGAGACATAATAAACCTATCGAAACGAACAGTTCACAGAAAAGTAATTCGCATCTTTTCCCATTTTCTAAAATGTTTTCTTGCAACACAGCAAGATATTCAGTTCCTAACAAAGAAAATTTTATGCTTTTTTGTTCTTTCTTTTTTCATCATAATAACCCAATTTAGAAATTTATACAAATCTAGTTACATAACATTGAAATTTAAATAGTGGGGTTTCCTAACTGCACCTTACACTTACCTCACAATTTCTGCACTCCCAAGATTTGCTTTTGTGTGACACCACTGACTCCTCGTCTGTTCAAAAGCTACTACACCCTTCGCCTCTTCGCTTCTATCATTCGTGACATCAGCGTTTCGAAACTTTTTTGTCTACTGATCTAGACTTTCCTTTGTTAAGATTATCTTTTGCTTCAATGAAATGTTCGTCACTTTAAAGTTTCGTTCTGCATCATTTTCTAAAATTTTAACCGTTAATTATTTGGCAAGCGAATACTGAAAGAAAATTTTTGTAGTTAAGATTTAGAATATTCCTAACCATCTAACTAAGCATTTAAAATGCAAGTGTTATCTGCTTAAACCCTCCGGGTGTTACCGGTTTAGCGCTGAAATTTCAAGTGCCTCAAAATGTTATGAATAAATGGCATTTTCTTGATTATAATTAGAAAACGACTCTCTCACTTTGCACTTTGAATTCTTTTCTTCCAATATATAGCCAACCGAAATCGGATACATTAAAAGCTGGCATAAATATTCATATGTAATGAATACGCAAGCCACCCTTCTATACGGAATTTTCAGTCCATAATGCTGAGAGCTTTTTTACATGTGATCCAGTTTTCTCTAGAATGTTCTTTAAGAAATTAACCTACATTTAGATAGACAAACTTCATGTGCTTTGCCATAGCCTAAAAAGGTGAAAATTAAAAATCACAAGTTATAGCTAAAATAGAACTTTAAGTATTACTTATCTGCAAATTCTTTGTGTTTGTAAGCACTACTCCACTTAACATTAGTGTAACTTAAATAAAACAGCTAGGCTGAATCAAATAGAAAGAGAAAAATTTTAATTTTACATGTCTGCTGCAAATGTCAGGTTAATCTTTCAATCTAAATGAAAATATAAATACAGTTTAAAAGAGATTCATTAATTAAAAACTAGCCCCCGCTAAATTTGCTTTAAAATTGCATACCATGAGTTTTGCCCAAAGTAATATTTTAATTATTATTTATTCAGTTAATTTATAAGTAATCTGTTCTTGTAAACAATAACGTACTCTAACATTTGTGCACCCTAAACTAGATGGTTATGCTTGAGTCAAGTTAAAGAATATTTCTGACTGAGCGGAGAAACGGCCGAACACTGGTAGTTTGATCAGAATTCGAAGCTATCTCAGCAGCAGGTTTTGTCGTTTAACCCTTGTGTAATGTGAATACGAGCTAGTTTCCCTTAGAAAGTCTTCAATGAAGACATCTTTATCCTTAGGCAGATCGTTCTCGTGTACTTTGCCGTAACTCAGATAAACCTAACATATTATTAACCTTTACTATAAATGCGAAGTTAATCTTTCATTCTAAATGATATTTTAAATTCTTAGCAAAAACAATCCACCATAGTAATCATTTCGGTTGATAAAATTCTAATAATAATAAAGTTGTATTAACCTATAAGCTAAAGCATATGTTTACCGCTGCAAAACTATAAACTGCGCCTAACTCAGTGGAAGATACGATGTTTCTTATCTCTGATGTAATTAAGAAAGTTTCTATTACAACACGAAAAAGAAGCCGAAATACGTTACCATAAGAAATGATAAATAATAATCACTGAAACAAAGGAATTGTTCTTCTTTATCCAAGGATATAATCAAAGACCAAAACATTTTTAATCTTCTCTGTTATGCAATTAATCTCCTTCAATGAGCTGAATCAAGACAGTTTCAGGCTCAAAGCCGATCAGCCACACGTGACGTCACAGATAAAGACGCATGAGTCAAAATTAACCTCAGCTGAGACATAAGAGAACGCCATTCTCTCATGAATTCTTTCTATGATGGCATTACTTCCACCCATAAGAAAATGGAATTTCTGGCAAAGACTGGAACTTAATCTAAAGATTCTGGGGTTTAATGCTTCATTAAAGCAGGAGGAAGGACCGGGAGATCTGCGTAGATTGCAGAAATCTGATCAATGGATTGGTTCAGTGTAGTTAGTCATAAAAGAAAAGTTGTTTGCAAAACTTGAGGACAAATGGTTAAAGATTTAGACAAGAGCTTTCCACATTAAAGGAAATACATCAATGCAGGTCGCGTGTAATAATGGCCACCTACAGGTCCAAAGAAGAATGAAATAAGAATATCAATCAAGAGCTATGAATAAGCAAGACCATTTGTTAATGAATGATTATGAAAACTCTGCCATATCCATCAATAAAGTTATTCTTAATTGGCGAAGATTGTGTCAAATTAATTAACGTTAACATTATGAAATTTATTTTAATTAATGGAATAATTTAGCTTTATTCATGATGCAATTTTCTGTTAGAGTCAACTTTGGATTAACAGCATAAGGTTATTATTTAAACTAAGCGGTAATTTATAATTTCAGTTTTTACTGTAACTTTTCCTTTCCGTTTCCTCGTTAGAATGCAGATTAATCATATAGTATTTGAAACTGAAGTTTTGGGATTGTAAGACAGAACGAGCTTCTGGCCTACGCGTGCACGCTACGTTAGTTCCTGCCAGCTCTGATAAGTTGCAATTATTCGGCTTTGTGTTATCGCTGCCGAAATTCAAAATTGTTACACCGATAGAGTTAATTTATTTGCGTGGTTTTCGACTACTAGTCAGTTATTTTAGCTGTTTTGCTAGTACACAGGTGAGATACAAGAAGTCTCACAACATAGGGTTTCAAAATGATAAACTAAGTTCTTTCCTAAATGTTACATGACTAAAATATGTCTTTAACTGAAACAAACTTACTTCTAAGATGCTTCATATTAAAAGTTGTTTTTTTAACTGAAATGAGTACTTTGATTAGAAGACATAATTATGTCGCTAAAAGGAGGGCTTTTTCCGTAATGAGCAATGCAAAATAAGAGGATACAAAGTGTTCTCTGTGCTTTTTTCCCCAGCTTTTATTGATTATCGATAAACGAATCCCTCTGCATTTCACAATCGTCCCCGTGATTTGTTTAAGTATTCGTCATTAAATGCGTACGAGTATAATTAGTTTTCATTGAACCGTTTCTAAGTGATGCTGGCGAAACTGAAGGAAGTTTTTCAACTGGAAAGGTAATTGAATTCGAAGTTTCAGTTCCACTGATACGTGTGCCGGTATATCCTAATATTGAAAGGACAAGAATTAAGCATTGCAGTAGATGGTATCAAAAATGCCTTTTCCCAGATATTTCAAATTTTAAATAAATTTTCTACCTGGATATTTGTTAAAGAAGAACGAAATTTGAAGAATAAATGTCACATTTATTACGGCTGCTATATGTTTGAAATACATAATGAACACATCGCACCGTTTTTCTTAAAATAATATTATGAATTTTGTACATAGATGGATGATTTGAATGCATTTATATGCGAACTTGTTTTATTTTTCTGTGTAACGTAATATGAAAATCTAGAGAGACGAGCTATGCCGAAAAAGTAAGAAAACAAGAGTAAGTGTATTAAACATTGAGTAGATGGCTATCTCCTTAAATTGGCGAGATATCGCCAAGCTGGCATCGGATTTGGCGACATTTTGGTCCGTTCCCCGTATAACCGTAATAAGCATTGTACTTGATCACTATATTAGCTGTAACCATAATTCGACCCTCGTATTGCCGTCCGGTAATTTCGAGAAGCAGAAAATACTAGAAATATCTCAGCAGCCGGGTGAAAACTATGTAATGCCGCAGAAAGCATCCGCCCTGAGTAGTTATTGTAGTTAGTTATTAGCTCAACATGAGTTTCAAGTACTGTCTCCGGTTCAGCTTCGCTCTTTAGCTGTGCTTTGCATTGCGTTGTGTTTAACGTTCTTATTAGTTTACAGTATAACTTTTGATTGTACTCTGTGATACTATGAAGATTTATAGGAATATTTTGTGGAAATTTCCAGAACCCTGAAGTGTTTCTTTTGATAAAATAAATTTTATCAACCTATCATCGGACCTGCTTACATTCAAACTATTACGAACCCGCACGCACGCAACAATAATAATAAATTTGGATAAATAAATAAATAATAAAAGGATATACTTGGATAATTATGAACTACACACTAACATTTTGAAAAAAAATAACCATTATAATTTTTTTAAATTTAAAACTATAAAAGATGAAAAACTACAAAAATATAAAAAGACCAGTAACACGAAATATAGGATGATATAAAACACAAATAACACAAATACTTCGTTTCCCTTCTTTAATAAAAGTAATATTTTCTACAGTCAAGTTGTAAAATTTATTCATTACTGTTGAATAAAATTAAAACTCAACTCAAAAAAGAGTTTCGATTTTAAAAGTTCCGCCATTTGTTTCAGCACATTTTAATGTGATTCTCATTTTATAAGAGAAAAATATTAAAATGTTAAAACAAAGGTTTTGGAAATTGCAGCATACTTATGAAAAGATTTTCCAACTTTTTTAAAAAATTAAGAAACATTAAAATAAGTGTTATACGTAAAAATGTGTATTTTTACTAAGCAACTACCCTTTTGACATTTTATAATATAAAATCCTGCAAAAAGTATAAAATATTACTTGCATATATTTAAAACTCTAATTCTCTGATTTTTACAAAAAACTAAAAGAATAAATTAAATGCTTCTGAGATTCTCAACAAGAGCACCATGTGCGGCGTCCCCTTTTTTGGGAAGCCCTGGTGATTGTGTATATGGAGTACTTAACATAGGATCTATGTCACAACATTGTCTGGGTAACTATTAGTCAAGAAACATCAGACTAAAGTAATGTATAAGTATACATCAAAACATGACATACAGCATATATTGTAATTCAACAAATTAAACTTTAATGCAGATGCATCAATCAAACATCATTGGCTTAAAACTGAAAACTGCAATTGATCTCAATAAATATGGAAACTATAGCAATCAATGTTAACAAAAATACGTTCCATAAGAGCTATTAATGATAAAAAATTACACTTACGTTTGCTATTCCGCCCAACTGCAGGTAATATGCTTATACCTGAAAGAGAAACGCGCACATTTATTTACAATATAATGAAAAAAATGAATGAATATAATGTAAAACAATGAAAGAAAGATAAATTATTATGTATAATTATAAAATAATCACAATATTTTTATAAACCCGCCAACTTCAGACATTTGCAATGAAATTTATTCTCTTATAATGAAATCAAAATCATGTGCAAGATAAAAGCCCGTTGTAAAGCTGATTTTTCTTCGAATACATAAACACACACAACTGAAATAAAATTACCTAAGTTATTTTTAAATGGGATTTCTAAATTATTTTTTAAACGAAGCGATGATTAGTTTATATTTTGACTTCAATTCTTAGTATTAATTTTCATATAGTGTTTTACACACCTTTCAAAAAACGTTTCTCTCCCGATAATCTGGTCTGCCATTACTAAAGACTAGCATATTTTTATCGTATATTTTAATCTAGGTAATAAGTAATATATTTTTATATAAAGGCAAAATCTTAGAAAAAGGTATGAATTAATCAAGAGTTTAAAGAAAATGATTATGAACTAATGAAACACTTAACACTTTTAAAAGCATTATTTCAACTCGGCAGCCAATACAAAGTGTAACAATGTTTTAGAGCTGTGAAGCAATTGTCTTTATTGTTGAATAAATTGCTTTTTCTTGTACAAAATTTTCATAGGCGTTAACTCTCTCGAAAGAAAAATAAAAGATATTTGTAGAATGGATTATAAGAAATGATTTTACCCATTCCGTTTCAGAGCTGAAATACTAGAGAATATTACACGAATTCTTATTTACTCGTTTCCAAACAGGATATTATTATTCGAATTTTCCAAAATGGTGTTATTATACTGCTATGCATTGAAAATGAACATCCTTTAAACACAAACCATTAATTTAAAGATAGAAATCCAACAACTAATATTCAGAGCATTGAAAGTATTCTGGAAACTGTTAGTTTTATTGAATACAACAAAAGACACAAGAACTGCCAGACTTTTGACCGGCTTATTCAATTTAGAGAAGGAATAAGATGTATGTTTGCTTAAACTACATTTCAATTTGTTACCGAAAGGCTCTCTAGGATGATATCTGAAGTCCTTTTGCCTATCTATCTATACCACCAATCTCTCAAGAGGACCATCGATTCGACAGATTTTAAGTAGCTCCATGCATCGAAAGACATTACAATCAAAAGCGGTCATACCTTATCCGAGATTCGAAGTTGAACCAATGACTTCCCTTTCCACCCGACTTTACTTTCTGTCTTTGTTCCATTGTTACAATTTGCAGATGAACGCTTTCTGCATATTCATCGCTGACATTTGCACTTGTTAAAAAATTTTCAAACAAGAAGCTGAGTTATGCATTTTCAGTAATATTAGGCCACTAAACGTTTTATAAGATGTCACAAGATTTACCACTATTTATTCGTAACTCCTTGCTCTTCTCTTCCCAAAAACATCCTAATACACTTGTGGAAATGCATTCAGTGCTGTTTGTTTTCAGTCCTTAAGTTCTTGTTCTCATTAAGAATTACGTACCAAATCATAAATCGTTGATTAGCTTTTGATCAAGGATTACCTGATATCCAACAAATATATCTCTTCTATTATCTTATCCAAATTTAGGCATGAAGTTTTGATGCACAAGCATGAAAATCCCGAATCATATTCCTGCAATGAATTCACGAAGTCCTTAATTAAACCCAGTTTGTTATGAAGTAGAGGAAGAAGTTCGCTTTTGTATCCAGCAACCCATTTATCCAACAAAATTCTTTGTATAACCCTTTTGTATCCTTCAAAATTGCCTCTTTGTATGATTCCTTTGTACCAGCAAAATTCCGATAACCTTCAGGTCACAACAAATTTACCATCTAAGAGTCGATTACATTCCAGTTACTGAAACATTTATTTTATGTTCTCATAAATTGCTTTAAGATCAACTGCACAGGCCACGCTGGTAATGACGGGGAAACATTTCTGTTATGCAGTAAGACTGTTTTCAAAGATAACTCTTAAGATTTGTTATTAAGTCTTGTATGAAATTTAAGACATTGATGTCATGGAAAACAGTCAGATCTAGTTTGATGAACGTTCTTGTCTATAGAGGAAAACTATTACTTTCACATAATTTGACAGGTGATTAAATTGTTACAGCCATGAAGTCAAGAATTAAACTTGAAAAAGCATAGAAGCATAGAATAGCTATTTTAGAAAAAATCCAGATCTTGAGATCCCTAGTACTACTCTATCATTTTCATCGAGTGTATTCAAGCTGAAAAATTCTAGGAACTCTGGCATTCGTACATCGAAACTTTGTGGAATCAAACATTTGGCTTAGAGTAGATCAGTACTCAAAAAGTAGCGTTTTTCATTTTGCTATGTTCATTGGCAGATATGTGTGACTGAACAGTAGTCTGTTGAATGACCAACAAGTTCTCGCTACACCATGGGCACATACATATTCCTAACAAAATATGGCGACTTTTTTATGGACCCATGCATACAGGCTAGAACAATTGAAGCCCGTGAGAAGCCCTGAGTCAATCCCGATTCTCTTGCTGGATTGCTCTAAACAGTACCTGATCGATATACATATTATATTATGTAGACTTCACACTTGTCAAGTTTTTCACTAATCTCCATTTCTTCTGAAAGCATTTCTATACATATCAATTTATTATTTTAAACAAGCCATTTTGCAAAGGACTGTTTGTAATGTTCTATAAATAAATCAATATTACTTTTAATTTTTTCATTTTTCTATCACATCTCTTATTTTAATGAAGAATCATCATAAAGAATTGCTAAATTTCTGATATTCAGCCGAGTTTCTATTTTCAAGCGTTTATTATTTTGCGATACAGTTTGGGATAGATTTGATTTATAAATCAATTTCAATGAAAAATTCAGATTTTCAAATCAAATATCAAAACTGCTTTTACTGCCTAAATCCATATTTTCTAATTAGAAGAATTCATAAACGCACCGAACAAACGTTCACACGGTCAAAAACATCTCTAACTTCCTCTTCAGCCTTTAGAAAAGGCCATTAACGATCTCTTCTCAGACTTTTATGATGAATCGCAGCATGGAAGATTTTAGCGCCTCATTCCAGAAGCGAATAATTATCCGCTGAGTCATGAAAGAAATATGGGGTCCATCCGGAAGTCGTCCAGAGAATTTCTTCTGCGTTTTCATCCGCGAAGATCGATGCTTTGCTAGAGTGAAAAATGATTTCTCTCTGAAAAGATCGAAATTCATCGAGCTTTTAATCGCAAAACATCTCAAAATATTTCTCAATAGTACGTTCCAGTTTTTTCTTCCCATGAAACACTTTCAGTCAAATGCTATAAATCACTGTGGTGTGGATGAAAGCTTCTAATTTTACCCCCATCCATTACTACTTTACCTAAAGCATTCTAAATAGCTTTGATGATTTCATTTCAGTTGTGATATTAACAGAAATACGGATATCGATTTTGATGTTGAGGATCTTTCACGCAATTTCTCAGAAACTTCTTTAGTCAATAATTGTTAGTGAACGAATGCTACTAAAAAGTAAATCGCAAAAGACTTTTTCCAAGACAAATTTATCCACCACTATCTCAATAGTTTTTATGAAAAAGGATTGAAATAAGATCTACCTTTTAAAATTCGCTACTTAAAATCGCTAGAGAAATCTGAAAGTTCATTCACACAATTCATTCTGTCCAGGACGGAAGCCCAGAAATAAGTTCTATCGAGATATAAAACTCTGGAGTAAACCTGTTTCTGGAGAATGGAAAGTTGAAAACAACTGGTACAGAAACAAAACAACGTAATACTGTAAGATCGCATTCCAATCCTTTAGCAAAACCGAACTGCGGGGGCAACTTAAGATAACACAATTAAAAGCAGACTCTCTAAACACTCTTACTATTCATTCAGCTTAATAGTCTTCCCTGCCGGTGCCTTATCTATTCGCTTCGCTTCCGAAAACTAATTGCAAAGGAGTCCTCTGGAGGCCCCCGACAACAATGCTTCATTAAAGAATGCAGATTTTTCGCGATTGTTCGAGATCAAAGCTCCAGCCCCTCCACCAGCCCTTCTTGTCTCCACCGATCTCCTCACTGAGATTAAACTCTGGGATACCAGCCATCGTCAATATTTGAGTTGTTCGGGGAGACGCGAGGGCTTTTGCTTTGGCTGCGTCTTTGTGGCTGACTTATGATTTGTTTACAGGGGGAAATAAGGGATATTAAAGGGTGGTCGGACGGCAGTCGATTTCCTTGAGATCAGAGAAGAGAAAAGAAGCTTATTTGTCATGGTTTTTAATTTCTTAGCCTTATGGTAGAACAAGCAAATGGAAGAAGGAACATTTTCCTCGTTGCAGCAAAAGAAAAATGAAGCCAAGATTCGTTAATTGTAATATCAGAATTGTTAATTTATAATTTTGGATTCAATCTACTTTTACAGTACGAATAAAATGTGGTTCGAAGATTATAATGTTATGATTGAAATAACATACATTGCAATGCAATTATATGTGCAACGTTAGCAGGGACTCACATCCATATAACAACATTCAATATATGAAAAGAATAGCTTAACACATTACGCGATTTATCAATCACCGATGACCGACAGTAAACTTTACATTTAAGTGAGTTTTTTCGGTTATTGGTGACATTATAAATAATGTAGTATTAACAAAGTTTTAATTAAAATAATTTCATAAACAAAAATGCTAATAAATAAGTAACATGTCAGAGAAACAAACTGCAACGCTTAGTACAATATTGTTTTTATTAATTCGTAAAGACAAAATGAGATTTTCGGATAAACAAATCAAACTGTAACTCCCCGTAATTCCAGTCATGGGCCTCCCACTTGCAAGCTGGACGTATTAATTGCTTTCAAAATGAAAGCCTGCACGAGAATATAAAATGCCTACGCTCTCCCTTAACTTAAAGGTAATTGTAAAAAGGCAGAAAACCCAATCGACCAAATCCTGGTAATTATCAGCTATCGTCCACCACCTTATAGTGCAGACGCCTATCAACAGATTATAATCCTTATATGTTAACCTGAAACTTAAAAACCCAAGCGTATCCTACCCGCATTTAAACAAACCGTACCGAGTAGCGGACGCAAGGGAAAATCTCTACTCCTAACTGGATGCACCTTTTTTGATGGCATGATTCGTTTTCTGCTAGAGAAGATTAGGTGCTCATTAGGTTCAAAAGTACATCTCTATACTGTTTGTTTACATTTTAATTTTAGCACTGGATTAGATTTCTGCATTAAAGAAACTTTTGTTACTGAAGAAATGCATCTTTTCGTTACACTTTTTACTGCACTGTAATGTGGTAAGTTTAGTGTAAGCAATGCAGTGTTTAATGGAAGAAGGTGATTAAAATGTAATTCCGTGACTGTATATTAATGGTGACTTCAGCCGAAGTTTGCATCAGCAAAACGGCTTCCAGTAAATGAAATTTCGAGAAATTATTTTATTATTTCTTTCGAGTTATATATCCATTCTACGCAAAGTAACTTTAAATGCTGAAACAATATTCATTTTTGAAAACAGTAAAATTCCTGGTAATCTGCTTGAAGAAAAATAACTGAGAATTTAAAATTGAGAAATAAGGATGAATATGAATGAATTATATATCATGAAAATATATCAAATTAAATATTAAAATATAACATGAAATCTATCTTTTCATGATATATCTTTTATTTTAATATAACAATAGTCAGTTTAACAATGAAGAAAAGTTCTTTGATTATGCATGCCTATTGAATTTAGCAAAATGAATTGCCATGATAATAAAATAGCATATTTATTTTTAAGTTAAGACAACAGAGTCCTGGAAGAACAGCCAAAGAAGCGGAATTAATTAATTTTGTTATCAAAGGTTTTAATATATTTTTTAGAACCTGCATTTATAAATTGGTATTTAAATATTTTAAAAATAAAGAGAAATAAAAATTTTTATACAGTGACTTTCGGAAAATAAAAACATTTTATTAACCCTTAAAGAAAAAATTCGATGTGGACACAACATGATTTCCTTTCACTGTCTGTCAAATTATACACAATTTTTGGCTGGACACAATTTTTGGCTGCACTTTATTTAAGCTTATTTTCTCGAATTATTCTAACTTAATTAACGGATCCCTCAAGGCAAATCGAAAATAAAATCAAAAATTGCAAATTTTGAATTTAAATATCCCGGTCAAATTTTGTCGTACTTGAGTCAAGCTTTTTTTAATTTCATTTTCTCATAACGAATGTGAAACTTTCCGATAATAACAATATAAGTACAGGAACCGGCAGATCACTTAAATTTACATTTCGTTATTTGTCCAAAATAAATTACTTTTAACTTTTCATTTTAAACATATATATCTATTCGTCATTTAAAACACTTATGTAATTGGAAGTATATGATTACGAACAATGATCGCGAAATTAAAGGCCGGGTTAGGACTTCTAAGCGAGACTGGATAAAGGCACAGTACGTATTCATCCAAAATATAAAAAAAATGCTGCATATTATACCCAACACTCATAGTTAAGCACCACTGCAGCGACTTTAAGAATTGTCGGAAAATAGGAACGAGAAAATTCAGTTGTAACCTCGCCTGGATTTGAACACTGAGAAGCCACTTGACCGTGCTAGCCACTTATACTGAGGCGTTCATTGGAAATTATATTAAGGCAGCGATGCTTTCGTAGAAGCCTGTCTAATGTTATGGTAAGGAATAATTTTTAAAATGCGTCAAAAAAAGGTCGATGAGTTGAGTAGTATGTTTCTCACAAGCGTTTACAATAATTTCACTGTGAATAATGCGTTGTAAGAGAAGATAGCACATATTTTAAGACGTCTTCAGACGTTTCTTTCTTTCACCTGTAGTGTTCTAAGGGGAGAGGAAAACTTTTGCTTTATGCGGTCATTAAATTCTCCGTTAGGAAAGGGGGAAGAAATTTAGATTCGCGCAGTTGGAATACACCCATTCATAATCAATCAATTCTCTCAATAAATTATAGCTTAATTTTTTTAACCAAAAATTCGTTTTTTCGGAAATATCTGAATAACATTAGCAGGTCGTTTAATTCAGAACTTTTTTAAACATGATAGAATATAATTTGAAATTTAATAATAATTTCCTTTTAACGTATGTCAAATTTTTATTTAATTTGTTTTCTATATGCAAACACTTCACAATATGTGAAACACAAAAATAGTGATTTTTACACTCAACTGAATGTCAGCTTCAAAGAAAAAAAAGGAATTTTTCATAGTAACCATTTTGGAAATTCAAACTCTGAGAGGGAAAAGGAAATGATTATGAAAATTATAATAATTCGCAATTTTTAAACATTTTTCACTACTAAGATCAGCTTTCCTATTAAGAGTGGGCATGGAAAGTTTAGCATTTCTTTTTTATACAATCGTTCGGTTAGCAAGCACAGTATACTAGTACTATTATAATAATTACAATAGTTCATAATAATAATCAAATAACTAATTTAATTATAATGAACATTTTGTGAAATCACGGAAATTTTCAAAAACCAATTTTGATCCGTTTTTACTTCCTCGTACCAAGTAAAAGAAGTACTGTAATCGCGAAAACTTTCGAATGTCATATTTCAACGAAAATATCCATTTTGACCGCTCTCGAATCCATTTAAACGATGTGTTTTGTGTAGAATCTGTACGTACGGACATAGAAAAGGACTCTTTTTCAAAAACGGATTGAAAAATAGATTTAAAATGGACCCAGAAGAGATTTTTTTTCGTGACGTCTGTAGGTACGTACGTATGTATCTTGCATAAATCCAAAATGACTAGCTTCAGAATGTTGAAATTAAGTATATGGGACTGCTATAGCATGTAGTTGTGCACCTCCCTTTTTGTTGCAATCAGTCGCATCAAAAGTGTATATATATATATACATACATATATATCTACATATGCACACATATATACCCACTCTCTTACCTGCTTCTGAGCTCAGTTTTTCATTTATTCTTATATATGGATAAATCACAGCATTTTTGCTTTAAAAGTGATTGAATTATGTTATTCTCTTGTTGTTATGATGAGCCTAACGTGTTCCCATTTGTTTACATTTCAGAACTCTTATTAGAAAAGTGAATTAAGTCGGTTTCTTCACCTTCAATATCCTTTTGACGAGTGAGACTCATTCATAGTCACAATGTAAAGCTTAAGTCATAAACACTTTCCGTATTAAAGGAAAATTCTGTATTAAACATGTTAAGCAAATTAAATGTAGAAATAATCCATAATTTATTGATAGCCGTATAAATTCTATGTTTTGGGTAAAAGCTACATATAACTTGCCCCAAGCTATCACTCACAGAAATCGAGTTAATTTCTTTGCTTATTTTTTCTTATTAAAGGGATTTACAAAGAGATATACTAAGGCGAAAAGTTATGCAATATTTTTAAAGAATAAATTTAAAAAATATTTTTACTTCATAAATTGAAATGGTTACAATACATTTTTCCACAGTAAATATGTACAGAGAAAGAAAGAGCTGAGTATCTTTGGGATTTGAAACTCGAGTCGAACTACCAATATTTAGTGACTTTACCGCTTGATCGTAAGAACTTTTGAAACTAGACTGACAAGATGCTATGTGTTGAACAGTATATGAAAGAAAATAGAACATGCAGCACTTGTAAACACAAACGTATGCGCTGAATTAAAGATTTACATGTTTGGTGAATGTGTTAAACTTATGTGTATGCCATTATGAAATACTAGGAATCTGTACATATAATAAAACAAAGTGTGTGTGTGTGTGTGTGTGTGCGTGCGTGCGTGTGTGTGTGTGTGTGTGCGTGCGCGTGTGCGCGCGTGCGTGCGTGCGTGTGTGTGTGTGTGTTTTTTTTTCGTTCGTGTTGCGAGTAAGCTAATAGACCGAGGGCCACGAAATTTGGTACATAGGTGTATCTACGCGCAAGAGCCAGTGCACCTCGAAGCGATATTTTCGAAATTCGAATTAGAATTTTTTTTATTTTATGTTTTGTGACCAAATCGCGTCATTTTGAGACATAATGGGCTACAGGAAAGCGAGATTTCACTCTATACATTTCATTTTTACATCGTCGTGAAGCGTAGACACAATAAATTTCGTATTTCAATAACTCGATTAAATACGAATTTATTTAGGAAGGTGAGCTTAACACCTTTTCAGCGGAATTATTACTGCGCCTAAGCTAATAGACCCAGGCCTATGAAATTTGGTACACAGGATGCATCTAGACACATCGATTTTTCAAAATTCGAATGAGTTTTTTTTTAAATGAAATAGTATCAAATTAATGATTTTCTCTCATTATATGAACAACAATGGCACGCAGCCATTGTTACTGATATCAGCACTATTGCCACCTGGAAAAATGAGGGCGATAATTCTGTGCAGTTTTTAAATTTAATGTTTCTCTTGGATCCTGGACGTTTGCCTAGAGAAGGCAGCAGGAAGTTGGTTATTTAATTTATTCATTAGGATAATTAATATTTGTATTAAGGGATATTGCTTATTTCATTGTATGCTTTTTACATGTAATGCATTTTTAACTGAATTTTTTTTCCGTTGTTGTTTGTTTCTTTTTCGATAAAATTGTTCTGCAGAGTAAAATTCTGCGCAGTTTTCAAATTTAATGTTTCTCTTTAGGCATTTTTTCGGTACACTTAAAAGCCAGACGAAGGCTGGCCGCGCAGCGGCTAGTATAACATAAAAACCTAAACGAAGAAGGCAATGGCAAACTAAGTTAGTGTAATCTAAATGTATAACATTATGAATATCTGCTGTTAATTCCAATACTGCTGAGAATTTTTAAAAAAATTATAAATGAGGTATATTATAAATCACGTGAACTCCTAGTATTTTACATTACAACAGTTACAAATATTATTAGGGGGATTTAGTGATCATATTTCTTTATAAATAATTTCAAATAATTAATTTTACAAATAATTAAGCCTGAAACTAGACTGGAAAATAACCTGCATACTGAAGATGAATCTGAACCAAGGTGTAAGAAACATTTCTGTGCTAGAGTTGTGATACAAGAGTTTATAAAAATTATCATTTAAATATAAACTGGCATAAATATAACACAAAAATATACAAATTCTAGATACATGAAAACCTGAATACAATACAAAACATTATATGAAAAAGAAATGGATTAACAGGAAATTAAAAACCACAAGATATGAATATAAGGGAATTCAAATTTTTTCTATTAATTATGAAAATGCTGCAGATGCTCCTAATAATCAATTATTACTAATAAAATGTGTACTAGAAATTAAATGCATGCCAAAGTATACCGGATAGAATAATTGGAAAACAGAATAAATATTTAAACGTTTCTGATATTAAAATACGTAATTTGTAAGAATGTTAAATAACTTTAAAATAACTTCAAGGATTAAAAATGGAAAGCCTAATAAGACATATATTAGAATAACATTGGTCTGAATTTAGAACCATTTAAGAAATCTAATTTTTATATTTAATAGAGAGACATTTTAAAATTAAATTAGAACTATTCATCAAAAAATGGAAATTTGAAATTTAAAACCATTCTACTGTCTGAGCAGATTTATTAATATTTATCTAGATATTATATATATGTACACACACACACAGAAGCAGCTAAAATCTACAACTCGGAAATTTTCGAATTCCTGTAGAGAGTATACAAGATCTAGCTCATTATTCTTTTAAGCATTATACAATTATAAAATGAATGCAAAAGAAATTCATTTTTACTTTATCACACACCAGATTTTAATTTAATATTTGTTTTGTGTCCACAGTTTTTTATATATATGTACACACACACACAGAAGCAGCTAAAATCTACAACTCGGAAATTTTCGAATTCCTGTAGAGAGTATACAAGATCTAGCTCATTATTCTTTTAAGCATTATACAATTATAAAATGAATGCAAAAGAAATTCATTTTTACTTTATCACACACCAGATTTTAATTTAATATTTGTTTTGTGTCCACAGTTTTTATGATGTCTGACAAAAGAAAATAGAGGCTTGTAGCCTCAATATAATGTCTCTTTTATGAGGATAAATGATTTTTTGTAGCAACCAATCTTCTTTGAATTTCAGGTTCTTAGAAAGAGGGGACAGGAAAAGGTCGCGCAGTTCGTGGGCTACTTTTGTTCTGTTCACTCATGGTATACCAGGTGGGGGATGGAAAAGCTGATTATTGTTGGTTGTAGTGCACTTGACACCAAAAAAGTGGTCTTCTGATTAGATGAGAAAAGGGCTCGTCAATTAAATTTCGAGCAATTCTTATCCTACCTTATGAACTTGTAGTACTGTTTATCTAATTCTTCCTTTCTAGATAAATTTTAGAAAAATTTTCTTAGCATAATTATTTTAATTTAAAATTTCTTAGCATAATTATTTTAATTTAAAATTTAAAATTATATGCCAATATTCCAAACGCATAATAATGTTGTTGTAATAGATTTCACGCTAAGTTGTTTTTTTACAAAAATAATTCTAGTACTTTAGCATACTTTAGTCCTGAAGAATCGTTAATGAAAGATATTTCTGCTGCTAACATATGTGTTTCTTGATACCTTTTATTTTCTTTGCTAGCTCTAGCCTTTATTACTGTTATTCAAGTAATTAACCTGCTTACTAGACATGTTTTACTTCGTTCTAACGAGTAAAGAATATCTAACAATTTCCCTCTTGGTTACTATTGGCTTCGGAAAATAAAATTGTATCCTATCCGGCTCTCCATATATTTACACTTCCCTTATGCCTCAAAGACACTATACATTTACAAAAATTCATGCCTTCTCCGGGATTCGAACCCGAACTCTTCAGTACCGCAGCAGGTTACCCTAATCGCTATACCGTCTGGGAGGCGACTATGAAACTTTTAAGCATTAATAAATTTGTCAATTAGTCTTAATAGTTACTAATGTTATTGTTAATAGAAGCAGTTTGAAAACGTAATTCTATCTTATTTTGTCAGCAGTCATACTAACTACATATCAAATATACCAACAATATTGTGACAAAGAACGGTTTTCAGTGGGAAAATATACGAACGTTTGAAAAATATGCATAAGAAGAATAGAATTGAAAATTTTTTTTTCCTTTCGTATCTGCGTTTGATACACAAACGAATGCAACCGAAATGTATCAGAGAGAGTACTTATGAATAGCAATTCCAACAGTTGGACATTTAGGAACGTGTTCTGCTCAATTGAGTTTTACAACGACTATTGTCGACGGTTTACAATAGTCGCTCGGGACTCGTTTGTCGTTCATTTTAAACTCAGTTGAATACACGACGAGCGGAGCTTCGTTTACGGAAATAATAACACGAAGAAGAAAAGAAAAAAGAAGTAAAAGGCGATGTAAGAATATATTCAAAAGCGCTTTATATTTGAATCGTCTTTTTAGTCCTCTAGCGTTTTATCGATTCTGAGCACTTTTTCCTCGGCTAGAAATAGAAGCGTTTAGAGAAGCGTTACTCGGTTGTTTAGCATTAAAGTGAAGAGGAGAAAACATTCGAGAAATGACGAGGAAGTTTAATGTCTCGGAACTATTTCCAAGGGTGATGTAGTCTTGAAAATTGGAGTTATTTATTTTTATGGCCTTTCTATCTCTGTCTGCTACTTGCCACTCGATTTATTCTCGCCTTCATGTTAATTATGCGAGAGTATTTGGGTCTTTACGCAGGCATTCACATGTTTAAGTGAGAGCGGATTTCGTTTTTAGATACCAAAATAAAAAGAGGGTTTATGCGCTTTTCAAGCCAACAGGCTTTTGAAGTATAAAAGCTCATTAAAGCAAAATGTTACCCAAATAATATAAACGTAAATGCTGCTGTTAAAACTAACATCGTATTACTAAAATTTAGATTTAAATAAAAACGACAATAGAAAAAGCCATAAAAAGCCGAATTAATTTAGATATTTTTAGAAACTGAAAACTGAAAAGCTCCATACTACATTACAATAACTACACAAAATTTCGCCTTTCTTTGCTGCCATCCCCACTGAAATCACAAGTATCAGATACATAGGGTTTTCCCTCCTCCCAGATGTCAGATTTATTATCTTATTCCTGAAAGAACAACGGATTTGCTTAAGCATATATTTGGGAGTAGAATATGTACTTTCAAACTTAGGGCAGTTCAAATTAATGACAGTGAGACTTAAGTGCGATAAAATTAAGATATACGTCCACATGTAACCAATTTCACAGGAGGAAATACTACCAGTAAGCAAATTACTAAATTCTGGAAATGGTCTTATTCGAGAGATAATTGTTGACGATTTAAAAGACAGTGCTCTTAAAGAAGATATGATTTTAATCCAATAGCGGACACTTGCTCGGAAATAATTCATTCGAAATAGCCAAACCGATAGACCTTTTGCCATCTCATCACCGAGAACGTTGCTCAGGGAATAGAACCGATGCAGCACCTGCAAGAAGACGGGAGAGACACATACAAAGAGCTTTACGTGGAAATCGATCCCACAACTCAGAATTCCGGCTAGTAGTTAGCCTCCGCTAACCGCTATACCTACCGGCGATTCTTAAAGATGATATAAAATTTGATTAAATTAATTTATTCCTTCTTTACACTGCATATAACGATACTTTTGCTTTACACTTACTATTTGAAATTGAAGCCAAGCCAAGCTAAGGTTTTACACTTCATTCTCTCTCTCCTAGAAATAAATGAAGACTCTAGAGAAGCTTTCCTTTAACAAACTGGTTTTTTATTCCCACCTAATTTAAACTGACGGGAGTTTTCCTGACGCGACTTACATTAAGACGTAGTTTAACTCCAGACACGGGCTAAGTTTTGGAAAAGATCTTCGCTTTATGTAACTGGGTTAGAGATTAATAGAATTTAGTGAGAACAAAAAAGCTACAAGGTGTAAAAAAGTTTTCGTATGAAAGCGAAGGTTACGAACATATTAGCATTATTTCTAATCTTTGATTCATACCTGAAGTTACTACTGAAATTTGCTTAAACTGAGTCTTTACAATAAATTTTTAATAAATGTTTGCTTTCACAAAACGCGGCAATTGTTTTAATTGAGATATTCAGGAGATGTTGCGAAGTGTCTTGCAAAACATGTTTCCATACGCAATATGCAAGTTAATCCTGATGTTTCCTAAAACTTTCGAAACTAGATCGTACGTAAACATTACGAAGAAATGGATAGCATGAGTTGTTTAATTATAGCTTATAGATGATGGTTTTAAAATGTAAATTAATAAATCTATTCGTAAAGTTACTCAGTTACAAAATTATAGATAAATTAGCTACGGAACAAACTGGTGGAATCTTAAAAAAAAATCTATGCTTAGAATACAGTGCATTATTAAAGACAGCACGAGCTTCAAACGTTTGAGCATAGAGATCGATCTGGAAGACCTGAGAAGGACTGGCAAATTTGCAATGAAATTGACGTCATTACATGACACTGTAATGACGAAAATCGTCAACCATTCAAACGTGTGGATGGATGCCTCACATATAAATGTATCGTATCTCGCATAGTTAATCATTTCAAAAAAAATCTCAGAAAGTGTAACATGGAAAGCGAGAAGGAGCATATAAGACACTGTTTGTTATATAAGTTCGATAAAAAAGTACGGCAATCACAGCATGCGGCAGTATTTGTTAAGTTTATGGGGAGGATGGAGTAGACGAAAGCACATGTCGTCGATGGTTTCGTAAATTTAGGGAAGGAGACAGAAGCTGGCAAGATCAGGTTAGGAGTGGACGGCTATCACACGTTGGAGAAGACGATATTGGCCAAGCCATAAGGAACAACCTGAACCCAACCGTGCAAGAATTAGCAGAGACCTTCAATCCACACTGAACAAGGGTCGAAAGACGGCTGGTTAAGTTGGGTTTTACGAAAACGTTCGATCGTTGGGTTCCACATAACCTGACAGCTAATCAACGGGATGACCGAATCGCCACCTGTGTTTCCTTGCTTTCTCGGTAAAAAAATGACCTATTCTTGACACGAATTGTGACAGGAGATGAGAAGTGGGTTATGTACTGTAAGATACAGCGTCGTGGGAGTGTGTGTCGCCCTTCTGATCCGTCTGCATCGACTCCGAAAGCCGAACTTCATCCCAAGAATGTGTTATTCAGTATGTGGAGAGATGTGCAGGGAATAATTCATGGGAGGCCCTGCTACGCAACCAAACCATCACTGCAGCTTTCTGCTGTTGACAGTTAGACATGCTGCATTTAAATTTGGTAGCAAAGCGGCCAAGTCTCATCAATCGTCGCGGTGTTATCCTTCATCATGATAACGCCATACCACATTCTGCTATCATCACTCGCCAAAAATTACTCGGCTTCGGTTGGGAGGTTTTACCCCATCCTCCCTATTCTCCTGACTTGGCACCGATTGACTATCACCTATTTCGTGCGTTGAACAGTTCCTTCAGTCATAAAATCATTGATGATCTTGATGCTGTGCAAACTGCCATTCAAGACTTTTTTTGACTCGAAACCGCCCGAATTTTACTGCAGCGGGATTCATCTCCTACCAGAAAGATGGATTTCTGTTGTTCTTTTCAGGTTAACGTAAATATACTGTTTTTTAAAAGTCAAAATACATCAGGTCGCCGAAACTAGACATATTCTGTGATAACTATGGAACACTTAGTGATAACTATGGAGAATTAGAAATTCTTTCCTTATAATATGAGATAAATTATCGTGAAACATTTCACAGCTATCACTTACATAAAACTACCATCTCTGAAACTGCTCAGCATTTCTAAGAACAAAATTAATTAAAAATATTGAACCGCAACAGCTGACCATGTTCTTTAAGGCGACCATTTGCAAAAAACTAAAGTCAGGCTAAAATTACAAAATAAATGTGTTTCCAAACAAACGTGACTGTGTTTGCGCAAAATATAAAGGTATCTGCGAAACTGAAATAATAAATCAATAATGGTTTTGAAACAGTTTCGCAGCAGACGCTAACATCTCGCATGAAACGAAGTGATATCACGCTTAACATAGCAAGTTTTGAAGCATTTCATTGTAAATTAATTATAAAGCTCTATGATAAAAACACAAGAGATTTATTACCTTTTCGGAAAAGAGCATTTTACATTTCTTAACTGCACTTCATGTGCAGTTTAATCGAGTAAGTATTTTACTATAAGCATTTGCATAAATTTTGAACGTATATGAATTGTTTACTGCATGAATAGAAATATTAGACTTGCAAATTCGGCAGTATCGTATTATAATAGTTTAAATAATCTAAATATAACATTCGCATTTTGTATTAATAAATTGACATTGTTATGCACCGTAACATTTAATAAAATAATATGCAATATGCTGGAGGTGAAAAGTCCGTTTAATTTCGTCCGTTTAAGTTACTTTTCCTTCAAAAGCTCAGGTATTCAATATTTTCAATACAATCCTTTCAATATCATTGCATTTCTTCAGACTAGACCTGTTACTCGTTATGAAGCACTGTACGCACAGTATCTGTTACAGCAGCATTATCTCGGCTACAGTGTCACAGCATTATCTCGGTAGCGTATGTTAGGAACAACTGTCGATTATCCAAACAAATGCACGAACAATGTGGAGCTTGTGTTGAAAAACGGGGGACAAGTATAATTTCAAGACTAAAAATTAATTGGCATCTTATTTATTCTTGTGAAAGAAAACGGACACATAGTGGCCATAACCCCGATGCAACATAAATTAATTCAGATTCGAAAATTTAAGGAGTTAAGTTTATTAATTAAGTTTTAAAACTAAGTTAAATTTAAGGAACGCATTAGTTATTTTACGAAGTGAATTTTCCTCAGAATATAAATTTTTTAAAACAATTAAAAACAGTAAATTTTTAGAAGGAAAAAAATATTTTTAACTTACAGACTGAAGGAGGAAGAAACAATGAGTAATGTGAGAAACGAAATTTGAGAACTAATGTTCTGAAAAAAGTGTTTTGAAAAGACAGCATCCAATACCAGTTTCTTGCATCTCGCTTAAAAGCAATAAATCAACTAAGCTCAACGGATATTTAGTGAGAACAAAAAAAAAAACACCATTTCTTTGGTAAAATTACACCGTCAGCACGCATGTGTTAAAAAAGTCTGTAAGCATATAATTGTTTGTAGATGATGAATGCTCTGAGCATAGCAGATAACCATTATCAGGGGGCCTATGCCCTTACTAACACAATTATTAAATCAAAGGCTGGAACCGGACAAGGCTCCAAATAAGGCTTTCATGTTAATTTAATGGGGGCATCTTCGGCGAAGAAAGGCTTGCCATCAATTAACCCACCAACACGTCTCTCTTAAGACCATTTCTCATCTCAGTCGGCACATACAGCTAATAAATTATCATTCAAGAACCCCGTTCACACGCCAAGAAAGCGGGAATTCATGAGAGATGTAGTAGCAGAATTAACGGCGAGTGGGTAGCCATCTTGACCGGGCTATCTTCAATATCCTAAACACCATTAAAATGATTAGATGCATGTCAAAAACTCTACCCTTTTCTTTTTGTGTGTGTATTCTTTCTGAACTATATTCCCAGCAAGCCTTGCCTATGAATTAATTATGTCGGCTTGCAAAGAAATAAATTAAGGTACATATATTCAGGGTTTTAAAAATTTCAGGTGTACAGGAGAAATAAATTATGAGCTTTTCTTTGTGCACTCATGTATTTAAATACAACCCCTTTTTTCTGAAGTCTGTGCGGATATTAGGCTACAGATTGCTCACACACATCTTTCTTCTGTAAACATTCGTGGCTCTCTGTACATCATCTACGTCTGCTTCCGTCTTTGTCAATTATATGCAACATAAAACTGATTGTATAATACGTTTGCATTTATTTGCATTTATAGATATTTTCGTACTAGATATATATATATATATATATCAGAATAAATATTACAGATTAATATAATTTACATTTCGTATGAGCCCTTTGAACATACCGTCCTCTACAGTTCAGTGGTTAGCAGAGCTGATCCGAAACCAAGAATATGCATGATGTTTTTGCAAAACTTAAATGCAATCCCCCCCACCCCCGCTGTTCGGGAGTATAATCTAGGTCTACCCTATCTCGCTGATATACCTTAGGTAACGTTCTCGATGATAAGACGGTTAAATAATCGACGGGTTCGACCATCCTTGATAAATTAACAAGCAACTATCTGTTCATTAAAAAATCAATCAATCTAATACGTAATACACCCGTCGGACTAAACTAAAGCAATTAACAACATGGAATTCATAAACTCTTTATTTTGACACGGCTGACTATTATTCACAATGCAGAATTGCTTATTTCTGCAAAATATAAATTTAGAAAACCAACAATAATCTAAAATCTTTTATATTTTATATTACGCAAAAGGGGTATTTTTTTAACGTTTTGTGTGTTACCTTTATTTACTAAATATCATGTTCTTCGAACTGAAACCACATAAAATTCAATACAACAGAAATGTCACAAAATATTTAAAAACAGCAAAACATCATATCTTTAGAATTTCAGATACACAGCCTCGCGTGCTGGAGACAAATATTTTTTTTTCCGTAGAGTTGTCATTGCTTACTTTAAAATCATTGAGTTTGTTAATCAAAAATTCATCAAAGTTTTACAGAATGTAAAATAGATATTAAAACAAATTCTAAATTCGGGCTTTCAGATGCCCATATTCCAGTCAAGGACTAAGTTATTAAAAATTTGAAGTCTCTAACTGCCGTTTTTTTTTTCACAGTGCGAGAAACATACGTACATTCATGCAGATTCTTCATTATTTAATTTCGTTAAATATCTAATGGAGCTCTAATATTTGGTGGCGACAATTTGAAAAGTGAAAAGTTATGTATAATTAACCAACGCAAAATGCACAAACGAAATCAATTGCCCCTTCTGGGCAAATTGTCCCTTTGGCTTTGGGTTTGGGGAAAAAAATTTTACTATATCTGCTCTATTATTCAATTATTCAAATTACGTGGGTTATGAGTACTTTATTTACGTAACAATATGTATTTTTACATCATGTTGCAAGTTTTTAAATGCTTCACTTTTACGTTACGTTTATCATTATATTGAAACTGGAAACCGAATTGCAATAAAGGAATTTTGCGTTTTCGCAAGATAAATTCTCTCGTACTTAAGGCTCGAAAATCGTCCTTAAAAAAGAAAATAAATTCAGATGTAATCAAATAAAATGCATAAAATTTTATTTAAAGTAAACTAAATTATTTCCATTTACAAACGGATATTGAAATATACATTTACTGAATTATGGGAAACATACGAAGACATCTTCCTAGGACGAGGAATGACATTTTAAGGAAATCTGGATCATATTCGCGTTTACCCCAAAAACTCGTTTTCATCGCATTCCCGTTACTCGGGAAGAGGAGAAAAAACGAAAAGGCCCTTGTTGCTAATTCATTCCCAAATATTTGGACCAAACTGGAACTGCTAGGGTTCAGAGGTTTTATCTATTCAGCCATTAAAACTTCTTTTTTTTCTTATGTCACTATACAGTTAAGAAAATAGTATTGATCGATAGAGTGGTTAGAACTCCTGGCTGCTGTATCATTAGATTTGGGTTTGAATTCCAGAGAAGGAATGTATGTTTAGAATATATATACTGCGCGGCATGGATGCACTGCAAATACACGGCGAGCCGAAGATCCTGTAGAGTGGTTCGGTGGTAGAGGAAGGGGAGAGGAGACCCTCGTATGATAGGGATCAAAATCATCCATCAAAATTCGGGTGGAGCTTAACAGCTACTTCAACGGCTCTACAGCTGCATGAGCAACGATGAATATCTGTTGTTCTGAACCATTTACGCATGCGCTTGCTACACTTTAAGAAGTGTTCAGATTTTGATCGATTAATTTTGTATTTGCCCTTCCTCCCTCCCGTCTACGAGTCTACCAATTAACTGCAACTTTAGCCCTTCACATAAATGATGCCCGTGAAACTTAATTAATTAATGCTGGTTATTCTCATTAAAAATTTTAAACAACACTACGCACACGAATTCCAACATGCATCCTGTACTGTTAGTCCGTTAATTTTCATATTTAATGCACTAACCTGCGCGTAAAGCTTTACGCAACACGTTGCCAGTTGGTTAATTTCCATATTTAATGAACTAACCTGCGCGTAAAACCCCAATTTTGCAAATAATTAACATAAGTAACTGAATGTTTTTGAAAACTTACAGGAGTGAACACATTTTTTAGATTATTCTTTTATTTTGAAGAGCACTTTAATTACCGACCCAGTAATACATATGCATCAACTGAAAAGGATACTTCCCTAAAACTATATACCTGAATTGGTTCAGTATTCGATAAAGCATTCACATACAGATTACCAATGTGTAATAATATTAGTTGTACTTTCAAAGCGTTATTAGAAGTTTTAATTTAATGATGGGTAGTTTTACTAGCTTTAAGTTAAGGATATAGAAACTTATACTCAGATTTATCAAAGTGTTAACCTCAAGTTAGAGGTTTATATAAGATAATGCTAACATGAAAAACTAAATGATGAGAGATTTTCTAATTCTGTACATCAGATACATTAACTGTAAATACTCGTCCTTACCAAATAACCTTTTCGCTACAAAGACTCCAGATACACTTTTCATGCAAAATACTGAATGCCATCTAATCGGTCGATCGCGTAGGGAAAATGCTTCGCTCTCTCTCTCATCCAATAGATGTCATTGAATGTTTACTATGTGGTTTCTGTCTCCCCTGCTCTTTGTCCAGCATCTTTCTTGTGGAGGCAAAGTAATAAGAAACAAGCTGTTATTCCCCCGTACCAAGAATACTTGAAAAGATGTTGAGCAAAGAGAGGCAGGATTCTTCCTTCAGTTGTTTGAGGTAAAGGACCTAGGTGGTTTCCTTGGGAAGTGTTAGAAATAATACAATTTTAAAGCCTCAGTTTTCTTTATTGGATCAATGAGGAGGAGAAATAAGTAGAAGTAATATCAAATAAATGATGAGTAATATCTTATTTCGACTGCATAGCATGGCAAATGCTTTAAAATTAAAAGCTTCATGCTTAGTGACAGATGAGACCTCAAATACTACTGTGAATTAATAATCCGAGATATCAATATCTTCTCATTCACTTTTTTTCCCTCTCCTCAGCTTTCTTAAATATTACACACAAAAGTACTAGATGACATACAAAAGTTACTTCCTTCTCAAGTATACAATACTTCTGTTATTAAATAATGTTTACGATTAGACCATTTTGGGATATAAATAGATAATACAGTCAGTTGTCTACAAGAGAAATAGCCCAAAATTAGAATTCAAAACAAAACGGATCTCGGCGAAAGGGCTAGTTGCGTGAATCTTCATGGTTTTCCCTTAGTGTATGAAACAGATCCAGTTTCTAAGAAAGAGCTCCATTAAAACGCCCTTACATTTAATTAGATAGCCTTCCCCTGTTTTATCTTAATTCAGTTAATCAATCAAAGCAAAAAGAAAATTATTTTCCACTTATCTTGAAATGTATTGCAACAATATATTCAAGGAATTCGTCGATTACGTACATTCCTTGTTCGCCAACAAGCCATAAACAGGCACCGTAGAGCGAAAGACGAAGGTAAGAATAATAAAGGAAAATATGCTTATTTAACGCGAAGACCTTTAAGGAAAAAAAACTGAAGAAGGAAGATGCATATCGGGCAAAAAATTACCAGACATTGGGTAAGATAAGCGGAAATTTTGGCAATTCAACATCGCTAATAAGACAATCATAGTACGAGAATCAGTTATATGAGAATTGGACTGAATTAATTGTTAAAATGATGAATACCCTCATGAAAGCTTTTTAATGAGAAACTGACTCATATTCACAATACCCATGGGTAAATGATTCCTGATTTCGTAGGTAAACCACGAACTCTCTAGCATTCAGCTCGTCGCCAACATTTACCACTCGTCGCCCGCTTCGAACTATTAGTGTTCAGAGAACTTCAACGCTCATCCGCTGGTGGGCCCATTTATAAGAATAAAAAATAATAATAATGGCTATTATTAGCATTTCATTTGATTCGGAATTTCTAAAAAAATCTGCAAAAACGAACATTATAACATTAAAAATCTTATGTGAATACCACATGACTTCCTTGAACAGCCTATTAAATTATACACATTTTTGCTGCCTTTCATTTAAACTTATTTTCTCCAATTTCATTAGTGATACATTTCTCATTCAGTTAATTCAGTTCTCACTTCGCGGTAAGGCAATAATGCATAAAAACTCGAAATATCTTCACTAAAAATTGCAAAATACAGAAAAACATCAAATACAGTTAATTTTTTTTAATTAAAATTAGAGTTCCTACGCAAAAATAAGCAGTTTGACCAGTGGGTAGGAAGACAGATTCGTTAGCTCACAAAATTCAAAGTTTACTTTTGATCCCATTCGGCAAAAAAATACTGAAGTTGATGCACCAACAGACTTAATTTACTAGTAAGAGTTTCAAACGGTGGCTTCGTTAGGCTTAGCACCACTTAAACAACTTTTAAATTGTTGATAATTCTACAACTATTGCATGCAGATTAACTAAAAGCATAAACACCTTAACCAAAACATAAGAATAACATAATTCAATCACTTTTAAAGCAAAAAGGAAAAACTTTACCAACATATAAGAATAAAAAAAACTGAGCTACCAAACCGGGTAATACAGTGGGTACATATACACGTCAGCTGATTGCAACCAAAATGAAAGGCATACAACTATACGTTACAGAAGTCCCATATAGAAAATTTCAACGTTCTGATGCTACTCGTTTTTGAGTTATGTGAGATACGTACGTACGTCTGTACAGGCGTCACAAAAATCTCTTATGAAGCCATTTTAAATTGTTTTTACAATCTGTTTTGGAAAAAGGAGTTCTTTATTCTGTCCGTACGTATAGGTGTCATGCAAAAACATCGTTCAAATGGATTCGAGAGCGCTCAAAATTCATATTTTCGTTAAGTTATGATATCCAAAACTTCTCGCAATTATAATATTTTCGTATAAGGAAGTAAAAATGTTCCCGTCCTAATATTTTATATATATCCAATAGTGATTGAGACCTAGCGTTTTTTATTCCATTTGAAACAAATACAAAATATTCTTTATATATTTACTATTTAGAGAGTAGTTAATAACATAGCGGCCCAACCGGTACAGTAGTTAGCGTCGTTGACTGCCGTGCCGAAGGGCTCGTGTTCGAATCCCGGAGAAGGCATGGAAGTTTGTAAATGCATAGTGTCTGTGCGACATGGCGGCACTCTTAATATGCGGCGAGCGGAAAGTCCTCTCATGTGGTTTGGTGGAAGGGGAGAGGGGTGGGAGACCCTCGGACCCGTCCCCCCCCGGAGTGCTCTCCATCAAAATTGGAGGCGGAACTGAGCGAAATCGTACTGTCACCTGTTAGGTGGCAACGACAGGCGTAATCTAGCGCTCCTTGACACGAGAATTCTCGTGGGCTTGGACTGACTCTGTCAGACAAGTGAGCATGAGCAACAACAGTTAATAGCATAGGACTGTCAGGAAAACATTAATTAAATTAACTTTAGAGTAGAGTTTCAAAATCTGTTGTAAATGTTTTTGAAACGTAAAGTTAAATTAACGGCACTAGTTGCCCCTAACAAGTGCTTTGAATTAAACATTAAATAGTTAAAGCTATTTCAGCTTTAAAATAAGTATTACATTAATTGCTTGAAATGAGTTAAGCAGTTAAATGATATAATTAAAAACAAATATTTAAGACTCAAACAAAGCTAATTGTATGTTTTCAGCATAAAGCTGATTCAAATTATTCCAATTTTAAATTCAAATTATTGAGTAATTGAATCAATTAAGCTAACTTTATTTTAAATAACGTATTAGTAATATTTAAATTATTTGGTTTTTCATTCTGTCTCACTCTTGATTCGCATTAAAAAAAAGGAATAAGTAAACATACTTTCTGAAACTTAAAAATTAAGATAGAATTAACGGGATCAAATTAATAGCAAACTCTCCCAAGTAGCATAATATTGATTTTCTAATATCAGAATTTACGTTGAATTGCAATAAATTCAGATTGACCTATTAAGAGAGGGATTTACACTGCCACTAAAATCACACAACACATTTTGCATATGCTTATGGTTTGGTTCTCTTTATGTTCCATATTACCTGAACGAAGTCTTTTTATAATATGAATGCTTACAGGTTTAGAAAAATTAGATTTTATTATTAACATTTTCACATATTACATTTTTATATTATTATATTTTATTATTAACATTTTCACATACTACATTTTTATACTATTATATTTTATTACTAACATTTTCACATATTATTTTTTCATATTATTATATTTTATTACTAACATTTTCACATATTATTTTTTCATATTATTATATTTTATTACTAACATTTTCACATATTACATTCAAAAGCGGCATGATACCTTTACTGAACAGCTCACCAGCGGTCAAGCCGTCGCTGAACACTGGGTAGTTCGGTTCAAGTTTCGAATTCCATTTTCATGGGCGTTTTTATGTTTTTTTCCCATGTTTAACGAGCATACAAGCCAGTTTCCCTAGGAAAATCCTCCACGAAGGCAACCCTTCATATAGGCAGATAGCCCTCGAGTGTTTTGCCATAATCAAATAAATTAAAAGCCAAACCTTTATTCAACAGCAAAATTTTAAATTGTAGCTGAGATCGACCATCTGCAACCAAGCTGAGAGTTATGATAAAATGTAACAAAATTTATTTAAAGTGTTTCATTTCTAATGAAGGTTTTAGTCTCACAGAAAATATTTAAACTTTACTGGCTTAAATATATCTCTTAGAAGAAAGTTTATTTAGATTTTATGTATGCATTTATGCTATAATCTCTTCTTAGATTAAAAACAAAATACGTACAAGTGTTTAAAAATACACTGCTGTTCGGTGAATTAGCGACGGCAACAAGGACATGAAATACAATGCAGAGATTTATAGCAGCGATGAAATACAATATTAATATAGATTTAAAGTAACAAATCTAACGTCAAATAGAACATGTTAAAATCAGCAGTTTGTGTGCTTATTAGCGGTTGTTACAGATATCATACAGCCTGGCAATAATCAGTAAAACATTCTGGATGGCTGTCTAAGGAATATCATTCCATGCAGATTGAGCACACATCCATAAAGTGTTACTACTGACTAAGGTTGCTAAAGCTCAGGCCAATCTTCCAACTGTCATATTCTACACATGATCGATGGGGAGCAAATGCGGTGAAATATGTTGGCCAATGAAACGCTAGTATATGTTGGTCATAGAGAAAACACTAGACACTATATTTGACATGGATGGTATTTATTGCCATGTTAAAAGATAGACCAGAAGGGCTTTATAGCAGAAGCAGAATATTTAGTTCCAAAACGTTACTACTATACAGCTGATTGTTCTTAGTTCCTTCAGTTCGTACAAGTCAAAAAAATTGAATGAAACAGTACATCCCCAAACTATGATGTCCAAGACGTGATCATTAGGATGCTCTGCAAATAAGCTTTCTAAATGTCAATATTTCCAAATGTGAGGAACAACATTAATGGTAAACAAAAAGTCCAACGCTCAGCGGTTCAAAGATTGGCTTAGACTCGTTGAGAAAGATGATTTGCTCACATTCAGGTTCTAGCGTCTAGCTGTTTGCACTAGTGAAGTAGCTCACGTCGACGACACAGCTTCAACGAAATTCGTCGTAACAATACCTAGCTATGAGTTCCATCTTTAAATGTAGTTGATGAACAGTATGGTAGACATTTGCCTGACGGTTTAATGCCTCCATTGCCATGATAATGCTGCACATGCTATGGCACGATCCGTCATTGCAAGAGGCATCAAATATCTGTTTTCCGGTTCAATCGTAAGTCTACGTACTTCAATTTCCTGCGTTTGATGCGATGAAATTCAATCAAAAAATTCTTCTTTCGAAACTTGTCAACGGTTCGTGCTTTTTTTTTGCACTGACGAATGTTTCACTCAATATCAGGTGAACGCACTGCTTGGTATTCGCCCTTTATAAGCTATGTCCACTAGGTCCTTTATTTAAATGGCATCGCGTTTGTATAAAGCTGAAGTCTTAATCCTTTGCATTTTAATTGATAAAAAAAACCGTGATAAATGATAAATATCTCTGACTGATCCAGTAACACGTTTTAGTATCGCAGATGCATTGAACAACAATGTAATCAAACTATCACAGTCAAAAACTCAGAAACGAAATATAAAATAATTAGACGGAAATTGCATGGAATAGATTTGTATAAATTAAATAAAACTAAAAAAAATTAGAAATACAACACGAAGCATTTATTTTCATTTGTTATTTACCAAAACTAATTTCAAATTAGAGACAAATTCAATGCGTATGCATTTTTAAGAATGTGCACAAACTAAAAATTACATAAAATCATCCCATTAAACATCATGCACTTCCCATAATGTAACGACTATTAAAGGCTTTAATAGCAATCATTTTAATTTAATTCTTAAGCTACATTTTGCGAATCATAAAATTTCTTAATCCTATTTCATATTTTTTTTATGCATTGGCAAACATTTTCGCTTTTTCTTCCGAATACGCTATAAAATTCATATGAAGTACGAATATGAATGCTTAAGGAATTAAACATCCTACGTAATACAGAAAATATATTAAAGAAATATTTGATTAGAATAGCAGTATAATTTTATATTTTGCAAGTAAGCGGTATTATGAAAATCATTCAGAAAATAGTTACGAAAATCAGGAAAGAAAGCAATTCTTAGCAATCAAAGCATATTAAATGTTATAAAGTATAAATGCTTACGTCAGAAAATTTTCTTTATAAAATTTGGAAATACATTTCGTTGCAAAAGCAGATGAAAAAATTAAAAATTTCCTTTGTATAACTAAATTAAATTTCTTTCGTCTGTAGCAGAATTTTTATGATTCCCAATGTTTTAAAATAACAAAATAAAATTCAAATTACTTTAATCTGTTAAAGTTAGTTTTTTGATAAGCAAAGAAAACGATTAGGGTTTCTAAAGAATTAAACTCCTATTTTATAAAGCAATTTTATATGATTTGGAAACGAATTAGTGATATTAAAATATATTTTTGAAAATTCTTTAGAAATATTGATGAATAAAGTGCTGATACAAATGTGTTTGTTAAGAGATTGAATCTAAACTTTATGTTTCAACATTACTAAAATAAAACTTCCAATTTAACATATTACATAAGCAATTACACATTTAAAATTTATCAACATACACTTAATATGATTGTTTTAACTCACAAGTAATGAAAATTATCAGGTTTATTTAAAGAAAATATCGAAAGTAATCATTTGTTCTTGAATTGTAAACCAGGCGCACCAACAACCGAATCGTTAATTGCTGAAACTAGTAGTTCGATCTGGATTTGAAACTTGGCAAACAAGCTGACAACATGGGAATTTTTATTGTTTTTGTCATGCGTAATGTGGGTACGAATCAATTTTCCTTAAAATTTCCTCTATAAAGGCACCTTTCTCCTTACGCAAATAGCCGTAGTGAGCTTGATTAATCAACCTGTAAACTTAATTGTAAAACACACGCTACTGGACTTCGAATTCAGCGAAATACTTTAATATATATGTCTAATAATAGTTCCAATATGTTTAATAATATTTTAATAAGTTCATGTGAAATAATAAAGCATTTTTAGCAAAACCGTTTTAATATTCTGATCTGAAACGCATTGATTTAGTTTAAATTTATCTAGCAGTTTACTCATAGAAGCTAGGTTTGTTTAAAATTATATTTATTACCCAAATAAGCTTCGATTTTATAGTGTTTTCCTTACATAAAATGTCAGGCTGGAGCAATAAATATGAAATATTTTTCTAAAAATCTTTGCAAGATTTAAGATAATTTATAACTTACAATTTTTAAAAAATCTGCTTATTAACTTTTGGGCCCGCTGAGATATTTGCTAGATTTTGTTTTCTCACATATCCATAGAAACTACTGATTTTGAAATTGTATGCATAGCACGGGAAAAGATTCTGACTATTCAGTCTTTGCCCCTTTCCCTAGTGACATTCCCTCCTCTTCCCTCCCTCCACAAGATGCCGAGTTATACAGAGCATTCGAAAAGGTGGCAATAGATCTTATTTTATTAAATATTGAACTTAGATATTTAAATATTGATTCCATACTCCTTAAATATTGAACCTAGACTCTTGTGAAACGATGATTGGAAAGGATTTTAGTTTCCCGAAACGCAAATGCATGGAAACACCCCGTAGATATTCAGTAGTGGAAGATTTTATACATTATTATCGTTGTTTTCTCCAAATGGTATTTCCTCCAATTAGAACGAATTAACATTTCAGCAATTATATCCATAGCTAAATGTCATACATGATAACCTGCACATTCATTATATCATTCTCTATAAGTTTCACTTATCAAGGAAAGAATTCCAAAGTATTTCCAGATTCATGTGTTATCAGTTGAATCCCCTGCTATCAGCAAATTTGAAAGGTTAAACATAGTTATTATTTAAAATAATTACTCGCCTAACTTTCTTATTTCACAATCAAGTTCTCACAATATCACTTGAACACCTTAACTGATAAATTTTTTTAATAAAATTTGTCTCAAAAATAAGTTGTTTTTACGCCATAAAGAAATAACTGGAGTATTTTTATCTAAAAAAAGTCAATTATTACTAGCATTCGTGCATTTTCTAATAGATAACCACTGCAGAATGCGGCAATTGTAAATTTTTTACGCCACTGTATGGAGTATTCTATACGGTAACTAAAACTGCCTTGCCCGCATCTTTCATAAAAAGTACGAAATTGGGTACGTTTGAAATGAATTACTAACTACATTTACGCAAGAAAAAAAATAATTATGATGCCCTAAAACCACCAGAGTGAAACTGAATCCAAACAAACATTCCATAATACAATATAGCAACTGCAATTAAACACGACCTTCCAGTCGGACGTGCGGAAATCCTCAAATGGGAATAACAACTGGCAATGGGTTAACAAAAGTTGAACACTTCGAGAAATACAACAATAACCAAACTATAGTGTTTGCGTATGACCTCAACATATAGCTAAAAGAATAACAACTTAGACACCAATCTTTTCGGCAAATGCAAATTTAAATGCGTGTTATACAAATTCTAGCAAATTAGGTACTATTAACTTGGCTACTAATTATGCAAGATTTCTAAGCATAAATAATAGAAAAATCCACAAGATATTCCCCAAAACCACTGCTGATAACAGATAGGTGAATCACGAATGAAGCTGCATTGACAAACCTTTCTCTCTTTCTTTCCTAATTTACACTTCTCTGGCTATTTAAAACCCATCCCATTATACTTTTGGCGAAGCTGACGGAAGAAAGAGAAGTAAATAACAGATTTTAATAAAGTAACATGTTAATTAAAATAAACTTCATAGGTTAAGAAGTTTTGTTATGGTTAAAATGTTAATATTGAGGAAGAACCTTGAAAGAGATCACTAAATAAGTGGATAATAATTAACTGATGACGATGTTAGCGGATGTTAGCAAAGTCAGATTCACTTACCATCAATAAAGAAGTAGAGGACAGGCTTCATTGCGCCCAGGCAACAGCAATAGATGGTGTGTAAGGAATAGGAACTTTTTGCCCGTTGATGATTCTGTACACGAATACAAAATTGAAAACCATCAGCAAAGCGTACCAATCTGAACTGATCCTCAAAAAATAGAATGAATGTTTCTTAAGATGTACTGCGACAGCAGATTAAAAATCGATTATTTATGTTAATGTTATTCAATAAAGGCAAGTTCTGAGTCTTCCACACTTATGCTTAAATACCCTAAATTCCACAGAAAAACTAGGACTGCACTCGAAGAAGAGTTTGCTTTGACCATGATTGGAGAATAAACTGTTGCAACCGACTTACTTACACTTCTCTACACTTCTCAGTAGAAGTTATGATTTTTAGCTGAATAGTACTATATGGCAAGCGCGACATGATAAAAACTTAATACACATGAATGTGAAGTCCTTTGTCATTCGCCCATGTTCCCAAATATTAGTTCCTTTTATTATTGCCTGTTCTAACCATTATAATATCTTCTTCACGCATAAGACTCTACACTGGATAGGAAATCGCAATATAATAAATTAATATTTTATGGCAAAAAAATAAATAAATAAGTAAATAAAAAATAAAAGTCTTTTAGAAAGAGGATCGAAAAATCGCCTAAACGATATTCAGAAGCTACAGAGACAAAACTAATGAGTATATTTATGCAACAATATCACTTCATTTGAATTTATCTGGCTACCGCTTAAGATACATGTAATTAATATTTTCTCAAGGCCAGCTATAAATTTAATAACGACGTTTTTACATGCATTTTACATAATATAGTATCTTTTATTAATAACAGAACCGATTTCTGCGCCGGATAACCCGGATAGGGGTTAGCGACGTTGACTGCCATATCGAAAGGCCCAGGTTCGAATCTCAGATAAGGCATGGATGTTTGTAAATGTTTAGTGTCTGTACGGCATGATGGCACTTTAAATATGCGGCATGCCGAAGTTCTCTCAAGAGTTTGGTGGTAGGGGAAGAGGGAGGAGACTCTCGGACCAATCCCCCTCTCTGGGGTACTCTCCATTAAAATTGGGGGCGGAGCTGAGGAAAGTCGTACTGTCACCTGTATGGAGCCCAAAGCTCTTCAGGCGCAATCTTCTACTCCTTGCCGAGATCAGGTTTATGAACTTGTTCTGACGCTACTGTCAGACAAGTGAGATATGTCCCAGCAACAATGTCTCCGCTTTAGTTGCTCCAAAATTGCATTTGAAAAAATCGCTAATTTTTATCGTTAACTTTCACCAAAGAGCCTTCCAAATCAGTAAATTCTTGCAATGTCGTCTCCGGGATCCAATACGAGCCCAGTGTGCTTCCAGTTACACCCCGAAGCCATGCAGAAAGGCGGGAAAAAATACCTTGTAAAGTAACCTTTTTATGTATTAAAACCAATAAATTAAGTAGTAAGAGCTCCATCAAAAAGGAAAAATGTACATATTTCAGCAGTTGGATAATAAGCACGTACAGCAAATAAAAAGTCTCGTGACATCCGGAATGTGTAAAAACAAGTGTCAGCAAAAGGGAGAGTGTTAATACTGCATTTTTGTTACTTTACAAAGTTAATTTTTTTTTCACTTTTACGTTGCAAGATGGAATGTGCTATCTGAACATTGAGTAAAACATAAAATTAGTTTAATAACAATCTACCAGATATTTTCTTTTTAGCAGGGAATAGGTTAACTTACTGTTCTCTATCATAACACACTATAAAACAAAGTGCTTCGCCATATACTACACGCACAATATAATTTCGTTGATTTATTATGTTTAAGCATCGATTAAGTCAAAAGCGAACTGTTAGCAATTTCGCGCAATGAAAGTGTTCACTTTTATATTAACCCACGGCACGGGTTTTAGATCTGCTCATGAAGACCTATACTGAACCCCCATTTAATAACTAAATTTGTATGATTACTTACTGTAGCTGTTTTCATAAACTTCCATTCATTAAGATGATATTTGCATCATCAAAGAAAGTAAGAAAGCAAAATATTTTCAATTAAAAACTAACGTAAACCGGGAGACAAAAAAAATTCTTATGACCGGATAACTGGCGGTCATGCCCCTCATTAAAAAAATTAAAGATCTAGGAAACATAAACCTATTTAATTGAAAATTACTGAATCTGAATCATACATACAGCAGCCCTGTGTAAGATTTGGCATTTATCTGATTAAAAAAAAAGAGTCCCAGGCCAAAATAAGTAAATAGATAAAATAAGTTAAAGTTATTCAACGTGAATGTAATCTTTTTAATCCGCTAAAAGAGGAAATCAAGACACTAAAATGTTGTAAAAAATGTTAATCAGATTTGTTTTAATTGACCTATTATTCAATAATTCTCATATCTCCGCTTCTGATTGTATTTCGATATTTTGTAAACTAAGCTCCAGCCTGAATTCAAGAAATTGAATCAGTATTCAAGAAAGACTAAGGACTCTGGTATTACAAATTATTTCTGGTTTGGTTTCGTTTACTTGATTTTGGCAAGCGCTAGGGCCATCTGCCTAAAAGGAGAGATGTCTTCGTGGAGGACTTTCTACGGCAAAATGGCTCATATACACGTTACATGTGGGTAAACCCACGAAAAATCCATGCAGCTAGCCCGCTCGCCTAGAATCGAACCCAGGTTGAAATACCAGTGGTTAGCGACTTTACTGTTCGTCCGTTAGCGGGCAGAAATTATTCTGCGTTGGAAAATCTAAAAACAATCTCATTCGATAATTGCTTCTTTCGATATATATACAGAAACAGAATTTTAGAAATGTTAAAGGCTGACCACTTTAATTTATGAAGGAGCATTCCATCTTTTGTTCTGCATTGTAAGGTAACAAACATCAGTAAAACGTTTGTACGAAATGATCATTGTTGAAACACTAACCGGCCATTGTTGAAAAATTAGCTACCGAAAACAAAATGCCTTTGTCCAAAAATATATCTATTTCTGAAGAATTCACCATCGCTCGGAATCGTGTGTTACCACATGGCTCTTTTATAGATCCTTTATTATGATATAAATTAGACAACTAGAAAACGTTTATCATCGATCCAATTTCTTCCTATCTTCCATAACGACTTCGAGATATCCCAACTCATATCATAAATTTGAATTAAAGTCAAAGAATTTCTTTTTCCGTATCAATGGAGCAATCCTTATTCCGCAAACTGCTTTCGGGATTAGAGGCAAAAGCGGGAAATTCCCGGAATCTGTGGTCCCAAATGGTTGTCAGAGCCATCTCCGTTCAGAATTCTCGATACGTTCAAAAAGGCAACCATAAATTTCTTGCCCTAACATCCTAAACTGCCCTTTTCTGTTCTCAGATGAAAACGATGGATATAAAATATGAATAAATTTGTATCGCCCGTGGAAAGTTATTACAACCATAAGTCACTATTTTTGAAGCAAGTAAAAGATCCTTCTTCTGAAGGGAAGAAAGAGGTAAAAAAAATTCTCTGAAAATAAAGTAGCTTATATTATGAAAAAATGGGTGGGAGGGTATAGTGTAAAATATGAAGAAACCGTTCTTCTGTAATAAGTGCAAAATAGTTCCTTATGCTGAAGTTATTGGTGCGAAACGTAGCTCGATAGGAAGCTGTCTCAGTTGTCGCAGCTGCTATCTTGTTACACGATGAGGGAACAATCATTAGATGCGTTCTGCTGTTTAAAGTCTCTCGTTTCAGAAAAGCTTAATAGCATATTCTAAACAAGTTGGATTATTTAATTTTAGCAAATTATACGTTGAGTCAACGTACGTCAACAACCCTGCACCGCAAAATGAGCAACTTTTCCAACTACCTAGCATTCAAATGCATATCTATTACACGGAAAGAATTAAGGCGACTCGAGATTTAGACGTATGTGTCTTTGGTTCTAGATCATGAGCAACTCGAACTGTGAAATCTAATATAATTATTAATAATGCATAAAAAGGTTAATAATCATTAATAACATTACAAATAATGCCAACTTAACAAATGAGATACATTCCGCAAGAGAAGAAGAGGGGAAAAGTGGTCACGTGGTTTAAGAACAACAATCTCCGCACGTCCGCAGTCTGCGATGGAGTCTATAGCCGATGTACCACTAAAATTAATAGATTTTTCTAATTTAGAAATTTACAGCTATTGTGAAAAATTAAAAAGTACTCTTGGAAGTTATTTCTCTTTTCTTGATGTTAATAAAAATGTCTTGTTCAAGGAAAAACAAGTTAATAACATTTGTTTTAAAGTAATGCAAGATAGTAAGGTACTTGTAGCTGTGTTAAGGCAGAAATGAAGAAAACAATTAATTATAAAACGTCTGTGGAAATTTCTGCGGAAAATGAGGTAAGATTCATAAATTTTCTTTTATGCACGATACTTACCAATATTCATCTCTTACTTTATTAGGAATGTTAAGTGTATATCAATAGTTGAAAAATATTCCCGAGACCTTGAATAATGTTTTCCAGACTGTACAATGTAAATATTTGTTAATACTTCATGAATACTTGTTCTAAATTCTTGAAATAGTTGAGTTCGTGCAAGATCTGCTTATTTTCAAAAACATTTAACACCAAGCCAATTTTCTCTTATTAATTACGGTGCCATAGAACATGCTACGCCACTAAATTTTTATTAATTTCATCATGTTGTGTTTTAATAATGTTACTGTTATAATCAAGTTTTAATCAATACGCATAAATGCAGTATATTTTATTGCGTTTTACTGTAAAACAAAGAAATATCTATGACTAAAAAATTATTAATTTCACAGCTAGATTTACAGCGAACTCAGTTGTGCAAATCCATACAATTTTCTTTTTGACAGTTATACTGTAATATAAAAAATAAATGTTAATCTGAAGTTTACGCTATCTGTAGATTAAGAGTCAGTTATGAACAATTAAATTTCAAGGGGTTCAAAATTATCTATTTATTTTGAACTGTCTATAATATTAATATCACTATTGTCACATAGTTTTAGGGCAACTGTATTTATAATGTTTCAGACATTTGAGTCTACCATTTTGAAAACCATTTTGTGCTTGTCAGGCTGATAAAATTGTGACTTAAAATTATAATAGTAATTATATTTTTCTTTTCAGTGTAGAACAACAACATACATGAACATTATTTTATGCATTTCGTTTTGCAGTGTACAGAATTATTATTGCAAATGATTCATGAGATTTAAAAAAAGTACTGGAAAAAATTTAAAAAATAAAGTTAATTAATACTATATGAAATCAAGTAGAAAGCTTTAAAATTTTACTGATAAAACTATAAATGTTCAATGTGTGTTTTGGTTTTATGATGTACATAGAAATGAATATCCCAATCCTCTCAACATGTATTGTAACGGTTTCTTTAGAAATGCTTGGCCATCTAAAGTTGTTGCCTTTATATAGGCAAGTATTATTCTTAAACTGTCAATACCATCCCATATTCTGGTGGCTTGTTGGAATATACTGTTACCGAATATCCGAATTTTCACCGCATCCTACCACAGCAAAAAAGCTTGTTTGTTTACATTAGCAGTTCTTACATCATGTGACCTCTGACGTCACCGGAATGTATCTCATTAACAGTCAGATATTATATGCTTAGCAACAATCAGTTAGCCCGTGGGCATTCAAAAACGTGTATAGTTTCTAACTGTCTGAAGGCAAACGTTTTGCTATCTATTGCTTAGTTCATTTTTCTGAGTCACGCTCTTTTAGATTTTGATTCTCTGATTCATTATAAATGAAGTCAGCATCATATGATTAAAGAAATCATTCGCTGATGACCTGGAATCAAGCTGTTTCGGTGAAACGCATTGCAGGCCATCTCATCCCTGATATTGGTTGCGAAACTATAAGTTTTATAATGTCACGTGAAGACGTTATTTAGGATGTTATTATTTCTGTATTATCAGTGCATGTCACCTCAGGCCTTTTAATGATCAATGTATTAGCTTTGACTCTTATATTGCTATTTTTATTGCAAATACACAAGAACTTCCTCACTTGCATGGGTATTCTCACAGGGTCAAACCATTATCATACTGTTAAGAATTTCAGTGGTAGAAGATATCGCATTAAATTAAATGGTAAAAGGTATCGCCCCTTTTTATCACTGAGACTTTTTCGAGACCACAGGATCCCATAATATTTACGAAAATTTTGTGGGACCCCATAAGCAATGCCCAAATCCGACACACACGTGAGTGAAACTGTCAATTTTTTCACTTGTACTGTAATATACTATTGCACATTTAGATCATTAATTTTAATTTCTAATTTTAAAACATAGAACAATGTGAAAATTTTAAATAAGTAACAGACAGAATGACAGCATCACATACAAAGCAAGTAAAATGAACGTTTATATTATAAAAAGAATGTGTCGAAACGTTTTCGTTTTTTCTTTGTCTGTACTGTCTTTATCTATTTTCAGATTGTGTAAAAATATTTGGTAATTGTAAAATCATTATATAAGTTAAAGAAATATCAAAACTGCTAAAATTATTAGCCATTCCCGGCTGCAGGTCCCGCGACCCCCATGGGGGTCACAACCCACAGTTTAAAAAACTCTAGTCTAGGTTATCTGTGAATCATACATTGTTAAATATGATGCTTTAATACACGAATGCCCAACTTACAGCTCGCGAGCCCCATGTGGCTCGTATTACACGTCTGGTCCCTTCTCAGTTTTGAGAAGTCAAGTACCAAGACAGAAACGAAAATTTGGAATTACAGTTACAACATATATTCAGAGGCACACCCGACCAAAGCCTTCTGAAGATAGATTTTCTTTAGGAGGCTTTGAGTCCACAATTTATTTTACACTAGACGTTGCGCCAATCTAGTATTTTACACTAGACGTTGCGCGGCAATATTGTTCTCAATATTCCAAGCCTCATTATTGATGTTGCGGTTCTTGCGATAGCCTGCATGCAAGCGAAGACAAAACGAATTTTCGAACTTGCACGTGAACTAGCTACTGTGGTGTTTTCATGCATGTATTAAAATTATTCGCTTCTTCTTAGTGTGCTAATCATTAATTTTAATAGATATTGATGATTTTATATTTATCCTAAACATGTCATCATATGAGCTGGGGGGAACAAGAAAAAAAAACGTTCCTACAGTCATAATTTTAAGGATGAATGAGAAGAAAAATATTGTTTTATTTTAAGAACAAATGTATTTGTTTGATTTATGGTTCAACGATTTCTGTTGGTAAGAAAAGCAACAGAAGTTCATTTTACAGTTTTTCGTAAAAAATATGATACCAATAACAATCTAAGAAAATGCAAAGTGAAAAAATTGAAAAGCACATTCCTTGTCCAATAGCCAGTACTTACCAAGTCTGCAAATAAAATGAAGGTTGCTACGACAGCACCATTCAATGTTGCACATATATTTGCAATTCATGTTATACTGTTTGAAGATTACAACATAATAAAAGAAGTAATGTTTGCTGCATTGGTGACTTCATTTTAAGAAGATAAAAATAAGAATGAAATAATATCAGCTATCCAAGATGTGCAATTATCTAGAAATTCCGTCACTCGTAGAATAGAAGCTATATCTGCAAACGTCAGAGGACAAGTAAAATGCGATTTAGAAAAATGCGTTTTAAGTTTACAATATGATGAATCAACAGATATCTGCGGTGTAGTTCCATTAAATGTTTTTAGAAAGATTGCCTTTAAAGATTGCTCAGTGAAGGAGAATACTGTCATTAAGAAAGCAATGCAAGTAGAGTGTACATATACCAAGCTATTAAAACCCATATGATCTTAATATAGCTATGAAATTAATCTTAACATATCTATGAAATTAATCTTTTGCTTCAAAACCTTGTATCCGTAACACCAGACAACACACCTACCATGATTGATCCTGCTATTGGTATCATACCTTTATGGAAGAATGATGCTGACTTTCCGAACTTATTTAACCACCACTGCATCATCATCACTAGCAGGCATTATGTAAAAACATTTTATACTAGTTTTAGCACTAGCAAATATGTGGTGAAAATTGTTCGAAGAATTTTAAATACTATTGTGCCAGATCACTTCAGAAGAGATTGTATAAAGTAGTGACTTATGAAATTGATGCTGAGTGTGTAACATTAATGTTACATTCTGAAATTATATGGCTAAGTTTTACAAAGACTTTTAGAACTTCTTCCAGATATAAAACAGTTTCGAGAATCCAGAAACAAAACTTATGAATAACTCAATGATCATATTTGATTATATGATTTAGCCTTTCTTATAGACTTAATAACCAAAACGATAACTTTTGAATATAACTTTTAACTATAAAGTAATGTAATTTTTTCTGCTTTACAAATTTGGAGAACTACATCAAGAAATATAAAAAAACTGAAACAATGAAGTATTCTGAAACACCTCATCGAGCTTAAAAATGATTTCGAAATTAGATTTTCTGTTTTTCGTAAAATTCAGACCTTTTTTTCATACTAATATTTCCGATATATCGCAACATATTGTAATTAATAATAATTCTACTGTTCTAGAAATGGAAACAATTTATTTTCACTCTGATTTACAAATAAAAACAAGAATATCACAAACAGACATTTGGATCCTCGTAGAAAATAAAAAGTATCAATTCTTAAAAGAAACTTTTCAATGGTTAAATTCCAGCTTTCGATCAAGTTACCATTGCGAAAGCGGTTTTTCAACAAATAACTAGCAAAAAAAATCACATCTAGGATAACAAAGGCACATCCGAACAATACATGAATTTAGCCATAACATCGTTTGTACCAGAGTACAATAAACTCGCAGAAGACGTGCAGTGTCAGGAATTAAAAAGATTTTCTTGTACTTAATTTGTCTCTTACGGAATTTTTAATAAATAGTAATATAAAAGACACGTAATTACACTTTTAGTTTAACATATTATATTACACAGTTTTATCGTTATATTATGTTTATAACATTTATAATTGTATTATATAAGTGAATGACATACGATTATAATTGAAATATTGAAAGTGCAATATATAATTGTGGCTTGTCAAAATTATTTTAATTTTAAATTCTTTCGCGTCAAGTTAAAAGTGGGATGCCATTGATCTGTCAAAATTCTATATTCAAACGAGAAGTCATAACAAGATTAATATTGTTACGGGTACAGTTAGAAAAAGCAGGTGATGTAAAAACAAGTTATAAGTAATCAAATGCTAGGAGTACAGTTGGTGAAAACCTTTTGAGAAATGTATGAAGTTTGTTGATATAGGTTTAGATGGAATCTGAATTGTCTTCCCTTTTCTCCCCTATTACTAAATTCTGAAAAAACTTTCGGACATATGAATTTTAAGTTTCGTTATTCTGCACAGAGCAATACAACGAGCATGGCCTAGCAGAATTTAAATTAGAGTTCATCGACGTTAAACATCACACCGATTCTGGCCATTGACTTATATTCACCATCAATCTCCTATTAAAAACTAACTGGATCACTGAGCATTTCTTCAGTATGAGATATGGTAGCTTTTCCCATGTGAACCCAGTAAGTGAAAAATTGTTCATGGCCTAGGAATAATTTATGACAGAACAAAGAGTCCTCAGGTGTTTCTGCAGCACATGTGATCAACGCTTACGGTATAGATTTAATATTACGTACTTGAGTTAAACCGATCTACCCTAATCGTAGTTGTTAACTGCTGGATTCATACAGTTTAAAAGTTCCAGCCGCGACCATGAGTACAAAAAACACATGGGCCATTCGAACCGATTTAATGACGAAATAGGGTAGATGAACAAGTATCATGCAGTGATGTTTTCTTCGGTCTTAGCTTTCCCTGTTTATTTTCACTGCGTTCAAAGAGCACAGATTTAAGGAAACAAAAAATTACTTTTAAGTAATCTAAGGTAATATGATAAGCATCATTTTTAATTAATTGTTTGATGGCATTTTGTTTAATTTGGTGCATTTATATATTTATTTATCTACTGGTAAAAAGTTAAGTGATTTCAAAGCTTAATTTTGATATATCTACATAATTTTATGATAAATAACTATTATTATATAATAATTATTACACAATTATTTAATTATAATATTTTATAATATTCATTACAATGAATTCTAATATAATAATTATTATATTTGATTGCAATCATTTTCGG
>KK119073.1:24420-65086 GCA_000611955.2 Stegodyphus mimosarum | reverse complement strand
TTATTTAATTAATTATAATAATTATATTAGCATAAATAATTATTATATTTATTTTTAATTTTGGGCTAAAATCTTTATGCATTATTATACATAGTTGAAGCGAGAGGGGTTAAAAAACGAAATTTATTTAAAAAAATAAGAGCGAAAGCAATTCTTGCATAAAAGATCAGAATATTGGCAAATGTCACGTTAAATCAACTACAATCAGGGATGTCCTCGCTCAGATGGGGTAGATACCTGATGAGCTTTTTTTTAACTATAGAAAGAATATTTCTGCTAACAAATTTAGTTTCATTATTTATTTGAAACTTTTTTCCAAAGTAAATAATGAAAATAAGCCATGTTCGCGTGAAATTCATACGTTGTGAATAAAAAATTTTCACATTTTTGGTTTCCAGGGTTACATATCAGTAGAAATCTTCGCGTTCGGTTTTGCGAATATAAAATAAACGCGAGAAAGACAACTGATGACCCGATGATGTAGGGACTTTCTATCCTTCGGTAGTAAATTCCCCCTTTAAGAAGAGCGAACTCTCAGCTGACCTCCTCACACTGCGGCACATATTTAACACTCCTCCTGGACGATCCCTTTTACTTGGTAGAAGTATTTTGGTAGAACGCCAGACAAGGTTCGTTTAACACGGGCGAACTATACAAACATTCAGCTGACTTACTATCTTATCTTATTCTTGTAAATAATATAACACATACTCAGAAGAAAATTAAAAGTAAATTTTTTATTTAATCTCCAGCCTGACAGTTAAACTATTTGTCTAATAACGAAAAACAGTGTCTGCAACTTGCGGAAAAACAACAAATGTTTGTACCTTGTGAGAGCAATGGAAAGCCAAGTGTAAGTAAACGCAAAATAATAAGCTCTGGTTAACAAATGTAACATCCTGCATAATACTGGTTTGATCCTTCCTTCTGTTTTTGTGGTCGTTTGCTTCACGGAACATTTGTGAAAAATGAATAAACAACTGCTTCGTACTTTTTTGCTACTTATTTTTTGCATACTGTAAAGATGAAAGTACGACACACGAAAAATGAATAAACAACTGCTTCGTACTTTTTTGCTACATATTTTTTGCATACTATAAAGATGGAAGTGCGACACACGAAAAATGAATAAAAAACTGCTTCGTATTTTTTTGCTACTTATTTTTTGCATACTATAAAGATGGAAGTGCGACACACGAAAAATGAATAAACAACTGCTTCGTACTTTTTTGCTACTTATTTTTTGCATACTATAAAGATGGAAGTGCGACACACGAAAAATGAATAAACAACTGCTTCGTACTTTTTTGCTACTTATTTTTTGCATACTGTAAAGATGGAAGTGCGACACACGAAAAATGAATAAACAACTGCTTCGTACTTTTTTGCTACTTATTTTTTGCATACTATAAAGATGGAAGTGCGACACACGAAAAATGAATAAACAACTGCTTCGTACTTTTTTGCTACTTATTTTTTGCATACTATAAAGATGGAAGTGCGACACACGAAAAATGAATAAACAACTGCTTCGTACTTTTTTGCTACTTATTTTTTGCATACTATAAAGATGGAAGTGCGACACACGAAAAATGAATAAACAACTGCTTCGTACTTTTTTGCTACTTATTTTTTGCATACTATAAAGATGGAAGTGCGACACACGAAAAATGAATAAACAACTGCTTCGTACTTTTTTGCTACTTATTTTTTGCATACTATAAAGATGGAAGTGCGACACACGAAAAATGAATAAACAACTGCTTCGTACTTTTTTGCTACTTATTTTTTGCATACTATAAAGATGGAAGTGCGACACACGAAAAATGAATAAACAACTGCTTCGTACTTTTTTGCTACTTATTTTTTGCATACTATAAAGATGGAAGTGCGACACACGAAAAATGAATAAACAACTGCTTCGTACTTTTTTGCTACTTATTTTTTGCATACTATAAAGATGGAAGTGCGACACACGAAAAATGAATAAACAACTGCTTCGTACTTTTTTGCTACTTATTTTTTGCATACTATAAAGATGGAAGTGCGACACACGAAAAATGAATAAACAACTGCTTCGTACTTTTTTGCTACTTATTTTTTGCATACTATAAAGATGGAAGTGCGACACACGAAAAATGAATAAACAACTGCTTCGTACTTTTTTGCTACTTATTTTTTGCATACTATAAAGATGGAAGTGCGACACACGAAAAATGAATAAACAACTGCTTCGTACTTTTTTGCTACTTATTTTTTGCATACTATAAAGATGGAAGTGCGACACACGAAAAATGAATAAACAACTGCTTCGTACTTTTTTGCTACTTATTTTTTGCATACTATAAAGATGGAAGTGCGACACACGAAAAATGAATAAACAACTGCTTCGTACTTTTTTGCTACTTATTTTTTGCATACTATAAAGATGGAAGTGCGACACACGAAAAATGAATAAACAACTGCTTCGTACTTTTTTGCTACTTATTTTTTGCATACTATAAAGATGGAAGTGCGACACACGAAAAATGAATAAACAACTGCTTCGTACTTTTTTGCTACTTATTTTTTGCATACTATAAAGATGGAAGTGCGACACACGAAAAATGAATAAACAACTGCTTCGTACTTTTTTGCTACTTATTTTTTGCATACTATAAAGATGGAAGTGCGACACACGAAAAATGAATAAACAACTGCTTCGTACTTTTTTGCTACTTATTTTTTGCATACTGTAAAGATGAAAGTGCGACACACGAAAAATGAATAAACAACTGCTTCGTACTTTTTTGCTACTTATTTTTTGCATACTATAAAGATGGAAGTGCGACACACGAAAAATGAATAAACAACTGCTTCGTACTTTTTTCTACATATTTTTTGCATAGTATAAAGATGAAAGTGCGACACACGAAAAATGAATAAACAACTGCTTCGTACTCTTTTGCCACTTATTTTTTGCATAGTATAAAGATGAAAGAGCGACGCGCGAAAAATGAATAAACAACTGCTTCGTACTTTTTTCTACATATTTTTGCATAGTATAAAGATGAAAGAGCGACGCCCCAAAAATGAATAAACAACTGCTTCGTACTTTTTTCTACATATTTTTTGCATAGTATAAAGATGAAAGAGCGACGCCCGAAAAATGAATAAACAATTGTTTCGTATGTTTTTCTACATATTTTTTGCATAGTATAAAGATGAAAGTGCGACACACGAAAAATGTATAAACAACAGTTTCGTACTTTTTTGCTACTTATTTTTTGCAAAGTGTAAAGATGAAAGCGCGACACAAGAAAAATGAATTAACGACTGCTTCGTCCTTTTTTTGCTACTTATTTTTTGCATACTCTAAAGATGAAAGTGCTACACGAAATTGCACTTCGCATTTCAGTTGTCTATTAGACATCGCTCAACTGTAAATTATATTGATTTCATAAAATTTAAAATTGCATTTTCAACCAATACCACTGAATGTACTAAACGAGAACAAGCAGTAGTAATCCTCAATGAATTTTCTTTTGCTTTTTCTAAAATATTCCTGCTTATGAAAATAAGCTTAAATGGAATTTGGTTTGGTTTTATGCAGGTGATATCTATTGCTATCGATTAAAGAAATTTGGAGATTCAGAAGCAATGAATTTTTTGCATTAAAATTGAAAATTGCAGCATAGAACTTTGTACCCATTCAGCAAAATTTACTAAAAGATCTTCAGCTGCCGCTTCAAATATCAGAAATTTAGCTAACATCAGCGAAGATACTGCGTAGAAAATTGCTGAGATGTGGAAGAGAGAAGCATACTATGCTTTCATTTAGTGAAATATGTACCGATCGAAAAACAAATGAAAAAAGAAAATGCTGTATGTAATGCAAGGTGTGAATGTCTTCTTAATTATAGATTAATTAAATAATCATAAATAAACCTAAGGCTGCGGATGAGTACCAAAAGAATACTAAAAAGAAACACTGCGAAAAAAATGGGGGACAGTTCTATATCTTCCGTTCTACTTAGCCGATTGACAATAATCAAACTGCGTTTTTCATGTTTCGAAAGCGCGACATAGGATATGTATGTAAGATTTATTTAAAGCATTGTTCTAATATAGGTATTTTGACACAAATTCGGACTTATTCTGAAATAACATACCAATTTTTTTCCTCATTTCGATTCTAAGACTCAAATTATGCCAAACTGTAACGTTTTCTAAAACTCGCACGATTAGTTTTTAAAAAATTAGCTCTCAAAATTTTAGTTCCATCATGTTAATTGAATTTAGTATATGTTTATTAATATCGCCTTTTTTATTAGACTTTTTTTCTTCTTCCTTTCACATTTCGAAATTCAGGTTCATTTCAAATAAAATTCACCCACTTTTTATGACTTAGGTTTAAAATTTGTATTTTTAAATAATTTTTATAAATCTTTTGAAAACAATTTTGAATTATAAGATTTTACCACTATCTTAAATTAGATATATTTCTAACCATACCTGCAAAATGTTATGGTTTTTTTTATTCCAAATTTCTTAAGATATACGTAAATTCGAAAAATATATTGGCGCGTTTCGAAATTCGGCATATTTTTTATAAGCTATAAAATACCAAATGTGGTTTACGAACTTTGCTAAAATTATTTGAAAGTATGAACGGTGACTTTTTTTCGGCTCCTGTACAATGAAAAAAGGAAAGGAAAATAGGTTGCTATAAATTAAGAAGTTCGCCAAGTGAATTATTCTTGGCGCAAACTGAAAAAAATACGCCAAGATATTTTTTTTTAATTTCTCCATAATTCTCTCAACAAAGATTATAAAATTTGATATCTAGGTATAATCGGAGTTGTAGAATCGAAATATGGAAAAACATGGTATGTTATTTCAGAAAAAGTCCGATTTTATATCAAAATATTTGTGTTAGAACAATATTACATACAAATCTAATATATATTCTAAGTTGCGCTTTCGAGACATGAAAAACGCAATTTGAATTTCGTCAAAATCGACCCAGTAAAACGGGAGCTATAGAACTGTCCCCCCCCCTTTATTTTCCCTGCGCAGTGTACATACATATCGTTCTTAAATAAATTATTTTCTTTAGCCAACAAAGTTCTGTCATAATTTGGAACATAAATGAAGGCACTGTAGGCGTTCAACAACAAAGACAGACATTTCTAAGCTCGATGTATTAATAAAATATGATAGGTGCATTAATGAAAAATGGCTTCATTAGAATAATACAAAATAAATGCTTAGTGTGATTCTGTGTTGCAATAAAAGATTTTGGTTTAAAAAACGAATCAACAGAATAAATATTTCGATCAAATCTAAAACAGTCCTAAGGAAATAAATAACTTATAAACTTCAAAAATCTCCCAGGACTATTTTATAGAAAATTCGTTACATTATTTCTAAGAATTCTATGTTAAGAAATATTTCTTCTTTTAAAATTCTATGTTTAACAATACCCGGTATCGTTTGAAGGTTTTCAAACATTTTCCATTGTATGGCAACAAACTACCTATTGATGTAGAAATAAAAGTTAAAAATGCAATAAAAGAAGGAAAAAAATCTGTTTCTGCTGCTTTAAACGCATTTCAAATAAACGCTTCATTAAATCTTTGTATTTGAAGTTTACAATATACGACGAAGTTTTACGTTAAGGAAAAGGTAACGACTTTCGTTGACTGGAAACAGCTAAAACAAATAACTCACTTCAACCGCAAAATACAAATAAATATCAAAAGGTTTAGAAAATTCAAAAATCGGAAGTAAAATTTATAATCAGAAAATAGCAACTATGGTTAACAGAGTTTAAATGATAGACTGCTATTAATATCAAACCCATTAAAACCCTTCAGGCCCAAGCTGTTAAAGAACAAAAATAAGTCCCGGTAATTGTACATAATTAACGGCGTTAATTAGCGCAAGAATGGGATATTTGCGTTTACTCGAGTGTAAATTTTAAAAGGACTGAAGTGGGGTAGGAAAAAATTTGATTTATCCATGAAAAGAAGCGTATTATTTCCGAAAACGTGAAGACAAGCATGGCGTTGGAAGGGATTTTGTTAGGAAATTTTTATTTTAGAAAGCTTAATTAAAGTCGAGTTGGTGTTCAATACTTTTCAAGTAATATTAAGTATCTGATGGAGAGCAGCTCTTAACTAATTTTCAACGGATTGAAAAGTATTTTAATAAATAATTTAAAATTTCCCTTAAGGTGCTGCAATTATGTTTCAAGATTAAAAGTATTACAAAAAATATAATGAAAGGTTCTTTTAATGCAGAGTTTAACTTTTCTGAAACTACGTAGCAATAAATTTCTGCAAACTGATGTAAGGGAATTTCCTTGGTAGAATAATTTATCCGCTGAAAACAAGCTGCTGCTAAGTTATAAAAAGCTAATATGAAGAAAATTATTGTAAATTACCCACAAAAGAAAGGAAAAAAACAGAGAGTAGCAGAGATGATTACTCTTTCATCCTACAAGAGATTAGAATCAAAAATGTTTCGTAGTCTTAGCTATATGTTTTGTTCACTTACATCACGAAACACAAACGGGGAACGCGATAATTCCTTATATTCCCCCCTATTTAAAAACGGCTGGGAAAAGGTACGAGAGCCTTTCGACCAAATCCAGATGGAGATGAGTTTTCGTCTAACTTATTTTAGTTCTCCACATTACAGATGATCAGCTTTGTCAAAACAAGAGAGGAAAAAAACAAATTGTGTCTTTGCTGGGATCAGAGGCACGGAGCTTGCAATGCTAACTAGATCTGCTAACTACTTTCACCAAGACATCTCACGCTCGAGAGAATACGACAATCCTTACACAATGAAATAAAAGAAAGAAAAAGAGACAAGAAAATAAGAAGGAATGATAGGAAGAATAGACGAAAAGAAGGGAAAAAGAAAGCAAACAAATAAAATTTTAAAAAATCTGTAAGATTTCATATTACGCCCAAAGGTCGTTTTTTTATCGTTTACACATGCATAGACGTTTCGAAAGCCGTTTCGAGAGCATTTGGGCTAAAACTATTTAAAAACAACATATCTTTAGAGTTTCCGATAGACAGTACGCGCGCTGGGATTAAAAAAAAATGTTATTCCGCACAGTGTGTTGCTACTGCTAGCTTATAAAATCGGTGAGAATTTTAATCAAAAATTCGTTAAAGATTTACAAAATACGAAATAGATAATAAAATGGATTCGAAATTCAGAATTCGGTCTTCCAAGTGCCATATTCGGACGGATGGCTACGTTATTCGAAGTTTGATGTCTCTAGGTATCGTTGTTGTTTCACAATGCGAAAAAGATACATATATTAATGCAGATTCATCACTGTTTAATTTCTTTAAATATAATACAAGGCCATAATATTTGGTAGCAAAAATCTAAAACGTGATTCAAGGCGTTTTGTGATTCGACGCAAAATGCCGTTTCGAGACTAACAGCCCTTGTGGGCTAACGTTCCTTTGGGCTTAAAAAAGAAAAAGAAGAGGAAAAAAGAAAAGATGGAGAAGATAACCAAAGGTTCTGATTTGGTTTGGCTCAGTTGGTTATGCCAAAGCCTACCAGGGTTATCCGCCTGAAGGAAGAGATACCTTTGTGGAGGACTTACTAACAGAAACTGACTCTTGTACACATCACACATGGGAAAAACCACGCAAATGTCCATGCAGCCAGCCTGGAGTAGAACGATAGGAAATATGAAAGAAAAAAATTTGCATTTCTATTTTAGAATTTTTTAAGCAGTAAATATTCTCTAAATTTACACATACGAACAGAAAACCCAAACTTAAAGGCCTCCCGTGGTCCTATAGTTTTTAAAAAGTCCACAAATTTTCATCTTCTCCCCTGCAAAATAAAAAAGAAAAGCATCGAAACATTTCCGAAGAAATACTGCGCCTCAAGCATCAGGCTCTTTTAGTCACGCCCTGTGCATAATTCATTCGATTAAAAACGGTTCATTTTGTGCAAAAGTGAAATATTACAGGTTTTAAATGCAATACACTATATATGTGAAAAACATTTTACACAATTTAAAATGCCTATCAAATTATTTACTTTTGTGCTCCTACTTCAGAGATTAGGATGAATAAAATGAAATCAAATTAAATTTTTAAAAGGATGTCTCTAAGCTTTCAACGAAGTACAGACTTTCAAATTAGGTATTAATATGAGAAAAGAATCTCAACATATTACGATTATTTTAAGTTTTGCTAACCCGTTAGCTTAATTCAAACACAGTTCTGTCTTCATATTTGATTGGCGTCACAGATATTCGTTCAAACCAAAAATGCAAATTAAATCAAGAGCAAGAGGGTATAAAATATAGCAGATTAATTTCAATTCATGCCATATCAAGAGAGCAGCCGCCTTGTTGTTCATATGGGCTACTGCTGATCCGTTTGGAAAGCAATTGGCAATTGTTGGAGGATACATCGATTGCCATTGCCACTCTAAGGTTGGTAACTGCTTTCTTTCTGTAGTATTTTTTTTATGGCCGGGAGTAGCCATTTTAAGCTTTGGCCACTACTAAGGCCAGAAGCGGTGGTCATTTTAGTATGAAGGTAGCTAAAAGGCGGCCACTGTTACCTCCTATAAAGGGCAGACAGTTTACATCCATGCCTTCTCTGAGATTCGAACCCCGGCCTTTCCGTAAGCTAGTCAGAGTCACTAACCACTTTCACGTCTGGGCGGCCCTTTTTATAGTATTTAACTAAGAATTATCCCGAGGTGTTTTATTTTAGAGGATTTAAATTTTGATAATAGAAATTTCCCGTCAAATCATGTAAAATAAAATCACTCACCGCCGATAAACAATCTATCTTTTTAATTTGTAAATTATCGCTTTAGTTGTGACCCATCAAGAGTAAGCCAATAACATTTATTGAATATTTGAATTCTATGGTGTAAGCCGACTGTTGTGAGACATTCAAAAGGGAACTTTTTTAAAGTTTCGTACGAAGAATATACATTTAAGAATAGTTAAATTTAAAAGTTCAAATATTCTAGGAAATTCAACTGATAATTCATTTCTTTATCATACTAAGATTAAACCAAATTTCGTCTTAAAAAGTTTTAAGCAAGTATTTAGAAATTTGCTATGCAAATTCATGTAATTTTAAACTTACACAGTCGTCTAAATATCACATAGCAGAATTGAGAATAAACTAAAAGATTTTTTAATACTGGTTACCAAACTACTTTTTTTCTTTTACTTTCCTTAACTGTATATGTTCATCTAAAAAATCATTATGCTAAGAATTACCGAAGTTTCGTAGAAAGACAAAAGAATAAGTTATGAGCAATATATATATATCGTAACTAACATCATAAATTCAATAAAGTTCCATTTGAAGCCAATCGAAATGAAAGAAGTTCTTCTGAGTCCGAAAAGTTTTTACTTAAGCCTGTTTTCCAATAAAGCATTTTTGTATTAGAAAATTGGAGCAAAATGATCGATTACCCTCTTTTTCCCTTTTCTGTAGTCCCCGGTGATTTCACATTGTAAAGAAAAAAGTAAATAAGATCATAAATTAAACAATAGAATATAACAAGGCTTATTATGCTTACAAATATGCAGCGGACGGAAGTCAGCAAACGGAAGACTATGTGGAAGTAATGAAATTAGTAGATCCATTAACTAAAACTATTTAACAACCCTTTTAACAAAGCTAATAAAAAAAGTAAATGATGAAGACTTCAGTTATAGAATTAACTACACTCGTGTGAAGAATTACTAGAATTTTCAAATTACAGAGTGATTATAATTAAAGTTGCAATTTCAAAATGCTCTAACTTTAAAACTATAGGTCAGAATGACTTAATATTTTACCAGAACAATCCTGAGGTAACGGAATTTTGTTTGGAGAAGGAAAAAAAAGTTTCAAAGTATGTCGATAGACGGCGCTGTAAGTGTTCAAAATGCTGTTGTGGATGTATAGGCGAGGGGAAACTTCAAGGGTTTAAGACAATTTTACTAGCAAAAAGACAAGAATACGTATTTACAGAGAAAACAGCGATAGTGACAAGAGACGCTTCACGAAACAAACACCTTACGGATGATTAATGCCTAAGTTGTTCAATATGCTCTCCTCCTTGTTCCGCTGCTAATTGGAAGCGCAAAACTGCATGTTTCACAACAGATCGGAGGGTATCTGTGCTGATGCTATGGATGTGGTGCGTGATGCTTGCCTTAAAGTCGGCCAGATTCGCAATCCGCCCAGTGTAAATAACTTTTTTCAAATATCCCCAAAGCCAAAGGTCACACGGGTTTAAGTCGGGCGAGCGTGGGGGCCAAGCTGTTGGAAAATGGCGGCTTATGATTCTATCATCTCCGAAATAAGAGATCAGCAGCTGTTTCACACAAGTAGCAATGTACAAATTTCACACAAGTAGCAGTGCCGGAAGGACATGGTTACGCAAAAGTGCTTCATACCGCTTGCCAGTAACGGTGCAGGTAACGGGACCCTCAGGTGTGATCTCCTCGAAAAAGAACGAACCGACGACAAACGCTGCCGTTATTCCGCACCACACAGTGACATTTTCAGAGTGAAGAGGTAATGGCTGTAGCCGGAACGGATTCTCGGTCGCCCATATCCTGCAATTTTGCGTATTTACAGAACTTTGCAAATGGAAATGAACTTCTTCAGACCACAGAATGTTCCAAGGCCCATTCATTATCCACTTCCATCCAGGCAAGAAATTGTAGTGCAAACGATTCAACGCAAGTTGTTCCGTAGGACTTTGCGAACTGTACTGATAGGCATATCCAACATTCTGCCAATTCCCCGTGCACTGTTGACTCCTGCATCACTGTTTGTCTGTTCGTTTAACGCTGTAGACACATTTTCCACTGCCGCCGCTGCAACCGGTTTTCATCTTCTACCTCGTTTCACGTCAAATGAGCCGGTCTCTTCGAATTTTTCTATCATTTTATTCAGGCCATACGTGGTTACTGGGCCGGATTTTATGCCTTTTAACGTCCAGAACTTCCTAATAGCTATTAATGCACAGTCACCATTCTGATAAAAAGCTTCACGAGAAGAGCACGATTCTTCTTCGTCAGAGTCATGATAAAGGCCTCAGAAAAAATTTTATGGGTGTCATTAGTGCTCTGAATTTTTATCTCAGCCATGTCTGCAGTACGCATGTTACGTCTTAGTAATTTGCATACCAACAGCAATGTGAACCCTGGCAGCGCCATCTGCCGGCATATTTTGAAACTATTATTTTTCCTTCTCCAAACAAAATTCCATTACCTCAGGATTGTTCTGGTAAAATATCAAGTCATTCTGACCTATAGTTTTAAAGTTAGAGCATTTTGAAATTGCAGCTTTAATTATAATGTCTATAATGTATGTCTATTTTTTCAAAAAATGTTGAATGAAAGTTACTAATTATGCGCCGAAGAATTATATAAACATTCAAGTCGTCGAATACGTAAGCGTAGACGTGCATGTCTGCTGACGTGGAGCTGTAATTGTGGACAGCATGTAAGCGCACGAAGGGTTTTCGATGATTAGTGTGCTCGTACACTTTCATCACATTCACCGCGTGTCTCGCCAGACTTGGGCAAATTTTATACAGTATCAGGTGAAATAAATAGCCACAAACGTATGGATGACAGAATGAGATAGAGAATTATCTCTAGACTGGAGGCAGGCCAGGCATAAGCGCATGTAACTACAGAGCTTTTAGTATAACGCCCAGTGTTGTCTGCAATTTGTGGGAACAGTTACAGGTGACAGCTGAGAGAGCAGACCCCGGACACAGGGTAGCTTACAAAGATTATTCGGTTATCGTTCGGAATCCGCAATTCTACAACGCAAGAGCTCCTTGACGCCCCAAGGCAACAACTACAGGACACTGGATCCATACTAAGAATCTACAACATCGAATGAGGATCGTTATTTGGCACTTTCAAAGCGGCGACACAGGGCTGCTACAGCTTCACAGTTTTCACGTGAGCTATATGCTGAACACCGGAAGTCGAGTTTCACGCTGTCTTTAAGTTGCCCGAAGGCTTCATGAGATAGGGTTGTATGCCAAAAGACCCGCTTGTCTGGACACTGATTCCCGGCGTATTTGTATCTGGAAGGGTTGGAAACACACCACAACTCCCTACCTCATCAGGAAAAGGATCATTACGGGTGATGGAAGTGTAGTGGTTTCGTCAGGCATTTCTTAGAGCCCTATTTATCTTTTAAGGGCCGCAGACTATCCTGGGTTCCTGCTAACGGATGACAACGCTCGTCCACATAGGGCTAAACGGATCGGCAATTACCTGGAAAGTGAGGATATTCGCCGCATCGTTTGGTCAGCCAGATCTTCTGACACACTCAACGGAAACAATTTCATCTCGCTCTCCATTTCCGAGAACATTTCACTGTGTTGTAAATTGCATTACTGCAGGTGTAGGATCAACTGTCACTGGGACCCCTCAGCTGCCTCCTAGTATGCCGTCACACTGTGCGACTTGTCTGGCTGTGAAAGATGACCATACCTCATATTAGATTCATTTTCAGTTCGATATCATAACAAGGATTTTGCACATCCCTCTTTCTGCGTTGTAAAAATGTATTCATACTAAATTTCATTAAAATCTATTCATTGGGTTTTTAGAAATTCAACATAATGCGAAAATTCTCTTAATTCTGCACGTTTGTATATAAAGGTATAGCGATTGTTCTGAAGTATCAATTAGCGTATAATCATAATAATATATATGAAATTTTTCATCTAAACCCCCGATTCGATTGCGAATTAAAAAAGCTCTGTATTAAAAAAAGTAAAATTTGTTTCTTGTGAAACGATGGAAAAATTATTATCACAAATAATCAATGTAAAAAGTGTGTGAAAGTGTCACAGTAATAGGAAGTTATTTGTATCTACGTCAATACATAATTTAATTATATGCATGAACCAGAATATATAAGCATTGTACTATAAAAAAATTAAAACCGACTTTGGCGGCGACTTGAATTTAATAGCATTTTAAAATTCTCTCATAAATATTGTTCTTCGTCATTTAGCACTATAAAACGTCAAAGAAATAAATGATAAAACAATTATTAATGAGTAGCATGACACAGCACAACGTAAATAAATGTGCAGTACAGTTTGTAAGGCTAAAGCTATTTTCAACTTTCGAAACCAAAATACTGCAAAATTACTCACGTTTTTAATTTATAAAGTATAGTTATATAGTTTATAAAGTATAGTTAATTTACTTGTGTTACATCGATCCCTGTTGCTTATTATTAACTGCCTTTTTTCATTCAGTTTCTTCATTTCTAGTGATTCTTCAATAATTGCTTCTATTATTAGTCCAAAAGGGCAATTTGTCCTGAAGGACTATTAATTTCGTCTTGGCTTTTTGCGTTAATTCACTGTAAATGTCAGTTCACTTTTAAAATTGTTACCACCAAATATTAGAACCCTGTATTATATTTAAAGAAATTAAATTATGAGGAATCTTCATAAATATATGTATGTTTCCCGCATTGTGATATAACAACAGTACCTAGAGGCATTCAATTTTGAATAACGTATGTTTCCACCCGAATATGGGCATCTGGAAGCCCAAATTTGTAATTTAGAATTTGTTTTGTTTTCGATTTCGTAAAAACTTAACGAATTTTTGATTAACAAGCTCGACGATTTCAAAGCGAGCAATGGCAACACTGTACGAAAAAAAAAACATTTTTGCCTCCAGCACGCGAGACTGTATATCGGAAATTCTAAAGATATGCTCATTTTAAAATTATTTTGCAATATTGCTGTTGAAGTGAATTTTAACTGCGAAGAACATGATATTTAATAAATAAAGGTAACCCACAAAACGTTAAAAAACGCCCCTTTGAGCGCAATGTAAAATCTGAAAGCTTTAAGATTTTTTTTTCTATTACTTTTTTGTTTTGAATATTTATTTAACTGACGTAAGCAAATGAAATTATTCTTCAGATTAAATAACTTCAAAATATAGGTAAACCATTAAGACTATATATATAATATAGGTAAATCATTACAATTGATGAACAATTGTTAGTACTAAGTCAAGATGCCATTTAACGTTGCCGAACAGAGCTCAGTGATTTTAAGAACTCGGTCTTTGCTTAGCTAATGAGATAGATAACATTAATAATAATAGAAATTTCTCTCGTATTTTTTCAAGTAAAGTCTTTCAAGCAATAAATCCAAAACACTAAAGTAAATTATCTGAAATTAAAGTCTTAAATAGAGTAGGTAGAAGATACACTTATTAGTAAATGAATCCATTATGTCTGTAAAAATACAAGAAATTTCAGGAATTAATGTAGCTAAGGGTAAGGTAACTGAATAGTTGTTTCAGATATATTCTGTAACCATCCATAGTAAAGTAAGTCAAGTTCTGTTAATCTCATTGATGTTGTAGGTTAGTGTTCGCATGCTGTAAAAATAGTAGAAATTATGCAAATATCAATCAGTTCGAGCCAAACCATTCCCTCACATTTAATATATTTCTAGATTTTGATATATAACCACCACAACAGTTCGCCTCAGTATGGTATGAATGTGAATGTCTCTTTGAGGGAACGGCAAACAAATCTGTTACCTCTTAATCGCCAGGTTAAGAATTCTCAGTTCTTTTTGGAGGCACCTGCTGCTCGGATACAAAGATTCTGGTTATGAAGTGTATAGAAACAGTGAATCCAGTTTACTATTTGAACAGAGCACAACAGAAGACAGGTTCGTTTCCTTTCCTTCGATAATCAAACTTCATCTGCAAGGTTTCTTTTCTCTCTCTTTACCGCGTACCTTCGTGGTGCAACAAAAAAGTACATTGACTATTATTTGTAAAGTCCCCCCCCCCCGTGTTCGGATTCTAGAGAAGTTACTGCGCCTTTTTCACGTCTCCTGTTCCAAAATAAAAATGCAAGTTAGTATCTACACGCCTTCTACCTATTTTATCACCTCCGAAGGAAGTGAGGTAAGGAGCGTCAAGGGAATGGTAGAATACTTTTAAGACATTTGTCTACAAATGAGCCAGTTACAGCTATCAAATACGCGACTCCAGAAAGAACACCATTTAACTTGTGTTGTAGCATTCCATGTCAAATTTCGGTTATTTGCAATAAGCATCAACAGTTAATGCATGATATTCAGATTTGCTTACAGAAAGCCCAAATTTGCAATAAATTCGAAAGAATGTTTCTTAAAGTTAGTTAAACGCTTTCTCCATACTTCCCGTTTTCTAGATACTTCGATTCTATAGAGTCAAATATAAACATGTAAACACGACAGGAGAAATTAATGCAATTTACAAAGTTAATTCCCCTGTGTTTTCTATAGCATATTCTCTGGAAATTTCATAAATTTCTGATACTTGATTTTAAACACAAATTTGACTAAATATTTCATCTGCTAGTTGTTATCAGTTTTACATCTCTCTAATTCTATCAAATTAAAATGTTAAACAGTTTCTTAATAAAAAAAAGTATGATAACGAAATGAAAGAAATAATAAATTCTCAAATGAAAATGTGTTTCGAAATCTTTTAAGAGGGTAGCGATTTCTACCTTTAAGTCAGGCTTTCTAAATTTTCATTTACTTACAATGGTCTTTTTTCTTTTCTTAAACATTATTTTAGTTTCCTTTAATTATTAACGGGATAATTTGGGCAGAACAGCTTATCAACTGAACAGTTCCAAATATTTTTAAATAAGCATTAACATATATGTAATCTGAAATTGATTAGTTTATTCGAGAAGTAGTGACCGCGTACGACCAGTATTTATTCCTTTATTTTAAATATGTCTTGTTGCGATATCATTGACTAATTCTGCAAACAGTTAAATAAAAATATATCAAATAGATTCCTTTAATTTTATTAATCAATTACAAAGAAAGATTCAGGCAGAGTGATGGCCGCCTTCATAACTAAATGCCATTCTCAAATTAATATTCTGGCACACTGTATCATTTCGCAATACAGTTTTAAATGTGTACTGCTGCAATCAAGCAAATGAAACCGTAAATAAAATATAATTGATCAGGAAAGTGACGATCAAATTCTAACGACACCAAGGAAAGGCATAAACCAAGTGTCATCCTGCACAGCTCGTTGATTATCAACCTGAACGTAAGGGTTAAAAACGTCGAAGGGGCATCAAAAATCAATCATTCATGCTGATGGAAACAGACTTACTTGTCGAACCACACAGACAGGAACTGATGAAACGCTAGTGGAAGGTCAATGTAAGGGCGTTCATTCGTGTGAATAAATTATGTAAGGGCGGTGCCGGCTCCCCCACTTCGCTTCCGAGCTCCCCTTTGCAATCTCAATAAAGGGCTGGCTGCTTAGTTACGAGTAAACCGTTGCCTATTATTCTGAGCAACTTCTATTTAGTAGACTAGAGGACTCCGTTTCCATTGAATAACGAGTCAATGACATCGGATGGGTCATTGTAGATTATTGGTGAGAAATAATGCACAATGTATAAATTCTCTTACTATAAGAAGAAAGGTGAGATTATGCTTTGTGATTCTTTGCTTTATTTCTAGACGTGTGAAGAACTGAAAATAGCAAAGAATTTTCATTCAGAAAGGCTTATTTATTAAAATAGCAAATAATTCTTGGTCACTGTTTTGTATTTTAGGTGTTTTATTAATAAAGCCATATTTATTAATAATACAACAAACCACATCCATACATAGGCATAAGCAAAACGAGACACAAGCACATCACCATCGGTCACCAGATGTTACCTCGATTCACTATTCATTTAGGGAGAAGGGATTTAGAGTACTAAACAGCATAACATCAGTCAAACATACGATAGATGGCACGAAGACATCTTGGATATAATGTAAGCACATCAACCAGAAAAAATGACGATGTATTAAAGTGCTGATATTAGAAGAGCACATTCGTTCAATAAGGTTAGTGCTTCCTACACTGGCATCATAGAGCTACACCACAAGGTCTGGAGTCGATGTATTAAATGTGTTTGAAAAGAAAAGTTTAGTCTAGAAAAAATAAAAATTATATACTTAAAAAAAATTGTAAAATTGAGTAAAAAGTGCATATAACACAATTTCATGAGCAACTTCAAAAGTCAACTATTCATTTATCGCTTTAGTAAAGAATTTTAATATTGTTTACCTTCTCGATTTTTAACCCACCAGCGGCCAAGCGGTAAAATCGCTGAACACTTGTAGTTCCGACCTTTGTTCGATTCCAGGCGAAAAGGCTGGCCGCATGGGCGTTTCCGTGGTTTTTTCCCGTGTGTAACGTGTATATGATCCTGTTTTCAACGAAGGCATCCCTCTCCTTAGGAAGACAGCCCTAGTGTGCTTTGCCATAATCTACCAAACCAAACTCCTAACTTTTTATAAATATTATTTATATGTCGCAGCATAGCCGGTAATTTAGAGTCTTTAAAAATTAAATGTCAACTTTTCGCGTGCAAAATTCGCTTTATAACCTCTACTCATTCATAAATATAAAATCTTGAAACAGTACTTGTAATGTGTATAGTTTGATGCATAAAAATATGAGAACTAAAATATTTCACTCTCATTGGCTACAATCTGGCTTTTAAAGTAGAATTTAGTAGTAGACGCTCAGGAAAGTACTTTGTTTTGGAAGTACTTTGAAACTTTCAGGAAGTACTTTGAAAGGAAAGTACTTTGTTTCTAGATGGTAAGAAGACCCCTTGGCACTTGAGAAGGAGGGAGGAGATTTCGTGGATTTAGCACAATTCGTTTCTTATCTAATGCAGTTAGAGACTGCCGAAAAAATATTTTTTAATATATATGCTATAAGAAGTACGAAATGCTAACATAATTTTACAGAAAAATTTTGAAGGAAAGAAAACAAAGAATTTTGTTTGCCGTGTTTATGCTAAGAAACATATAAAGACAGTGAATTTATATATAATAAACATATAATACATACGTATAATACATAAACGTGTAATACAAACGTATAATTCATACATGGTAATGTGTAAAACGGTAAACAGAGGTTACAGTCAAATTTTGAAATTATAAACATTCCTGGATATTTCAAAAGTTCTCCGACGTAAAAAGTAGTAAATACTACAAATTCATGAAATTAAAATCCAACATTCAACAATAGAAAAAAAAAATAATGTCTTTAAAAAAGTTAATAAATATTCTGTGAATGATGTTTATCATTTTTGAAAGCGTTTACGACTTGAGACATGGCATATATCGATTCCGTAAGTTAATAATAACTTCAGAATAGCATTAATATTTTTGATACTGCACGTAAAAGTTTTTAACCATTTGATGCCTTTTTGAAATGGAATTCTTCGTAATAAAACAGAACGATAAATAATGATCCAGGTCTTTCCTTTTTATATGCAGGCATAGATTTGATCCAGACAGCGTTCTTAAAAAGAAATAAGGAGACGGATCATAGCCTTTTTATGAAACAGATGTTTATTATTAATGTTTGACAGAAAGCTTAATACTTTTCGAACTTGAAATGCTATCTTATCATGGTGCTAAGCATTCCTGGCAAATAGAAATAAAGACATAATGTGCGTATGATAGGAACTAAGGAATTCGAAATGACTGGGCATCCTAAACCATATCTTACATATTCCGTTTTAATGTAATTCTCAGTTACTCTCTTTCTCTACAAATCGAATGTTTCTCGCAATCTTGAAGGCAGCCCGTCGTTCGGCGTCATTTTAGTAACCGCATCCGCTAACCTCGTACTTATATCACATTTTTATAACATTCACAACATTTCAAGACATTAATTATAATTGATGATATTGAATCATCAATTATAATTAATATAACTATATAACAACTTATATAACTAGTCTACTATACTTTTAAATGTTCAGCGTAATATAGCATTTAAGTACACAAAACAGTTGTTCAGTTTTAAATATTGTTAAATTGTCAAATATGTGTGATATATAAATGTTAAATTGTCAAATATGTGTTGGTACCTTTATACCGGGGCACGTTAGTAAAGGTTCCTAGCTTAAAACGTTAGTAAAGGCGAGTATGATTATAGTTAAAAAATATAGAGACTGTTAGGAGTTTAAGCACAAGAAGCTTGAATAATCAATTGTGTCGTCACCTGGATTCGAACTATGGACCTTCCACTTCGTAGCTGGACGAGCTAACCACTTAAACCACAAGAGTACGCATGGTAGAATACAATAAATCCTTATATTCTTCCCCATTTAAAAGAAGATTGAAGAGAAGTGAAAATCGAAATATTTCTCGTCAACCAAATCCATTTGAAAACGAATTATCGGCTACCATATTTTATTTTGGAGGCTATAGTTTATTAAATTTTGGGAGCAGGAACTATGTGAAATTGAATGAACCCTCGCTAGGATTCAAAGCACGGATCTTCTACTTGCTAGTTTTACGTGCTTACTTCTTACACTACGAAAATGCATGCTTTTGGGGACTTCGATAATTCCTTGAACATAGCAGAATAAAATTCTTTAACAGATGCCCGTGGTTTTATGAATTTGTGATCCAACAACATTATTTTACAGTATAAAATCACTGATATACAATATTTTTTAGAGACTACTTACTTTTATATCATTCCGTATTTTACATCAGCAACGAAAATCGTGGGACAAAAATATCAAGGGGACAAATGTTTCCTGAAAATAGACTCAAACTGCAAATGAATAAATATAAAACACCTGCGTCTTTACACTTCCCTTCAGCCTTTTTACAAGAATAGCGTTCAACTTGACTTCAGTATCACTACTGATAACAACACATTATAAGCAGACGGAATTTCTCTCGGTAGATAAGATAAAAGATAAAATAAGCTATGAAATTTACGTTCAAAATTTTACACGACGTTTTTATTTGATACATCTATCATAAGCGCTATAAGCAAACTCGAGGCATAGTACAAATGGTGTTTCCCAGCATATTTAAAAGCAAAGCGTTATATTTTATTAAAGCGTAGCTTCTGCCACAACTGTCTTTTGAAGTATTTTATAGTAACATTAGAAAATTGTCTACTCATTTATTCTTCGCGTCGCGTTATGTTACACTACCATACCAATGATTAGACACATTGAGCAATTTAAAATTAACACATACACATTATTAAGCTTTGTTTATATATCACGTTTCAAATCAAAGCCATACATTGCTTAGTGGTATGAAAAATGAGCTACTAAAAGCAACGTTTTTCAATAATGGTTCTCAGAACGTGCATGGCGACCCGTTAGTGGATTTGAAGATAGTTTTCGTCATGCGGAATCTATCGTATAATTATACATATTCATCTGTAAATATGAATATATTTATAATTAAAAGTTAATTGTTAATAATTATACATGCTTCTCTTTACTATTTTATTATTGTACTATATCTTCTTCAACTTTCTTTTCTATTAAAGCGATCACCGCGAGCGATAAAGCCGTTAAACACTGGCAGTTCGGTCTCAGGTTCGAATCCGCGAACAGCTTAGCTGCATGGGCGCTTTCGGAAATTTCCCATGTGTAATGTGTATACGAACTAGTTTCTCTTAGAAAATCCTCCACGAAGACATCCCTCCTCTTAGGTAGACAGTCCTCGAGTGCTTTGTCATGACCAAATAAACATAAAACCTAACCTTTTCTATTAAAGTTATAAGGTATTTCTCCCGCCTTCTTCGCATGCCTTCGTGGTGTAGTGATCTGAATGCTCGACGCGTAACCGAGGGGTCCGTGGTTCGATTCCCGGCGAAGGCATTGCTCATTTTTCATGTCTCCTGCTTCCAAAAATACCTAATGTCTCTACACTGGCGCCCGAACTAAAAAGGTGCTGGATGATGATTCTCCCCCACCGCGATTTGGCGATTGGGTCCCCAAAACCCTAGTCGCCCTTTAAAAGGAGGCACATATAAGGTATTTCTCCCGCCTTCTTCGCATGCCTTCGTGGTGTAGTGGTCTGCATGCTCGACGCGTAACCGAGAGGTCCGTGGTTCGATTCCCGGCGAAGGCGTTGCTCATTTTTCACCTCTTCTGCATCAAAAAAAAAATATTTAATGTCTCTACAAAGTAATTTGCGGTAATAATTACATGCATGTGAAGCGCGATGAATTGCAAAACAGGAACATGGCTCAGAAGGTTATGGCCGAGAAACATCGAATTAGAGCGTAAACATCAGTAATAAAAAAATTAGAAATATCGCTTTCCATATTACATAGAGGCTATTAACTAATCTGCCCACTTAGTTATTTACACACCTAAAAAATGATGTTTTTAATGTCCTATATCATTACTTTTTTTCTAACCCTTTTCATATTATCGCTATATGTATAAATGCGGAATTTGTTGTAGTATAAATAATATATGCCACAGGTTTTTAATTACTGATTCATTATAAAGGTTTATGTCGTTTTTGAGTAATGTCTTAAAATTTGGATCAAAATCATGAAAAATTCAATAAAAAATAAAATATCTCTTCCGGTAAGTGCTTCTAATGAAACTCCTACTTACTTCTACTTTTTAAAAACATGCAAAAAGTAATTAACTTTGATTAATTCCTTGTAAAACGAAGGAAAATTAAAACTACTTCTTTACCATATTGGATAAGCTTTTCTTAAATTAAAATGCATTCCAGAAATAGGAAATGCTATGAAATATATTAATTAACACAATGTTTGAAAGATGATTTTAATTATCTTTTAACATTCGTGATGTTTTAGTGCCTGAACTGCAATACCATGACAAAATAATTCGCGTAAAAAATTTTAATTCTCAAAATGCATTGCATTTTGTTTAATTTATAAACTTATAAGGTATTTCTCCCGCCTTCTTAGCGTGCCTTCGTGGTGCAATGGCCAGCACACTCGGCGCATATTCGAGATGTCGGAGGTTCGAGTCCCGCCGAAGGCATTGCTCATTTTTCACGTCTCTCTGCATCAAAAATCCTAATGTCTCTACAGATTTAATTTTCCTGTAAAATTTAAAATATTCTATTTGTGTTTTAACAGACAGTTTACAATTCAATAATGCAAATTCCCATATAAAGTTTCAAATTTTATACATCATCACACTTTATTGTTTGGTTTATGTGATTAAGGCAAAGTTTCGAGTACTATCTGCCTAAGAGAAGCGATGCCGTCCTGGAGGACTTTCTAAGGGTAACTGGCTTTATACACGTCACACTTGGAGAAAATCACAAAAACGCCCATGCAGCCAGACCGCCCGTGGAATTCAAACCTCGGACCGAACTACCAGTGTTCAGCGACTTTACCGCTCGGCCGCTGGTGGGCCCCACATTTTATTGTTAAATGCAATTATCTAACTCTTTCACCGTAATTAACGCAGTGGCTGCAGCATGTAATCTTAAAATTATTTTGCCTTCCAAAGTAAACATTTCAAGAAAACTGATTTTTATTAACTGAAGAACATATCGATAGTAACGAAAATATAATTTCAAGATAAAAAATATGAAATTGTTGCCATCTTTATGCCGGGCCAAACATATCACGGTTTCTCTTATTCAGAACCGGGGCTGACTCACAGAAATGTCCTAGCACTATTTTACAGGATAAATTTGTCAGGACTGAGTGTTCGGTGCATATTCTTGGCAAACATCTTCGTAACAGCTTAAAGTCTTGATCTGGAACAGGGAGCTAAATGCAGCTATGTTCTGGTAGTAGATACTGTGATTAAGTGGTAGAAGAACTGCACTTGAAAGGGATTCAAAATCCTCTTTTATTAAATCAATATTATTTACAAATCACTTCCCAACTCGGGAGGGATACAGAAAGTAAAGACCACACTTGGGTCTAAAATGAACAATTTAAATAATATTTAAACTAAAACTAAATAGAACTTAACTAGTCGTGCTCGCAGAGCTATACGCGAAGTTGGTCTCTAACTAAATGGTGCGTAGCAAGTTTTACTAATACTGACGCACTTGGATTTATTTCAATAAGCAATCACGTAACAAGCACTATGGCTTAGAATTTAACTGCTAGCTGGTCAGGCGTACGTCGAATAGAATGACCGTGATCTGAGACTAAAAGCTCTCTCACACTGAGAGGTTTCTACCTCTGGTTTAAATAGAACTTGGCTCCACTTCAAATTAGTATAGGCTGAAAACGCGCGCTTCTTCTAACGGGAAGTTGAAAATGAGAAGAGATAGAAAGATTTAAATTAAAATAAAACTTTGTTAGTTTAACTAAAGCCTTACAAATTATAAAGAAGACCTCTGAATATTGATAGTTCGATCTGGTTTGGGTTCGGACCCAGTCGAACGGCTTGCAGCAAGTTTGGTTTTTGTAATTTTTCCCATGTATAACGTGAATAGAGCCAGTTTAACCTCAGACATTCATCCACGAAAGCATCTTTCCTTTTACGCAGATAGCCCTAGAATCTTTGCTGCATTCAAATAAGCAATCAGCCATTACGAAGAGTAAATGTGTAATAATCCTTCAAAGTATGTATGCGTTTTAACCTAACCGCTTCAGATCCGTAAACCGTTTCACATTCAGTTTCCTTTTATGCATACAAAACGTTATAGTCCAAATTAAATAAAACCAAATCAGATGCACCTGGACATCCGGTGGGTCCCACAGCATATTTTAAATCTTCATTCCCAAATAACGTTGAATCACTAATGTCGTTATTGAAGACTAACGAGAAGACTAGTTATTGAAGACTAGTTTCAGAGTTACTGCACAACTATCTATAACCTACACAGTTGTTAAACAAAATATTAGATATTGTTACTGAAACTCACCTGTAGTGCACATGGCAGCCAAAGCATTAGCTAGGAAAAATGTTGAAATATTTTCAAAGTCTGCTAGTGAATGTTAAAGAATACCCTCTTGTCGAGTTCCATTCCTTGCAGAATAGGCTGATTAGATGGATTTTTAATTTTTTTTTCTATACAGGGTATACATCAGAGTAATTACTTTAGACTGCTCGATGAAGGCATATAACACACGAGTGATTGATAGGAACAAATTACTTGCCTACCAATATTTTAATGAAGAATTCATAGATTTCACGTTGTTTACATAAAAAGAATGGACAGTAAAATTTTATGCTAGACTGAAGGTTTAAATTTACTTGATCATGGCAAAGTAAGCGATGGCTGTGTAACTATAAATGTTCCAGTGAAATTGACATTTCATTTATTCATCTTTCAGTTCGATATGATGATTATAATAATCATATCTATAAAGGCATAAGTGTGCAGAAAGGTGTATTTCGCTTTTGAATAATATCTTAAAACCGTGCGCCTAATATAAATCTAAATTTGATGATACTAAAAAAGAAAGAAAAATATTTTTTTATTTAAATGCACTGTTTTTATCTTCAACGCACATCCTTCAATTAAATCTTTGTTACAAAGATACCAACCCGTGCAGCCGAAAGATCTAAGCGTCCCACTTGCTGTCAACTGCTATTTCCCAGTTTCTTAATCATTAATTAAACCCTTATATACATCCTGTGATACCTAAAAAGGACAGCATTCCTAGAATACATTACGTTACTCAATACACCGTAAAAAAATTCATCGTTAATTTCTATGAGAAATGTTAAATGTTTCCAAAAATAATATCCCCTTAACTATATTAAGTAGCACTTTCAATATGAAGTAACGTTGACTTAAAAGTTTCAGAAAACCGATATGACACACATGCGGTTCATAAAAAATAACAATATATGTAAAGTGAAGTGTCAATTTCTAAAACTGAAAAGATAGTGAGAACCGTTGAAAAAGACGTTGATGTTGTCTTAGGTAACTTGTCGGAAGGTACATAATACTAAGTATGTAAAGGGCAGAATAAAGCAGTCGTTTACGAACACTTTGTCCTGCAGGTTGGAGAGTCACGTAAGTTCATAATTCCTCCTCTCTCTGTCTAACTTACATGAAAAGCATTTAAGGAATTGTCTGACTCAAATTAACATGAAAACATATCATCAGGTAATACTAAAAGTAATTTAACATAATTAAAATATTTTTAAAAAATGATACAATAAACATATGACTAACATAGAAAATAATACACAAAAAGCGAAATTTCATCTCCGAAAATCTAGAAGATAAAGAGCGAGCACTTTGAAAGATTCAACATGCTACAATGCTGTGTTACTGGTAACACGAAACAACTCCTGGTGATGAAATGCAAAAAAGACTAAGAAGGTAGGGAAGTGTGCAAGGCAATCTTTACGAACAGATCATCTATCAAATTTGTCAAGATGGAAAATGTAGAATTTCGCAGATGCTTGCCCACTTAGAATCATAAACGTTTCGATCACGCATAATTGTAGATTCTCAAAACATCCTGCAGATCTGTGTTAAGCTACCTGCCGTTTCAAACTTGAACTCATACATAGATAACTCTCCCAAAACGTCCAGGCACTTATCACATTTACTACGAGATGGCTACAACACGTCTACCATATTATGCTCTCATCGCCAAGACGTTGCCCATAGTGGACCATAAGAGATAGTTCATTAAGCAAACCGTGCAAACACAAGACAAATGCGAGAATCAAACCCGAAACCCCAGTATCAAGCTTGGCAGTCAACCACTATACCATCTGAGGTGACATTTTCTAAATATTTCTTAAAATAAACGCTGAATGTTATTTTCACTTTTAATAATTTTTCAGGGAATAAAGCAAAATTTAACTTCGAATTTCTTCAGCACAGCAGAAATAAATACAGTATAATAACTCAGGTTTTTCGTAGAAAGTTAACATTTTCACAAAAAGGAGGATACCTGCATTTTATTGAATCCATTTCGGGTCTTCTGCATACCACTAATAATCACTAATCGTGGTTTGCCTTCGTTTAAAGAATTTATCCACGTGGATATAATATTATATTTTAATAGCGTCATTTTTTTCGGCCATTTTCATAAAAAGAAAGACAACTCTTACAAATTTGGAGAGACTTTTTTTAAATATAAAACTTATATGAGCCGCACAGCAGATACATAACCACACAGCAGAAACAAATTATAGCTACAGAAGAAATGTAACATATTTAGCTACAGCAAGAGTATCAGAAACGTAAACTTAGCTACAGCAGATTTATTTTTACCACTCTTAACCAGGAATATTTTCTACTTCGGTAAGCAGCATACAGAATCTAAAAATGGACATTATTGTCAAAAAAAGGACACAAATAAATAACGCCACTGGACTGGATATCCGCCCACAGTTACTGAAATAATTCCACACCACTGCAACTGTTCATCGTCCTGTCATCCACAAAGCCATTTTTCTTGTTCTTTTTTTTTTCATTAAAAATATCTATTAGCAAAAATAGTATTCGAAACCACTCATTGTTACATCAGTTCATACTAAGGCATATTTTATTAGATATATACGCAGAAATTATTTTGGTAGATTTTCTCCAAGTTTCCCGAACTCAACACTTTGAAACACATATTTGATTCAATTTTGTTTAAAAGGTTTAGATGCTTTTTGATATCACTGAATATAAAAATTATCTATCGAATAATTAAAATCTTTGTTATATTTTATATTGCTTATCTCGAATCCTTGAGCAGGCAACTTCATAAATAAATCGCAGGTGGGTAAGGTTGTGCACTTGTTGTTAGTTATAGGCTCGGCCACTAGTCAAGTTTCATCAAGAACACACATCAGGTGGAATACGAGCGTCTTATATCTCTTAACTTTTCATAAACTTCTCCACAGAGTTGATTTTAATATTCCTACTATAAACTTACAATTAATAGGAAATATTTTTGCATTAACAATCATTGAAAATTAGCTGTATAAATAAAGATTTAAAAGCAGATGCTTTATTAATTTGCAAACTGCAAACCCTTTTAACTGCATGAAATTATATTTCCCTCTCTCATAATTGTTTTCTAGCTTATACAAGGAGACAAAATCACTAACTTTGAAAAGGTCTATAATTTTATGACTGTTCGGTGTCTGGAAAGAGTATTGCTTGGCAGCGTTGTTTTACGCCAAGCACAGTTTGGCTTTAATGTAACCCTAAAGTTATTCCGTTTTTGCTGATTAGTATATATGCAGATTGTCTTGATGTAAGAGCATATGGTTGATCGCTCTTAGCTAAGTTACATAGGTAGCTATAAGCACATGCGTGTGCTAGTATTCAATAATTTTGTTTTCGTTAAAATAAATTTGTTATTGTTAATATTACAGTCCATTTACTGAAGCTAAGTTTCAATGACTTCTCTTAAAGTTTAATCTTTATGCTTCCGTTAATGTTCAATGGAAAGCAAGCTAACTTCTTTAGCTTATTAAAATGGAATCCGCTCTTCTAATAAAAGTGTCTTATTAGATATAAAGATTTCCCATATACTTGTAGAACAAATAAAGACACTTCTCAAGACACTCTACACAGTCATAACTTTACTTGATGCCATGTTATATGCTACATAAATGCCTCTACCAATACGGTGTCGACATGAAAAAAATTAGAAGAAATCGTAATACGAATCTGTTTCGTATTTAGCTTCCAAATATAATTTGGTCACAGTAAAAATATAAATAATCCATTCATTTCCGAGTGCTTTTGAAGATACATTACTTTATAAATTTCGTCTGATAAATTTATCCCTTTTTCTAAAAGATTAGAATGCTATTGTCAGTTCTACTTTATTGAAACTCTCAAGCTGCTTGCCATCTTATTCTTTGAGGTTTTGTTTGTCATAGTTTCAAATTTCCATTTAAGTCAGGTTAGGCCGACTTGACACTAGCGTTGGGGCAGGTAAATGAGGAGAGGAAAGGCAAAGGCAAATGAGGTAGTTGCTTCAAATAAATTGTCAAGAAAGGCGCTAAATTACATGCAAAATTTAAGAAAAAGCATTTAAAATTTAAATTATGATTGATAACTTTCAGTTTTAAAATGTATCGAAAAGCACTGTTTTAAAACAACAAATTCAAAGCAATAAAAAGGCACTATATTCTTGAGCACTTTCGCATTAGCACGTTTCGTAAGCAATTAACCAAACTAAACCAAAGACGTAATTAATTGTTAAAGATTAAATATTTGAAGTGAAACAGAAAACCCATCATCATGTATTCTATAATTTTCAGCTCTCATGTATTCTATAATTTTTCGTTACTATTATTTTATATTCATATAAAGTTTCAAATTTATATAATGCATCAAATGGTAAGTCATTGTCTTCATACAATTTAATATTGCAAGATAAAGAAAAAAGGTTGAACCTTGAAATCAAAATTTTTAATGATAACGTTGCACTCTTAACAGAGAAATTAACTTAATATTGAATTCTGATGATCTGGTTGGCAGCATGGGTGTTTTCTTAGGTAATTTTCTTCTCCCATGCATAACGTAAATATGAGACAATTTCCCCTAGAAATTCATCCCCGAAGGTATCCTTCTAATTAAATAAATATCCCTCGCATGCTTTACCTGCTGCATCAAAAAGCAAACATAACAGAAGAAATATCTCTTTCTTTCCGAAAACGAGAGAAAATATGCTTCAGCAGTATGAAAAATCTAGCTCGTGAGTATATCAACAGAATATGAAGACAGGTAAATAACAAAGGTTAATAAATCAAATTCTCAAGAATCAATTGACAAAAAGGCTGATGTTTTCAGAAAAATATTTTTTCATTCTAACTATGAAAGAAAAGAGAGATATTTCAATCTGAAAACAAAAACGAAGATATGAGAAATTAAATGAGATAGCTTAAAATTTCATGTTTCTGTTTGGTGAAAAATTAATGTCATTGGATTAAAAGAGCAGATTTTGACCTAGCAATTAGATGTAAAATATACAAATGATATAAATGCTTCAGGTATTTCATCAGAAAAAATCTAGTTTTGAAAACCATGCTCTTTCAAAAATTTTAGTCACTGAAGCAAAATCAGATCTTTTAAAGATAACTCAGGAATGTAGTTTACTTCAATTATATCTGAATTCGGAATTTGCTTTAAGTGTGCATCTAACGTAGCTAGTTATTAATGTTAGGGTGAAATACCCTTCAGAAAACTTAAAATTAAAAAATAAAACTAAAGTAAAATAAAATAAAATTGTGCAAAATCTTCTCTTAACCCCCCTCCCAAACTTCTAAATATCGTTATTTTCTGTATAGAATGTAAATTAAATAATCAAGTAAATTTTTAAAAAAATATATCGATTTTATTTCATTAGAAAAGTTAAATTACAATAAAAGCTTGAATATTAATTAAATACTTTTTGCATTAATCATCGTATTATTTATATTAGTGTTATTTGTTACATAAATCGAAAAGGTAGTTTTAAAATGCTTTTATTCTGAAATTATAATTATAAATTTCTCTATATTTAATTTTATGAATGCATAAAGATAAGATTATAAAAATATTATAAGTGATAAGGCATGATTTTATATAATTACCTTATTAAATATAAACTACACAGATACATTAAATTTGATTGCATATAAAGAAGCACATTTACCTCATTGTCTCACGTGACAAAATACCTAGGTATGGCTCTGCTTGACGCATTTCTTTAAAAACTGGTGCTTTGCTTTTTAGATCCAGCTACAGAAAGCTTTATAGAATGCATTAAACATATTGTAGAAAGCAACTTTCAATTCATACATCTTGCGCGATTTTCTGTCGTACAGTTCCTCTTTTACGCGTTCTCAGAAAAAAAATTCGCAGCGAAGAGGATTTGGCAAGAAATAAGATCTATAAGAGGCCATTAGTGTTCCCTATCTTCTAGTCTCTTTACCTGGATCATGAGACTGGTCATAGGTTTCAAAGGTGGTAATGATGGCGTATCTCTAACATTTTTCAAACGATGTCCGATGACCGTTTACCAGGTCGAAGGATTAGTAAATGCAGCTCCTAAGATTTATTTACACGTAGGGAAGGTACGATAGTTGAACTGATAAAACTTATTTCTGTGATGAGACAGCAAAGAAGTTTAAGAATAAAACGACGCATTCTGAATAAAATGAAATTAATCTCCCTTGCGCATAATGTAACATTTTGCCGTAAACAATGACAAACATATTCCTGAGTTTAAGAAAACATGTTGTGAAAGCTGAAGTTTATACAAAAGTGACAAAATACGTCAGAAGAAACTTGAAGAACTGAGAAATATTTCTTGTTTAAATAAATAAGTTACAAAAGCTGGAATTATTTAAAAATAAAGAAACGACTTTAAGATACAATGTATGTTCGTGAAAAAAGAATAAACAAAATCTTATTTCTCAATTTACAAAGCCTGAAAACAAACAATGAAAAGACAGGACAGATACGCCTCGAACGTTGAGATATTGGTTAAATGTAGAAAGAGTTGAACAGACCAACGAAAATTAAATGGACGCAAGTACTAAATTCTCCTACTTCACACCTAACTAACCGAGAAGGGAAAGCATCACGTATGCCACATTCGTAAACAGGCACCAAACATTTGTTTCTGCATTTTAAACTTCCAGAAATTTCGATTAGCGAGTGAGTTAAAATTTAATTACACCACTATTCGATCTGCGAAAGCTAGGCGTAGGCGTGCTGCTCCCATTTCAGCAGGTAGAAAGAAATATGGGAGGGAGGAAGCAGGGAGGATATAAATACCGAAGAGTTACTGCGTGCGAATTGCGGATGCCTCGTCAAAAGCTTCCTTCCTATTGTAGAACACACCTGCTCTGATTCCCAGGCCGGTGGATGGTAATTAACAGCGGTTGGCTGAACTATCTCTCAACCTATCAACGTTCTCGGGACGATCGACGTTACCGCTTCTGACGCCAAATTAACAGTTACAGTTAGAAACTGAAAATAACTCGATTTACTTTATACAAAGACAGCAATATTTATTTATTTAGATGGGCAGAAATACTCTGATTTGCTTACAGAAAGAAAGTGAAACAGCATTTCATCAAGATGCTAATTTTTAATTGAAAGATAAAACTGTATAGGGTATTCGAAAATATGTTATTGCAGATTTTACATTCTTAATTATTGTTAATAGACATATACTAACAGCTTAAAATTAGACAAAAAAAGTCACCTACATTGACGATTTGATTTTGAATAAAAGTCTCTCATTTCGAAGGCTATCAGACATAGGTCCCTCTTCTTCAGCAACAAAAACACTTTGTGCAGAGATGGAAGAAAATTGATAAATATTTTATAACGAAGCTAATGGCAGCAACCAAGCGAAAAACAATGTAGCGCTATCTATTGAGGAAAATGATAATTAAATTTTAAAAAATAATATACTTAAGTTTTGAAAACATTAGGAAGGAATGGATTACAGTTCATGTCATTAATGAAAAAAGATAAATTTTGTGAATGTGAAAGGCTTGAAGGAAATTTATTGACCCTTTGAAGAAACATTCTGAAATATTTTTACAGGGCCTAAGTCGAAACTGTGATTAAGTTTAGTTATCAGAAGATTTATTACGGTTAGTTTTCAGAAGCTTTATTTATTAATCCTTTTTAAACATATTTTAAACATATATTTAATATTTATATTCCATGGTTTTAACGTTCTCTTAGTTACCCTGATGTATGTCAAACAGCAACTCACAGAAAATGTTTAATTTCTCCAGAAATTAAAATCAGATATGGGGTCTTTAACAATCGAACAAAGAATTTTAGTCATAGGTGACGAAAAGAAAATTGCCTGAAAGTTGCATTTGTAGTGAATCCGAGCAATTTCGTAACTAGAGAAGGAGAAATGGAGTGACAACAAAATTCTTGTTTCTTTCTAATAGCGAAATGCCTTTTATGATGTCAAGAAGAAAACTTTTTAAAACTTTATCTGTCACTGTCGAAGAAAATCCGGATTTCATGTAATTCAGTTTCAGGGAAGGAAGTTATTTTGAAGAATTTTTGCATCTGAAGAAATCAGCCATATGTCTGATCACCCTCCAAATCGATAACGTATATTCAAAATCTACGTCATACTAAGGTGTTTTCCTCAACCCCCTCCCCCGTTCAAATTTTTAATTTTACATTAGCGGGTTTCTATTTCAGTTAGATATATTCGCAGACACAGAATTTCTCAAAATAAACTGTAGGATTTTATGACAACATCCTCGATAGTGTAAGTGAGGTATGATCATGGAAAAATAAAATCCAACATTTTGTATGATCTCCACAGCACAAAGTTTTCAGTCATTGGAATATCCACTAGCTTACTTTAATTAGAAACAAAAATTTTTAGAACATTGTAAGATATTTTCTCTTTCTAGCATGCCTTCGTGGTGTAACGGTAGCACACTCGGTGCGCAGTTGAGAGGTCCAGGTTCGAGTCCTGGCGAGGACACTGCGCATTTTTTACGTCTCCTGCTTCAAAATAACCTAATGACCCTACAACTTAAATGCCATCTTATTATACGCCTGTAAAACATTACACAGTTTCAATTCCATTTACACAAATTTTAAATAAATTAAAGCCGAATATTACTGTCTTGGATCCACAAACTAAACGGTGCCAAGCCAAAACAACAAATCTACATTTTTTTTTTTTGAAATTTTTGAAGATTTTTGAGTGTTATATTTTGATCTTCAAGACAAATAACAGCACATTCTATGCGATAACCACGATATATAAGGATTATTGTATCATAATTATTATATTACTGAATTATTCAATTACAATTTAAGTTTTTTCAAAATCCATTAAATGGGATTCTACCAAACATTTAAATAAATTTTCCTTAAAAAAATACATCGATTATATGCAAAAATCCATGCTCAAGTTTACATAAAAACCAATTTTTTAAGAAACGTAGCCTCTGTTTTATACACAGACGCTATACTTAATGCAAGTAACTATTCGATTCTTTAGTTTGACAAAGGAAAATTGTTTAAAGTTAAACTGAAATACTACGGCCATAGGATCTTAAGCATTTAATAATTAGTTTTACTAAATAGTTTCCTTTAAAGGATATTTTTATTTACATGAGCCATTTATGTTGAAAATAGTGAGTGTCTTTTTCTTAAAAGTAATTTCTTCAATGTTCAGACACTTCTTGCTTTTAAGCAATTGGTCGCGAATGATCCAGCCCATTGGTCTTTTAGCAGTCTCCTCACCAAAAACGTTGACCAAGTTGAATCTTAAGTTAGGCTATTTGAATATGGCAAGCACACTACGCCTTTCTGAGAAGCAATGATGCCAACGTGAAGGACTTCTAAGCAAAACTGACTCGTATTTACTTACACATAAGGAAAACAGCGAAAGCCAACTCACAAACCAGCTCTTTCGCTTGGGTCCAAATCCGGTTTGTACTACCAGTGTTCAGCGGTGCATCATAGAGAGTAGAATGATATATACCCGCCAAGAACGAAAAGAAAAAACACACAAAGAGCCAAGTCTTCCGCGGAAGTCAAAGATACATCCTTGGCTTCAGGTTAGTAATCAGCTTATATGAACTACCATACCATTCAAGGCAACTCAGAATGTTAATTAATTCTACAAACTATTGTTTATATATTTGAAAAATGTTTATAGGAAGTATAATTCTGTTTAGGGGCCTAAATATAGCAACACTAGTTACGCACTGATCTAGAAACATTAGTTACGTACAAATCTTTCATCATACCATTTAATAATTAAATAATCAGCACACGTGCCAACAAAATTCTTCTTGGGAACAAGAGCGAAGAGAAGATTGTTAAAGCCTATTAGTCGTAAAGGTACTTTATTAAAGACTATTAATTTTATTTTCCCTTAGCTGCAAACAGAACACACTCAGGAAATTAATTTATATTAATTTAAGCTTATTAACTTTAATGGAAGCTAACAGTTTGTTAAAGGAGTATGCTCAAGGAAAGTATTTTAGGAAGACATGCTTGCTTCCCTCTTTACATTAATTCTTCACTGAATTCCCTTTGGGAAAACTCTGTTAATTTACTAATCAACGACTAGAGAAATATATGCGAAGAACAATTATATAAACCAAGTGTGAAGATTTCAAATAGAAGATATTTTGAATAGTATATCTGTTGATTAACTACGGCAAAGCTGTAGTTTTGGCCTGTTAATTAATCAATCTAACGATTTAACTAGGGAATGATTAGTATAATTATTTGACTTTTGTTTCCAGATTCAATAAATATCAAAGAAACTAATAATAACCTGCAGGATTGGGCGTAATGAGAACCAAATTGCAGGTTTAGTTTCGAATGTTAAGCAGAACCTTCTGTTTCAGCGAATTAATTTATGTGTTTTTTTCGCGCGCACACATGTTTCTTTTTCGTCTCTTAAACTCTCACAGCTGAAACGGAAGTTACTGTTAACCTTTCGAAATTCTAGACTTGCAAATTCCTTCACGTTAAGCCAACTGTCGCTGCTTATTTTTAGTTTCTTTAACGTTTAGTATTTTGACGTGTTATTTCTCCTACGCTGAATAGTATTTCTTTTATTACAAATAACCTACAAACCAAATATAATAAATATCAAGTAAACAACTTCAAGGGTTATTGTAAATTATAATGCAAAGTACTGATCAACCGCCAGAAATCACTTCTCTTGTAAATGAAATACAATCACGCGTTTACCATTCATCTACTTTCTCGGCAAACCTAATCTGTAACTCAACATGAATCATTTGATTTTAGATAACATTAATTTAAGACGAATCACAGACTTTATCTTTACAAATAACTGCAGTGCCTTTCCTAGTTTAGCTACTTTTGAAAAATCATCTAGAGTAAGTGGGGTTGTATTTCAAAAAGAAATGAGACAAAAGTAAACTTAAATTTAAGTAATATAAGTTAATAACTTAAAGGGCGTGTAACATTTAATGTTATCTATGTAAGTGGAATGCCTTTCTGAAAGACAAAAAAAAATAGTTCCTATGTAATAATCTTACAGGGATGTGGGGGTTTACTTATTTAATCCCAATGTTCTATCTTAGAACCCCACGAACAAGCGAATAATCGCTTAAGTGTGTGAACAAACGCGTAAGACATAAGAACGGTTAACTACCCTTTACTTCTCACAATAAATATAATCAACTCCTAACTCGGAGTATACACAAAGCCTCCACTTGGCCTTGAAGTTAAATAATAATGAATTTAAACTAAACTAAGCTTAACTAAAGCTATCTGAAAGATATAGCCGAAGCTATCAGAATTCTAAGTAGCTGGCGCCTAAATATTAATTAAATCGGCGAAGCCAAGCAAGGGCCTAAAGTATGACCGAGCGTAGTATCCTAAGAGAGAACGTAGCCAAAAGGCAAACGCGCGCTAGTCAGGAAAATCAAGACTCTCTCTGTAGAAGTCGGTGAAGGACTTAAATAGTACTCTTACTCATTTGCATTAACTGCGTTTCTGAAATTACATTCTGGTAGGAAATTGTACTCTGAAATTAGAATAAATAGGAAAGAGGCATAACTTAAAATAACTGTTAATAAACTTAGGATAAATCTTACAGGGAAAATAAACATGAGAACTATACGTTGTAACATGCATAGCCACTTAGCATTGAGCTTAAGATAAATTGCCAGTGTTTGATAGATTTAACCATTTGACCACTAGTCCATAACTGCTTTATAATAGTACACCAATACATTGATTTTCGATTATCCATGCAATATAAGAGTATGCATAGAATAAAAGAAAAATTTAAGGTATTCAAATAAAGTCCAGTATAACAGCAAGTAGTGCACAGGTATAGCACAACATATATATATATATATATATATATATATATATATATATATATATATACAGTGAAGTCTTCAGAAGTTTTCAGTAATAGCCGTACAGTATAAAATTTAAAATGGAGTCTAACTAAAATTATGAGGTTTATTTTATTGGTTTGATTTATTTGATTACTGCAAAGCACATAAGGACTATCTGTATAAATGAAGGATTGCCTTCATGGAGGTCTTTATAAGGAAAACTGACTCGTATAAACGTTATATACGGGAAAAACCAAGAAAGCGCGTATGCAGCCAGCTCGATCGCCTACAAATGAACCCAGGTCGAGCTACCAGCACTCAGCGACTTTACGACTCGGCCGCTGGTGGGTACGAGGTTTATTTTACTTTCGCTAACACGTTATTTTTTTTAGTTAATTTTTTTCTATATCCTTTATTCCTTCCACCTCTCTTAACCAGATTGCAAATTACATTGAGTTTAAATACAGAAAACATTCGTAATTTAAAAAAGGAGAGTAATGTTACTTCTCCACAGTACAGTATATTAGCTTGAGAAGACTCACCGAACTGAACTGTGCATTTGATCAACGAATTTCTCGTCTATTAATGTGTAGATTTGGAGCCCCCTTTTTGGAGCTCTTCCTGATTTATAAACACTCGTAATATATAAAAACAAGAGTAATGTGACTCATCCACAGTACAGCATATTAGCTTGAGAAGACCCACCTAGCTAAACTGTGCATTTGAGCAGCGAATTTCTTGTCTATACGTGAGATACGTTTCTTGTCTACGTGTAGATTTGGAACCCCCATTTTCGGAGCCGAAATGGCAATGAAAATTGATTATGTGTTTTACTGCATAAAATACCTGAGTTGCTGACACCTGCAAATAATAATGGCTAGTAATTTCTAATTTTTAGTTATACTAAACCTTTTAGTTAAATTTTGCCTCTTGTTTGTCTTACTGCAGTTTAGTTGCGAGTTCTGTTTTACTTGCGAAGACGATAATTTCTTTTAACAAGGAAAGCAAAGTAAGTGAAGAAGTGAAAATTAGGTTTAACTTAACACTGTCATAAGAAAATTTCCAATTTTTATTCTGGAAAATCTCTATTTATACGCTTTCCATTTCGGAGTAAGAAGCTATCCTAACATTCTTTCAGACTTACGGCTAATACTGGGTGCAGTTGTGAAATTATTAAAAATTAGGTTTTACTCATATAATTTAATATTTTGCTTATTCACTACAGTGTCCCACCGGGAACCTCGTCTTATTTCTCGTGTTACTTTATTACTGTCTTAGCTCTTCTCTGCTGATCCGTATGACAGAAAAGCATAACTTTGACACTCAGTGTTATGAAATATTTTTTTAAAGTTATGCTGCTAAGGTGTAAAATAATTCTGTAGATATTACTGCTGTCTTGACATACATTGTACTTGACTGAATTCACGAATTGGAAAAGATGGGCTATAAAATTCACAAGAAAATTTCAGGCCCATACGTTGAGAGAATTATAGTTATTCATTACCTCCAAAAATGCAATGTTTAGTACAAATTTCAATATACTACATATGGCCAACTGAAATTTCGCAACCTTTATGCACATCTTTGTGAATAAAAAGTTACAGTAACACTAATTTAGATAAAACGTGTAAACGCTGTTAAAAAATAATGGGAATTTTGGAAGGCTCTTTTATTTAATTTACAGCCTTACACAACAGTATCTACTAGTATGCATTCTGTTTTTAAAAACTGAATGCTGAAAGCATCTACACTAAAACAAACAAACTATTTATAATATGAATATAATACGTAAAGCATGTTTCTATATTTTTATGCAATATATAAAACATGTTGCTTCTTTATAACAGTCTCATAATTTTAATGATCAGTGATAAAGTAGGATATGTATGATAGTGATAAAGTATGCTTCTACTAATCTAGAATATCTACCACTGCAGCTATGGATTGGAAAAGGTAACTAGAACAGGTGCACTTGAAAGGCTACAGAGAGAAATAGAAGCTCTTACAGATAAGGTAAACAATTATAAATATCTCAAAGAGTAAAATAGAGATAAGGTAAAATTCTCCTTAACACTCGAGGAATATCGCAGATTGTCAAAATCGCTCGCACAGCAAATTCCAAAGCAATAATCAAGAGCGGAAGCTGAGCAATGTAAATAAAATAAAAACCTCAAATCAACTGGCTCATGACTACTCGCAGCTTCTATTATACGATTCAGAAAGGCACAGGTAAGGATTTCTAGAAACTTCGAGAACAGAAGTTCTTAGATTTCCGGAAACTTCCAGAATGTCATCAGATTGAAAGGAAATTAACAATTGTCGCAAACTGGAAACTGGAACTTCTCTCTATACCTGATTCTATTTAAGCTATCTTTAAAATTCTAAAGGCAATCGATTCCAAATTAAAAGATACACAGCATAATATATGAAATAAATACATTCAAACACAAGTGATCACAAATTCAAAACTAAATGAAATATTACATGAGCATAAAATATTTATGCATAAAACACTAAATAAATGAGTAAAACACACACACGCGCATAACACTGCAAAAATGCATAAAATCTAAAACTTAAATAAATACAGACAGACATTTACAAAAATTTACTGTAATATTCGTCATTAGCTGTACTTATTTCTCATAAATGTTTTGTCATAACTGTATTGCAACCATTACGCAGAACATTTTACTAAATTTTTAAATAAATAAAAAAAATTCTAAACAACATCTTTCCTTTGTAAATTAAAATTTATTTATATTTTGATATCGTACGACTGTATACTTTTGAGTTACCAACATTTCCATAACAGAAGAATATAATTCTCATTTTCAAAAAGATGCGTGAAGAATAAAACACTGCAGAGAACTTTTGATAAAAAAAGGCACAGTTTTAATCTATTATGACATATTTCCTTACTATTATTAATTTTTAAGCAGCTAAATTTTTACGTCAAATTTTCTAATATGAAATAAATCAACCTTTAGTAATGTAATACTTAAATGATTAAATAACTGAGAGCATTAAAATTAATTACTTTGGATAACTACATATAAAACCAGAGGAATTTAAAGTTGAAGGGTTTTACTTGATCTGGTAATGCTAATCTGTCCAATAACTCTAACAAGTGTGAAGCAAATTATCGCTCCGTCTGGAAAACCAGTCGTGAGAAGGTTAAAAATAATCTTGTCATAACCTTATGAGATTAAAAATAACCTTTTAATTTAAACAGAATTTAGAACACAAAGGCACTCTCTTGTGCTACAATATGAGCCATAATTCGTAGTGACGCAACTAAATAGAATTTATAAATTAATAATAATTTATATTATTCTATAATAATATAAATTGTTATTATACAATATTATATTGCAATAATTGTTATCTATATACGTAAAGAAGAATCTCTGTAGCGTGTTTGTTCGCGATTACCTCAGTCATTACCACACGCATCGTCACCAAACTTTCTACCATTCTTTTGTGGGTCCTGAAAAAGGTCGACGTCCACTTTTTTCCCAAATAAAATTAGCTAAAATCATAGATATTAATTAAAAACACTGGAAACCCTAACTTTCGGCCTCATTTTTCCGAGTGGCAACAGCCTCGCGCGTTGAAGATAGAAATGCTTTATTTCGAAAAGTGTTGCTACGACTCGCTTTCAAATCGTAGAGTCTGTTTATCAAAAATTTGTAAGTTTTACGAAATCTATTTGCATAAAGAAGAATGTCTGTTTATTTGTTTGTTTGCGCTATTGATTTCTGATCAATTATGATCCATTTTTTGCCACATTTAATCCACTAAAATCGAATTTGGTGAAATATTGGAAGGAACTTGAGCTTTTAATTGATTAGAAAGACAAAAATCATTAACAACTGTGTGCCAGTATTGATGATATAATGAGAGAAAATTAGTTTATTTTTCTATGGAAATTTTTGATGTGAGTTCCATATCGCATCAGACTGAAAAATGTATGACTGTGAATCGTATTTTTTGCACCTTTATTAGAGAAGGATTACAGCGTATCGTTCTCTCTGTTGTTAGGCACATTACTCTCAATCTAACTTAACTGGCATCGGGTACTCCCGCTAGTTGACCCTAATAATAATAGTCAAATTTAAATCAAACGTTTAACAGAGAACAACGTTAACGTTTAACGTTAACGTTGTTCGTATAACGTTTAACATTTAAATCAAACGTAAAAGACTACACAATTAATTACTATACTTGAAGCTATCTCACTGTTCTACCGGAGCGTCAGAATTTAAATCTCGGCAGAGAGGGAAAACAAAGCCGAATAATTACAACTATCAGGTCTGACAAGAAACTAGCAAGCGTAGCTCACACGATGCTAAAAACAGGCTTAAATATAAACTTTTAAAAACCTGTCTTAAATTTTGAAAACCTCAGTTTAAACACTAGCTACTCATTTGCATTCTGGTGAGGAATACGGAAAGGAGAAGTTATAATAAAGATTGAAATTATAAATAACTAGTTAATTAACAAAATAATTCTGACAAAGTGATAAATATTTCTTAAGAAAACTGATAAAAAAGTGTTGAAATTACAGATAATTTCCTAAATAACAGATAAAAACTTCCTGTTTATTCTTTGAATCAATTTTTAGTGTAATTACAAGTGAAATTATTCACAACTATCGTTTTTATTTGAAAATCTACATAACGTTTATAGAATTTCTTGTAAATTAAAAATTTATTTCTTCGCTAAAAATGTAAATTTCATTTGAATAACTGCAGATTATCGTTTGTCTGCAATTAACTCGATCTTAAATTATATTTTTGCTGCAATACAATACAATTTATGCTGAACCATTTGTACATTCATGCACTTTTATATATTGAAAACTACTGAAATACACTCACGTTTGTGAAAATTGCAACACCAAGAAGGAATCGTCATAATTGAATGCAATTTAATACACAGTTGAGTGGTAGTGGTACAAATAAATGATTAAATGTTCAAAGCAAACAAACAAGAACAAGAGATCAGAATCAGTGTTTTGTGTGGCCACCACGCGCCGC
>KK119073.1:0-23601 GCA_000611955.2 Stegodyphus mimosarum | reverse complement strand
AGGCTACTGCACGATACGACAATCCAGCTTCACGAAGGCCGATGATTCTCCCTCGTTCAAACTCTGTAAGTTGTTCAAATCTCGCTCTCTTTCGTCGACGAGGCATAAGTACAGATTGAGTTAACGTTTACCACTAGCAGATAACCACCGATAACCATACACGCCTCGCTACAGCCGTCTATTTATTCAGATCCATCAGCCGTTCAGAGGGCGCTGCTCAGCATACGCATGCGCTACGGATTTGCAATTCTAATCATTTGCATATCATGCGCTACTTTGCATTTCCTGAAAATTTCAGCTCACTCGCGTAAGTCCTTCATGGTGTTGCAATTTTCACAAACGTGAGTGTATTAATTGCTAGTTGAAAATCAAACTTATCCCTTCAAACCCAACTTTTAATCAGAAAGCTCATTAGTAATGAATGACACGCTGCCAGAATTCAATTAATCTGTACCACTCACAACGGTAAAGTTGACCTTTCGATCATTCATATGTCGCTATTCAATAGAGAACACGCATACCTAAATAAACGAATTTTGTAAACAGTTATTTAAAATGCACCCAATGTTAAAAATATTTTTTATGCAAGTATATTTCTTTTTTAAGTTTCTTCATCGATATTTTTTAAATATTTGCTTGCAATCTATCTCTACGTGAAATTTTACAGAATTATTTGAAATAAATAAGTAAAAACAATCATATAGAATAAACGCCTCGTATAAAGTTCTATCAATAATTAATATAATTCATTTGCAGAATAAACTTGGAAATACATTATACTGCGATTTGCATAAATGAAGCAAAATTGAACTATGATGCAAACTGTCTGCAAACTTTACCTGAAAAATTTTCATTTCAGACCTTAATCTGAAAAATTTAAAGTTCATTATATGCATTTAATTATTTTCCGTATTATACAATGTTTAACAACATATTAAGACACGAATATTATATTCAACTTTCAAATACATGCAATTCTAAATTTCAGTTATTAATATAATTTTCGAAATATTTGGTGTTCAGCAGTATACCCTTTATGGAAATTCAGGATACGCCTCTGGTCATAGTACATAACTACTTGTGTAATATTCGGTTTTCGAAGATGTACAGCCAATAATCTGTTGATGTCCTTTGGCGATGAAATATATTTTAGATGTAAGCAGACCGATGAATCAGGTATTTTGATTTCCAGCTTGTGTTGTTTACTAATATCATTCAAAACCGCATTATATTGTTCTGTAGCTTGTCTCTGCCTCTGTACAAACTCTGTTAATAACAATTATATATTGTACGTGTTCTGCTGACTATTGTGGCACTACACGGAGTAGAGAACCGACTAGCGGGATGTCGTCTGCCTAAAAGTCACCTTGGGAGGTTAGGAGTCTCATTTAACGAAGCCCGGGACCCCAATCCTGAGCATTTCGGATTTTTAAATTTCTTCCTAACTCCCACTTTTGAACCAGGCCCGAGGGGTCACCACGTCCTGGTCTCGGTGCTACTCATGGGAGGTGTGACTTATTTGTTTGGATATTTGACTAATCGCCAATTTGCTACTCACCAGTAGTACGCCGGCTGCCGTTCGACGGAACGGACTTACAACCGAGCCACGATTTTACTTGAGTGTCCCCCGGTGGGCACGTAGTGGAGACCGCCTAAAACAGAGTAGTTAGTAGCTAGTAGCTTCACGGAGCTTTCTGCGTCGACGCCCAGGGGATGAGCTCTGTTAAATAAAAAGGCAAGTAAGTGACTTCCATCTTACCAGTTCCCAGGTCTTATTCTAAAATATGTCGGCTGTTATTGAAATCACTTTTTCGTCGCGTATCTTTCGTGATATACACTTTCATTTACCGATAACTAGAGCATTCGCGATTTTTTTAATACAATAAGCTTAAATATTTGACTGCTTCTGCTTCACTTCTCGGCAAATTTACAAACCGTATAATAAGTGCGATAAAAATTTACATTGGATTGCTTCTACTTCATTTTTCGGCATATCTACAAAATTCATGACGAAAAATGCGATAAAAATTAACCCGAGAGGAAATATATATGCTCGAGAAAATTACTCGGGTAAAGAGTTACCAATAAAGTGATACAGAGAAGATATATTTATGTTCAAATTGGTCGGAAGTTCATAATGAAACAACAAAAGAAGCTATCCTTACCCTGCTTTAATCAGAAAAAAGAAAACAGACAGGGAAAACATTATGAAAGCAAAAAAAGAGTGTAAAGAAATCTCATATACTCTTGAGGAATCCGAAACATCATCTAGAATTTCTGAACGCTGGTAAGTATCAGAGTCATGCTGGTATTTTGGGTGATATAAGAAAGTTCCAGCTGATACAGAGGTATAACAATACACGCAGAGACTCAAAAAGTATTGCAATATAGGAAAACATTCAATTCAGGGATAAAAATTAAGTTATTATATATTTTTTATTGTTATATGTGTTTAAATAAAACAAAAACTAGTATGACGAACAAAATTAAATTACACTTATAAATAAATGAGATATTTTAAACATCTCTTTATAAAGTAAAAATATATTCGAGAATTGTGGTAGCAAGTGTGAATTATTTCTCTCAAACGTCTCTTACAAATTACTTGAAAAAATTATTTTAAACCTTGTGAAGACAAAGGTAAAGTTGAGAAGCCACTTTGTTAACATGAGTTGAAAAAAATTCTGAAATTTCTATTAATATGAAAATTAATAATTTTCTTTGAAACGTGGTATATCTCTGAAAAAACAGCTTTATTACTGAATGTAAGAAAATCTATTGTTCATAATGTAATATGGAAATAACCGTAAAACAAATCTGACGGAAACAAATCGTGAACACTACGCCAAAGCATTTCACTGAGCATGAAGAAAAATGGATTCTTGGAAATATGTTATTTGTTTGCTTTCAGATGGCCGGAAACTTGCAACATAATGCATTTGCAGCAATGGACAATATCGCCTTATCATTAAGAACGTTGTTCAACATGCACCACAGCCCACCAGCGGGCCGAGCAGTAAAATCGCTGAAGCTGGCAGTTCCAACCTGGATTCAATTCTATGCGAACGGGCTGGCTGCAACGGCGTTTTCGTGGTTTTCCCTATGTTTTTCTCTTAGAAGGTTCTTCACGAAGGCATCCCTCCCCTTAGGCAGATAGCCCTAGTTTGCTTTGCCATAATCAACTAAACCCACCAACCAATGTGCATCACAAAGAAGACAAAATTTACACCTGCGAGAGCGGAGAAGCTCCACTCCAGAAGGATCCGAAAATCTTCCAAACCTTTTCACCTACCATCAATTCTCTCGAAAGGACTTTCGGCTCCTTAGTATTTTAAATGCCGCTTTGTTGCACAGACGTTATACAGTCGCAAAAATCCAAACCTTTTCTAAGACTCGAATCCGCATAAAAGATAGGTAGCCAACAGCACTAACCATTGTACCGATCAGAGTGGTTCTACAGAAATATTGTTTGAATGAAAAAAGGGTGCAGTTGGAAGCGAAACATATGTTTAGGAAATCTGCTAATACAAATGTTGCTAGAAATATTTGTAGAAAATTTAACTCGCATAGCCAAAAAACTAGAAGTAAAATATTTCTCAGTAAAGCGAATTGCAAAGTACGATTACAATTCGCTAAGCCTCAAATTTTTAAAATTTGGTTACATTTCAAAATGAAAGTAAATTCAGTAATTTTATGACTGGTGGAAACAAGCAATTCTATCACTAAGGACAGAATGTGCGGAACTTGTTATTTTTCCTCGCATTCAGTCTCTTGTTATTTATCGATTTCATTTCATTTCGGGAAGTAATTAAAATCTAGTGAGAAAGGAAAAGATTAAAAGGTCACATTTTTTCCTTTTAATCTAGAAGGAGCTATTAATATTGTGAATGACATTTTGCATCAGTTCACGGTTAAACAGCGTATCACTTCTCAAAATATTTCCACCAAATATTACCGCCTTGTATTATTTTTTAAGAAATTAAACAATGAAAAATGTGCTTGTATGTATATATGTATGTTCTTTGCATTGAGAGAAAAACGTGGTACCTAGAACCATCAAATTTTGGATAACGTAGTCCTCCACCCGAACATGGGAACCTGAAAGCCCAAATTTTGAATCACGAATTTGATTTATTATTTATTTAATATTTTGTAAAACTTTAATAAATTTTTTATTAACTCAACGATCTGAAAGCACGCAGTGTCAACACTGTTCAATATTAAATATTTCTACCTCCTGCGCTCAAGAAAGTTGCCGCTAGGAAAAATGAAAGATATAAATCTTTCAGGTTTAATTAAGAAAGTCGTCTCTATGAAAGTAATGCGTTGCTGCAGCCAGAAAAGAAATACTTTTATCTTCACCGTGCCAGTGTGTTGCCATCAAGTAAAACCTAAGATCTGGAAGGTTACTGAGCAATAAACTAAGCGATTTAAAAGCAGCAACCACAGATCTTCAGAATACCCTTTTCTACTTTACAACGTGACTTATTTAAATAAACACGTATTTAAATCATAAAATGTATAAATAGCAATATTCAATATTTTTATGAAATTATTCTAGTTAAATTCATTAAAATCATTATGTATTTTTTCCTTTTTATGGTAAATATTTCAGGCGGCAGGCTGTTCGAGAGTTTAGATTTTAAAGTAATAATATTGCGTATATAAAAATATATATGGCATTTTCTAGCACTCTATCGGAAATTCTAAGCACATGCTTTTTTTAAATATTTTGTGATTTTGTTATTGAATTGAATTTTATGTGCCGTAAGTGCGAAGGACATAATATTTAATAAATAAAGTTAACACATAAAAGTTAATTATAAAAGGACAGAAAACAATTTTAGTAGTCATCTTACTAAAAAAATTAAATATTAATATGATGAGCTGAGAAAAGACTGAAAAAATATAAAATGGAGGCCAACATTTAAAACGTCATTGGGAATTTTAAACATATGCCGCTACGCACCTTCTAAAAATTTTGTGATTTTGCTATTGAACTGCATACGGCGTAGTACGAAGAAAACAGTGCTTAATAAGAAAGCTATAAAGACACACACAGATAAAAAAAACAATGAGCACGAGAGCTCAGCGAGAGCGTAAAAAACCTTAACAAACCCTTTTACTCGACAGTTAAAATACGAAATCGCTCAAATTTTGTTTTCAGGGTGGGGGAGGCAACGTAAAATACGAAGAATAGTTTATTGCTCCTTGGTGTCCAGTCTTTCATCCCATAACAGCTGATATGGGTTGCATAAAATTTCATTTGATCGCGTTTTTGGTGAAAATAGAAGATAATACCGTATTGGTGATAACTTTCAGGAATTGTATACTCTCAAAGAGCGTTGTGCTTGCCAGGGGATGGATAACACAGATAGTTCAAGCTGGAATCAAATGCCAAAAAAAAGTTAGTGGTATGAGCGTTTGTAATTTTCTGCTTATGTAATGAAAATGCAACTGTTATGGTCCAAGAAAGTAAAATTTAAAATTTCTAGGATTGGTTGAAAAAAAATTCAGCTTTACGATTTCTTAAAATGATTAAACATTTAAACAAAAACTAAAGTAAAAATGCATTTTTGATTTAGTTGTGGGGTTTTCCTATTTAAATCTAAAGTTGTAACTTAGACCCCACGAGCACTAATAAGCGAATAATCGCTTAAGTGTGTGAACAGAACACGTAAGACGTAAGAAGGGTTTTTAAACCCTTTATTTTTCAATATATTTACAATCAGATCCGAATAAAACTATCTTAACTAAGCTCTTTGAACGATATAGCCGAAGCTATCAGAATCTAACTAGTTGGCCCCTAAGTATTAATTAAATCGTCGAAGCTAAGCAAGGGCCTAAGGTATGGCCGAGCGTAATAACAGCTAAGAGAGACGTAGCCAGAAGGCAAACGCGCGCTAGTTAGGGAATCAGACTGTCTCTACTAAGTCGGTTAAGTCACGACTTAAATAGTACTCTTTCTCATTTGCATTAACTGCGTTTCTGAATTTATATTCTGACAGGAAATTGTAAGCTGAAATTAGAATAAGATAGGAAAGATACAAAACTTAAAATAACTGTTAATTAACCTAGGATAAACTTTACATAATTCTGAACAAAAACATTTCTTCAGTTGTTACTATAGCTTTCAAAAAACCTGATTTTAGCAGCTTAAAAATTGAGAAGGTTAGGATGGTTAATTGAATATGGCCAAACACCCGAAGGCTATCTGCTGCAGGTGATTGATGCCTTCGTGGAGGACGTTCTAAAAGAAACTGACTCTTATTTACTTTACGCACGAAAAAAACCCCGAAACCCAACCATACTGCCAGCCCGCTCGCATCGAAACGGAAACAGGTTAAACTACCAATAATCAACAGTTATAATCAGGCCACTGACAGACACTGATAGGCATTTGAATACTGAGGAGAGGCTATGAATATGTAAACAAAATAAGGTTTAACTGGAAGAAAAAAATGCGGACATAAAATTTAAAATTAGGAAAAAAGTAATACCATCAGCTGGGATAAATTATAGATTTTGTTTAAAACTCCAACATTTCGAAGGCGATCAAGTATTGAAATCTATAGTGTAATTAAAAAATCTAACGCTCATTACAGGAGGTTTTTCTGCATAATTTGAAACTCTGGGTTTTTAGTAATATTTTTACTTCTGAGGAAAAAGGAACTATGTCAGACAGCATTCGAAATCAACGAGTTTTATTCAAAATCTACGACAGTTTAAGGCACTGTTTTCGCCTAAGGATTTAAAAAATTTTTTGGTAGACTGTAATGCTCTAAAACGTCTATGTTATTGTAATTATTATTATTGTTACTATTATTAACTTCATCATCGTTAAAATAACATCACCTTCATTATCATCTTAGAATGTTTGTTTGGACCAGAAATGCAAAAGGAAATTGCTATAGCAGTTCGATACAAAACATCGCCATAAAATAATACAAATTTTAAGAAATTTAGGGGGAAACGCTACTTTTAGTTATCAAAAAGTACAGAATGATATTACCAACTTGACCTTGAAGGACGTAAAAACACATTTGATAGGAATAATGCGAAACAAAAACACGAAAATAACTTCACAACTGTTCCAACGCCAATAAACGAGGAAGTCAGAAACAAGGAAAGACAGGCATGCATATAAATGGAACAGTGACGATAACTTAACGAAAGCTAGAAAACAGACCCAGCTTGAGCCGTCTGTCATTCATGGAAAACCAAATCAAAGCTTCCGTAGAACAGCTGAATCATGAAAAAAGAGAGAGAGAGGAACAACAGGTGTCAAGAATGAAAGATAAAAACAATAGCAGAGCGTTTTGCGAGTACATCTGCCAATTGACACATTTATGAGTTACTGTGTTACGAAATAAGGGCAAGTGGAATAAGTCTGCTGACCGAAGCATCGAATAGATATCTCAGCGCGGTTAGAGGCTTAGAGAAGTCAGCAGTTCCGAAACGTTTCGACTCGGGAAGCCCTTTTCAGATTTAGCTCTTATCTCTTTTATGCCTTACAAGTTAATAATGTTTAAGGACAGGGGTAAGAAAGAGGTTTAGATTGTAAGGGAATGCAAATAAGAAGTTATCTAAACAGTTCTGAATGACAGAAAAATATTCCTTTGTGGCTAAATCTATTTCTGTTATCAACAAATAATTTATGCATTACTGCTGAGAGCATCATTAAAGTGATTATAATAAATTAAGTTCGTGCAAGTTGCGTGCAATTCCAAATACATATTTGCTCATTAATTGCATTTGAAATCTTTATTACGCTTTAAAAAAGACAAGGACAATTTAATTGTGTTATTATGCAACTATAGTACACTGCCGACCTAAATTAAGTCGTAATTATCACTTAGAAAAAGTAAAAGCATACTGATACAACTGAGATTACAATTTTACACGAAATAGTCTTATTTAAGGTTTACCTTGTGGAGTCATTGGGTTATTTGGGAGCAGGAGATGTGAAAAATGAACAATGCCCTCGCCGGGACTCGAACCACGGACCTCTCGAATACGCGCCGAGCGTGCTGAGCACTACACCACGAAAGAATGCTAAGAAGGCGGGAGAAATATCTTATATACTCCCAGTTTTAAAGGGCGACTGGGAATTAGGGGATCTAATCGCCAAATCTTGGTGATGGAGAATCATCCACCACCTTTTTTTAGTTCGAGCACCACTGTAGAAACATTAGAATTTTTGGAAGCAGGAAATGTGAAAAATGACCAATGCCCTCACCGGGACTCGAACCACGGACCTCTCGAATACGCGTCGAGGGTGCTGAGCACTACACCACGAAGGCAACTAATAAGGCGGGAGAAATACCTTATAACCTGTTGACAATTGCAGGCGCATGCTTTGTTCTGCATTGACGTGGATTTTGTATATTAGGCGAAGAATCTTGCTATAAGAGGATATGTAAGTAAGAAAGGCAGCAGCACTAATTTTGCTTTATCAGACAAGCTCTTGAATTTTCTTCTATGCAGTAAAAACGCAGGTAGACTTTGGTTTTTAAATGCGATTTTTAGTTTTGTACGAGATGTCAAATCTATGAGGACCCCGTATTCTGCTGGACTGTGTTCAGAATGAATACGTTTAATACCCATTCAACTACTCCTCTTCAGCGGTCGTAAAATAAAGTTCATACGAGTCTTAGGAAACTTCGAGGTGTAAAGTAAACTTGTAAAATAATAACTAATAACAAATCCAATAATTAATCCTGAAATAACAGTTAAAATTTAATGCTAAAATAATTAAATATCTGCGTAATTCTGTAATATATTTTTTTAACTTTTATAGAAATATTTTTAAAATTATTTATTTGATGAAATTTTTAACTTTAATAAACAATTATTTTCCATTCGTCTTTTTTACGTTATCCATTAACATTTTTCAACTGTATTCTTAATTTCGTAAAACTTCTGGTAGCTTTTTTGATCGGCTACTTTCAGTTCAAAAATTTTTTCAAACTTTGCAGTGCTTTTCTAGCATATTTCCAGCACGCCAGACTGTCGCTATTCGGCAAAAATGTAAGATATTTGTCTTTCAGTGTAATCCACAAATTCAGCTATTTGAAAACAATGTGTTGCCACTGCTTCAAATGCAATACTCATTATCTCCACGCATTAACCTGTTGCCATTCTGTAAAGCATAAGATACTCAACTTTCAAATTTAATCTGTAGAAAACCAAGTGACTGAACATCAAAAAATATTTTTTGCTCTTCTTAATCTGCATGCATCTGATTGATTTAAATCAAAATGCATTTAAGTCACGAGATGTCTAATTATATATATTAAATATATTTATGAAATGTCACTAACGGGACTCGTAAAAATCATTATATACTTCTTTCTATTTTATAAAAGCTTTTAGGGGGCTAGTTTTAAGAGAAATAACAAAGCGAATGCAAAATCAAACGTATGGAAAACCCTAATACTCTGTTGAGAATTCTAAAGATATGTTTTTAGCCTAAAGGAGCCTTAGTTCAAAAGGGCTATTAATTTCGTTTAGGCATTTTGAGTCGATTCACTATAAACGGCGAATCATTTTTGAAATTGTTACCACTATTATCACTATGTAATATATTTCAAGGAATTAAATAATGGAGAATCTGCATAAATGTATGTTTCCTGGCATTGTGATAAAACAACGGTAGCTAGAACCATCAAATTTTCAATAACGTAACGTCTCCACCCAAATATATTTCAAATTTGGGCCGAATTCCAAATTTGGAATTTGTTTCATTATCTATTTCATATTTTGTAAAGCATTTATGAGTTTTTGATTAAGAAACTCAACGACTTCAAAGCGAGAAATGGCAACACCATCCGGAAAAAAAAACTTTATCTCCAGTGTGCGAGACTGTGTGTCTGGAATTCTAAAGATATGCTTTTTTAATAATTAAATTTTATGGTTTAAGTTCGAAGAACATGATATTTAATAAATAAAGTAACACACAAAACGTTAAAGAACTCTCCTTTGGACGTAATATAAAATCTGAAACCTTTAAGTTTATATATATATATAATATTTTTTTTATTTTGCTATTGAATTTTATATGGAGTAAATGCGAAGAACGTGATATTTAATAAATAAAGTAAAACACAAAAAAGGTTAATAATAAAAGGATAGATTAAAAGTTTTGTAAGTCATCTTAACGAGAAAGCTGAACATTGATATGATGAGCTGAGAAATGGGGGGACAGACAGAAAAATGCTTGTGAACTCTGAACACTTATCAGGAATTCTAAACATATGCTGCTACGATGAATTTTTCTGTTGAACTGTACAAGGCGAAAGTGCGAAAAATGCGGTGCTTATTAATAAAACTAAAAAGACAAAAAAAATTGTGACTGGTAAACTGGGATATTCAACGGAAGCATAAAAACCATAACAAAACCTCTGGTGTGAAACTAAAATCTGAATTTTTTTAAATTAAGTTTCTACTTAGAGAGATATTGATGAAAGGATAGAAAAATGGAAACTAAAAAAAATCAACATTCCAGAGCTTGCGTAATTTATTATTACTAACTACATATTTTTATTACTACGAAAATAAATGTAGCATATCGTGAATGAGAACAACGGACATCAATCTAACAAATACGGACATAGAATACAATTTTATTTACAATTAAAACATCCAGTCCACTTATTAATTACCATGAATACGAAAGAAACTCCCACCTCTTTAAAAAAGAAAAGAGAGGAACTTTCCGAGATAAATTCTGCTTCTTCCTGAAAATAAACAGAAAACAATCCAGAAACCCGAAGAAAGCTACGCTTTTATTACTCTGTATTTCTGTTTTTCTTGAATAAGTTTGCTTAAGCAGCGCAAATGACACTCCAATGTAAAGTTAAATTTTCTGCAACGGAGCATAAAAATGGAACTCTAAACGCTTTTAACCCTATCCAGAAGCGAACAGAAACAATATCCTTAGACACCCATATCCAAGCTGTTACACCGAAATTTTTTTGGTTATTTTCCCCTCAACAACGGACGGAAGGTTATTTTTAGTGGTAAACCCATTCGATGGAATATTTTTACTTTTATTCTAGATTTTTTTCTCCCCATCTCCCATTTTATTTCACCGCGGCTGTAAGGGGAAAACAACAGAACCAAAGTTGTACTTCTAGTGTCTAGAAAATAAAACAGATCCTTGCTGAAATGGGGAAGATTTTTCCCTACTTCGGGATAACGGCATCCTTATCTGATGTTAGTCTTCCATCGAGTGACCGTATTATTGATGAAGAAAAAATAAGACAAACACGTGGGCTGCGAGCGAAGCACAGTAGCAGAAGACCTATGTTTACTCTAATTTTCACAAATTGATGAAAATGATGCCATAAAAATTTATGAAAATTCACACATTAATCATAATTTTTCTCGATTAAATTTATAAGCAATTATTATAGTTCTCCGTGCGTCTTTCGTGGTGTAAATGCATAATAATATTTGCAAATGAGAGACGGGGGGTTGATCCCGGTGGTCCAACCATAGATGATTTTTCATGTTTCCTAGTTTCGTTTTTAGTTCCTGCTAAAAAGCTGTTAATTTTCACAGTGGCGCCGGGATGCAGAATAAATTACTCACACTAGGATTTGGTCGAATACATGTCGTGCGTCTTTCCAGTCGATTTTTAACTAGGAAGGATTAATTATTGCACCTCCCAGATGTACTGTTGGATTGTAAGCGGCTATCACATCCAGCTGGCAGTTAGAAGATTTATAAGGTATTTTTCCCTCCTTTCTGCATGCCTTCGTGAGGTAACGGTAGCACACTCGGCGCGTATTCGAAAGTTACAGGTTCGAGTCCCGGCGAGGACATTGCTCATTTTTCCGCATCCCCCGCTTTAAAAAATCCTAATGGCTCTACAGTGGCGTCCGAACTAAAAAAAGGGATGGATGATGATTCTTCACCATCAGGATTTGGCGACTAGGTGCCCTAACCCTCAGTCGCCCTTAAAACGGGAGTATAAGGTTTTTCCTCCCTCCTTTCTGCATGCCTTCGTGGTGTAACGGTAGCACACTCGGCGCGTATTCGAGAGGTCCAGGTTCGAATCCCACTGGTTATTGATCGTTGATTGTTGAAAGAAAGAAATGAAAATGATTGTTGCTGACAGCTAAATTCATTCTCCTCACTAAACTGAATTATGCTTTCTTCCGTATCAACTTTTCTTTCTTCCTAAACAACCAATTCTTGTAAAATATGATCATCAGCAGCTACACCCCATTTATTATCACTGCATTTATCAGCATTTGAATCAGAATCTGAAGACGTAATTTTGTTTACAATAATCTTAATAAAAAAATCCCGATTGTTCGTCATCGCTACTATTCGAATAGTAGCGATGACGAATTTTCTAAGCCTCGAAAGAGATTTGTTCCTCATTGCTATATGATTCAATTAAAAACTACGCTTTAATTTTTCTTTTAGACACTGCGAAAAGTTGGAGCAACAATTCTAATACAAAGAAATTTCAATCAGTTGTCACTACAGAAATAATTTTCGAATCTCACACCCCTTTTTAGATACTTCGTTCTTAAGGAAAGCTCTTAAACTAAATATATATGTCCCAAAATGTTTCATTCTAGACGTTCTAAATTCCTACGATCGGAAACAACTGACGCATGGGTAAAGCACCGCTCGTGGTTAGATATTCTTACGACTCACGTGGCAATCAACGTGTCAAAGAGATGTATTGCTTAGTAATTTTTATCTTTATTCTTAATCTTCTTGATAATCTTATCCATATTATGATTTAACATACACACACATTAAATCATAGTAGTCTATTTCCTTATGTAAAAGAATTAATTCAAAACTAAAATGTTTCTGCGTGAGTCATATAAACGTATATAAATATTACTAAAACGTCAAAATATTTATCAAACACGTAATTTTTATAAACACTTCTACTACTCCTGAAAGGTACAACTGTTTAAATAAATAATTTTTCAGAAATATTCAAACTGCTGATTAACTCATTACATAACTTAGCAGATAAATTTATTAACATTTAAATAATTAATAAAAAAATGCATCTAAAGCCATATCATTGTATTTTGCGTGCGGAATAACCTGCTCGCATAAAATATTCATATATTAGTTTTTAACAAAGAAATGCTCTCCTATCCTTTGCCAGCACGTAAGAATATTTACATAATCAAATCGCATTATTTGAAGAAAGGAAGAGAATACCAAAAAGTTAATTTAATTTGAGCACTCCTTTAAATACCCGTGACTTCTTGCTTCATTGTTTTCGATTTTTATTTTCGAAATTTGCTGAAAATCTCTTCTCTTTCAAACCGAAATGCTATAATATGCAAATTTTCCATTATCCTTAACTACCCACAATAAAAAAGGAAGAAAGAAAAGAATAACAGAAATAACGCAGTGCGCTTTCCTAACTGAGCATGAATAATAATTCTAGAAATCTTCTATGACATTGAATTAATTATTCTCATCATAAACTTTTTCCATTACTCTAATAACTTCATTTTTTTTAAATCCTAGTGATGAGTTTTATATGAAACTACAGTTCATTAATTCGCCCAGGATAAATATAAAATTTATTCCAAATATTAATCTCTGAAAAGTCATGTTAGCAAAAGTAACAAAATCTAATGTGGAAACCGCGTGACTTCCTTGTACGATATATTCAATTACACACATTTTTTTGCTGCATTTCATTTAACTTATTTCCTGAAATTATAACTTGAATAACCGGTCGCTCAAGCCAAGCTGAAAATGACACCAAAAATTGAAAATTTTGAAAATAAATATCTCGGTCAAAAATATCGAATATCGGTCAAATATCTCGGTTTTTTGGCATTGCTGAAAAAATGAATATTTTTGTCAATTAAAATACTTCTGTAACTAGATGTATATGACTAAGACCAACGACTGAGAAAATAAAGACCGAGTAAGAACTTTTAATAGCGTATATATATATATATATACACACGCATTTGGTGTTGTTGATTGTAGTAAAAAAGGGGAGGTCCACAACTAGGTGCTACAGCAATCCTATGTACAAAATTTCAGTTTTCTATGGCTATCGTAGTTTATTAATGCGAGGTGCGTACATATTGTTAGGAATTTTGTATTTAGTTAGATATAGCAGAATTATAATTAAAATTGTTTTATTTTCCCGTGCAATGCAGCACGAGACATATTTTAAGAGAAAGCTAGGCCTAAAAATTAAAAATGCAAGAGCATGTGCATTTAACATTGAATAAAAGTTTATCTTCGTAATTGATAATTAATTTGAAAAAATGTAATTGACTATTATGTTAGCTGTAATCGTAATTCTATTCTTTTTGCTTTCCAGAAATTGCTAGAACTCTCTCGCGCGGCCGATTTAAAAAGCAAGACAGAGAACATTTCAGCTCAGTTGTTTACTTAGCTGCGGTAAATTTTGTTGATTGGATTAGTTTTCTCTGCGCATTCTATTTAACGTTTTAGTAGTTTCAAATATAGCTTCTGATTATATTGCGTGATATTGTACGAATACCTTTGAGGAAAAATTCAGCGTTTTTATTACATTTCTTGCGATAAGAATAAATTTTATTAATTTTTAGAAATGGATAACAGAACGTTCAGAACGAATTTGTTGCATGAATCGCGATAAATCGCAAGTATCTATAAATAAGTCGCGCTGAGTGGTAACAACACGCATGTGGGTCATGGATTTGAGATTTGAGTCTAATAAATTATGGCAAGACCTTCTATCACCTAGTGAGAGGAATGTCTTCTGGTAAACTTTCTGACAAGAGAAGATGGCATGCACGTTACATACGGCCCTAAAATCACGAAGACGCGCATGTAGCCATACCACACAGCGCAATTTGAATCTCGGTCGAATCATTTCTATTCAGTGCTCTAACTGGTTAACTTTCACTGGTTAACTGGTTGTATCCTAGATAGAAAGCACACTAAATTAATGCTTGAAATAACAGAATTTCTCAAACATAAAAACGAAAAGTTGCAATTTTCAACAATATTTCAGGAAGAATATTGGAGAAGAACACTGCAATTAAAAATAGGTTAGACTCAAGCCTTGATCACAGCCTAATCCAACGAAGTCCAGGCTTATGATTCCATAAACAATCTATAATTAGAGGGAAATGAAGTATTTTTATTGAGATTCTAGACAGATCAGATCCTCAGATTAATCAAGAGGGAAAAAACGCCTGTCATTGGCCATAGCCTTAGCCACAAGTGACAGAAGGACATTTACAGAGTTTCATCTGAGTTTTGGCGGAGAACATCTTGGAAGACGAATCCAAAAGTCTCCTGCGCTTTTCCCTTATCACTAATCTCTTGATAAAATATTCCAAGTGTCGCGGTACCACAGAGAACATATTTACAAACATTCATACCTTTTCCGAAGTTAGAACCTGTATCTAATGGTATAGCAAACGACATTGTTAATCACCACATCGATCAAGATGTTACAATGCTTTTGCTATTCTCCTTGTTTAAACTCACAAAAGTAGGCATCAGAAGACCATAAAGACTGAATATTTTTGGAACTTATATCTTCAGATTGCCTCATTCGGATCCTGTCAACTATCGGTATACGTGACTTCCCAGATATGATGCGCTTACATATTTTATGCGGAATATATATTTTATATTTAATTTGTATTCAAAAGAAAAGCCAATAACAATTTGACGAACTGAAAGTTATCATTCAGCAATAGTGATGAATCTAATTGTATATTCAGTGCCAAGCCGCTGACAAAAAAGATTGCATAAGAGGAAATATATTCTACATAATCTAACGACCAAGAACTATCAACAAAGCTTTTTCGCGTATTATGCGAATTTGATTTATTTTCGTTAATTCTCCAAAAGCGTACTAAAAGCGAGCTAAGCGAGATATAACAATACCTTCATCTACCAGGCACACCGAGAACAAGTGAAAATTACTGCTGAATGGTCTTTCGCCACTTATTTCGCAGCATCCAACCCGTTGTTGTCGCATCAAAATCTCAAACTCCTAAAGCCCCCCCCCATCCTTTGCACATTAAGTTGAAAGTGTTTGCATTTAATCTCGCTTTGCTGGGAATTTCAGAGAAATGGGCTACAAAGTTAGTTTAATGGCAATTAGCGTGGACCCGCCGCGAGCATTGCATTGCACCCGACATAATCTAATCAGCTCATCAAAGCCGTATCCGTGTTTAAAACAGTAAAGACGAGCTTCCTGCCGGCCGGGTGGACCTGCATTCGGAAAATAACTCTTTAGAGATAATGGCGTTTAAACAGAGCTCCCATACAAGGTCTTCCTGATAAGCAGGTGCAGCAGGGAGTAATGAGCTCACTGTGTATAGTAGAAGAGGGAAAGTTAAATGGCCTTAGATTCAGAACTGTTAAAGGTACTTGAAAATTCTTTCAAAAGTATCTAAAGAAGGTAAAGTGCTGAAATACTTAAAATTACATAGAAACACACAATACGATTTCCTTAATGACTCTCCAGAACAAAAGAATCTAAATTCCTTAAATAAAAAGACAGAACAGAGAAGAAGTAAGTATCTTCTAATTGCGTACAGCATCTCCTATTTAACCATTGTAAGCTAAAATGGTGAAACCTAAGATAGTTTGTAAAATGCAAAGGAATAACAAGCCAAGTAAAACTGAACTAGCATTAGTTGATGTAGATTCAATTTCAACAGAAGCGCTTTCAGCAGTTTAACACTATTGCCTTCTTCAACTGCAACTAAACGAAAGACAGTACAGAAGATATACGATTTCCCACAACTAATAATAGTCTTCCCTCCATCATTACAGACAAGTTTGTAGTTGACTATTACTAAACAAAATGGAAGGAAAATACATTCATGTAAAATTTTAAACTAAGCAGAAAAGCACCTTTCATTTGGCTTAGATTTTAAACAAAACTTTGTCAATTTCGATGGCCATAACCAATCACGTTGGTTTCCATAGTGACTGCAATATCATATTTCGACTCAGATTATTAAGCCGCTAGTTTTAATAAAAGTTGAAAACTAAAGCAATATATTTAAAAAATATTATGATCAGCTTAGAGAAACAGATGTCAAATAATGCAGCATTGCTGAAAAACGTGTCATAAAATTTCAAATAATGACAGCAAGTATTATTGCATTCCAAGAATATAGATTTTTTATCTTGAAGATCAGCCAGATGCTAAACCACTATCCATTAAGCGTGGCTAACTCAATATGGGTTCATATCCTGATGAATGGGTTAACCATGTAGGGTTTTCGGAGTTTTACGTCTATGTAACGTGAATAACAACTACTTCGTTAGAAATTTCTCCAGGATAGCGTCCTTCCCCTTGGTGAATAACCTTTATGTGCTTTTTGTTAATCAATTTACCAAACAAACGGCTTTTCATCTTGAATAGGAATCAATGATTAACCAGAAATGTGCACAAAATGTTTTAATTTTAATTAGCAATTGAGCTCGGTGGAACTACTTGTTTTCAGTGATCTTAGCTACCCGACCAAACACACAAAACGAGATAAATTAAAATGGCTAATTTTGGGAGATTTGGGGATATTTCACACAATTAAGGCTGCTAAAACAAACAAATGACCGACATGACTAAAAAACGCATGGGCTAATAAAATTTGCTGAATCTTTTTTTCATGCACATAAAGCCTTAAATCAAGAAGTATATTATGTCTAATAAAGTTTATGTGAGGGTTATTATGACTAATAAAAATACGAACCTCATATATTTGCTAAATCTTGCTTTCATGTACATAAAGTATGATGATGTCTGCATGAAATACCCAATTGCATCATAAAATTTCTATTTTATATCAGTTACTTATAGCAAGACTTACTTATAATTACGTTATAATAAGAAATTTTACAGAAATTTTAAAACAGAGACTAACATTACAAGCATAACACCCTGTCCACAGAACTTCATACCAGGCCTTAATTTTGCAGACATTGGTAGCAGACATATATTTCATATTACAAATTACAAAAATCCTTTGAATGACACAAATAGTCATACTTTTGCGTTTTTAGATTTATAAAAAATCAATTTTTCAAAAATTACGAAATCTAACTTTTTATACATCTCCCCAGCCCTTATATTAAAGATGTTTTTATACATATTATAAAAACAAAACACAAAAACTGTAACTCTTTTATGACAAAAATTGACCAAGATATTTTATTTTAGAAACAAACATCAGATTTAAGAGCCTATACAAATTCAGTATGGATTGAGTTAGACACAAATTGAGCAAAAAATATTTTCATTTTTCCCATTTTTACACAACTAAAATAACAGCTCAGAAAAAGGCATCTGATATTAATAGATTAAATGGGGAATATTTCTACCTAGATCGTAGTGATATAATTTTTTTCAAAATCAGTTAATCCAAATCAATTAACTCAAATATTGATCAATATATTTTTTTTTTCAAAAAGGAGATTTTGATCACAAAGCGCTATAGATTTACTGTTCTTCTGAAAACACTAGCACGTTTCAGTTTTGGCATGTCCTAGCATTATTTGGTTAACTCCTAGCATTATTTGCATAAATTAAAAATTAAAATTGTTCGTTCGCTGCCAACCACGAGTTATCTCGTAGGTCGAAGTTTGGGTTTAGGACCCAGCTACGAGTTAATTCGTAGAATGTTTTTGTTTTACTTACGCCACATATTATCAAACTCGTAGTATTTTCATATTTTTTGAAAGTATCTGGCTTTGGGGATTAGAAAAAAACACAACAATTTGGCGCAATTCGAGAGATTTAATATAATTAATTTAACTGTAATACGAGTAATTATAAATTAAATAATATAGAAATTGCAAAAATAATCAAGCAGTTTATAATAATCTTTTATATAATAATTGTCATAAAAATAACCAATCTTTGTTATCAGCGACCGCTAACTACACAAATACTCGCAACAAGTATTTTTGTAGTTGACGCTGCCATAAAACTTTAAATCATAAAAACCGACTACGATATAACTCGTATAATTAATAAAGCAATTGAAAATTATCTAAATTCAATATCCTTCCTATAAATACATGTTTTTTTATTTTCATTTTACAATTAATAAGTTAAAATTCCTTGGCGAGGTGGAATCTTTTTTTCAAAATGTCGCTCGGCAACGAAGGCGTTAAGAAATATATGTAGACCATATAGACAAAAACACGTACATATAATAATGTTTGTTTAGCATTTCCAATTTTATTTATTTATGTGACCCTATTCTAGATAATATTTTTGAAGAAGAAAGTTAGCAAAAATATAAACGTATAAAAGGTCTGGTAATGCGATAAAATATTACTTTAATTGATTTACAAGTTTTAATATTAGAACGAAATCAGTAAATATACCTTAATATTACCAACTATAAAAAAATAAAGCATTGTGAGCAATTCCTTGTCACACACTAAAATTTACTGCTTTGATCAGATATGAATAGGATAGCCCCTTCCCCCCCCCAAAAAAAAAACACTTCGATGATAATTCAGACATAACTGACGTAAATGTTCAGCTGATGATCAAGGCCCGCAAAGCATATTTAATTCGAGAACGGATTATTTCAGTTTATTGAGCAAGAATTTTAGAGATTTCGCAATGTCGGAGTTGGGAAATCGTGAATTTCGCATCAAAATACAGATCTCTAAATAAAGTTTTCTTCATTAATATTCACATAAGTAAATGTAAACAGGATAATGTTAATAGTAAATGAAAATTAAGTAAATATTTCATACTCACTTAATACATACTTAGATAATTAATCTCCCTTACCGTTTGGATTAACTTAACAGAATTTTATTCAAATTATCAGATGTTGTATCTCAATAGCTAATTTAAAGAACATTTCCTCCTGTTCAAATTGTATGAAAAGTAATCGAAAAATTTATATAAGCATAAATGGTTAACATTTACAAGAAGTTAAAAATTTTATTAAGGATAAATTCAAGTAGCTATGGAAATAAAGCTACTTGGATTCATCGTAAGTATAATAAATGATTCTTTCAAAAAGGTCATAAGTACATAGATTTCTGAAGGGAAATTATGTAGAAAACTCTTTGAATTCCTCAATCGACATGCTCGCCAGTACGTTGCACAAGCAGATTAGAGAACGACTATTTTCGATATGCATTAGGCACTAAAATGTTTAATTCTTAAGTACACCTTAATTTTTTATAAAAGTATTGGCATCAGAGGGAACACTATTTTGAACCAGTTCCAGATTTGTTTGAGTAATAAGTGGCTTAATCTGTAATGAGGACGCATTTAATCTACATTGCGATATAGGTTTCTGGATAAGCATAATTCAGATTGGTGTTCTAGACGACTTAAAACTCGGACTATTTTAATTTTATGATAAGTTTAAGATCCATTTTAAGAATTCCATCTATAACAATCGAAAATTATAGTTGGTTGGTTATTTAACCTATTTGACATCTACCAAATGTCTCATAGAGGCTAGCGCCGACTGTATCCACCATCAAATCTAGCACGCATCAATCAAATATTCTTCATGACTACCTTTTACTTTTTTCTAGTGTAAGTGAAAAAAATCCTATTAGAAATTATGAAAGCAAATAATTTAATTGCAGCATATTTATATAACACATCAAACTGGGCTTAAACTATCTTAGATCTTTTCATACATCAGACATGCTGTATGCGGGATATTTCTGTCTCATGGCAATCCAGTTTATACAGACAATTTTAGTCTACACATGCCGTTGATACACATGGAGGCTTGAATAATGCGGATTTTGGATTTAGCAAGGTCGGATGGCAAAAGTGGTACAAAAATAATATCTTTCACATACTTCAACAGAAGAAAAAAAACTCCAAGGATGAATGGCCGGTAAAATTTGGGGGTGAAGAATGTTTTGTCGTTTGTTCGTTTGAATTACAGACTGGATATATGTCATGTGGCAGAAGGATCTTACATAGAGCAACTGTAATGTGATAGAAGAAATGAGGATTGCCAAAGCTTAATTTAATATACGGCAGATGTTTAAACATCGATTTCGGAATCGTTTAATTAATATTTAAAATGTAGATAGTATTTTTCTAATGTTCCAACTTATAGTCTTTTTCTGGAGTATGAGTTTGCATTGCGCTTTCCTTTATAAAAGAGCTTTTCGTAAAGTTTCCAAGGGTATTGATTTCCATTCCTCTTCCAGACTTTCCACAGTCCATCAATCCTGGTAGGTTTGCGCTCGGAAAGAGCTCTTTTCAAGAGACCAAAGGCACAGTAGTCTATAGGTGAAACGTCAGCGAAATTCTCAGGAAATACGTTGAAAAAGTATATATGCAACATTCGTATCGGTCTGTCGTTTTTCAAGGAACGCAGGGGTACTTTTCGAAGTATTTTTGCTTTTTCTTGATAAAGTTTCACTCTTTGAAAGTCATTAGGATAAGGAACTGGAACTTCTTCTGTAATTTCTTCTGTTTCTAGATACTACATTGAGCTGTTTTTAAAACTTCTTTCGACTTATTTTTAATTTTCATTGTAAGAGAGTTAGTCTTGCAACAATCATAAATCCCACTGAAACTTTCTTTGCATCGACGGAACCAAGTGCGTACACTTTCTTCTCTTCGTTTTCGATAATAAATATATTTGTTTTCCTATCATTTAGGTTAACCCATGCTTCATCTAAGGTCACAATTTATTTCCATTTATCTCCTGCTAAATAGTTTTCATACACAGTTCTTCATATTACTACTCTACGTTGAGCCACATGTTCCGGCAAAGGTTGGCGAACATTGCCTTTCAGCGTTTTTAAATTGTAAATCTTAGTTTATCATTTTATTTATTGTTGTTGCAGATGTATTTAACAGCTGATTTCTGCGTTGGCACAGTTTTTCTCTTGTCACTAACGATATAACTTAGAAACAATGGAAACAAAACGTATCTTTTTTCGGGTATTCGCTTGGAGTCTTTCTTCCATACAGAAGTAATGAATAACGGTTTTTCTCTTCCCGATCAATCATATTATTGTTTATTTTTCACTTCGAAATTTTGATACATGCATTTGCCAATCTTTTTGAATTATAGAATATGAATATTTCTCTTCGAAAAGCGCAAAAACATATCCTTCAATTCACAGCATTTTGAAAGAAAAAATTTTAATGTGGCGGACGCTATTTTTCATTTTAAATAATAAGCTATTGCCAGAAATCTTTAATCTAAAACATTTACTGTTTTTAATCATTTATCGAAATCGTTCTAAAAATGTGTAAAGACCCTCTAGATCGCAAGTAAATAGGCTCATATTACATTGTTTCATATAATAATCCGTAACAGGATGATTATTTTTTACTTATTTTGTGAATTAATGATGCTATGACCCATTTATTCGTGGCATTCTAATGGCCACTTCTGTTGTCGAGAAAGAATTAATTAAAACAAAACAGGAAATTATCTCTCTAGGAAAGGATTCTAGGTTATGGAGGATTAAACGGACTCTCATTTATTTTATATTTGGTGAAATATGCTTGCTTAGTGCGCTTTGTAATTAGGAATCGAACCCACCACGAAATTAAGTAACAATCTACAATTTGACTTAGTGGACCGCTATGCCCTCGGAATACTTTTTTAACGTATATACTTTGTATATTTTTGGATGGACTGGAATAATATGAATGCAATGACAATTTCTAAAGGAATTTCATTGCAATCGACTTCCAGCATAGCCATCTTTATATTTTCACTAATAACTTTGAGTATTTAATGTTTCCAAATATTCATCGTGTTGCAAATAAGTGGAAATTGCAACTAAAAGACAACGTTTCACTTTTTCGTTTTTCGAGTTTTCTAAATACACTGGTGAAATAAATTAAGAGAATTTGCATATTTTATCGAATTGTATGAAAAGAACTGAATTGAAGGAAAAACCACTGCTTCTAAATAAAAATGCAAATCTTGTACGGCAAATACGTAAGCGTACACGTGTGTAGGCGGAGCCAACAGAAAAACAGGCTTTATAAGAGCGTGGAAGGTAAAACTAATTCCGCTCGCGAGTACACCTCAGCGAATTTCTTGGTGTTATCTTGCAGCAGTCGGTTAAATTCATATCGGAACAGTAAAAATGCGAGGTGGCAAATCAAAGGGAGGCTAGAGGCAGGCCAATCGCAAGTCCAGATATGCAGAGAGTTTAATTTAACGCCCAGCGTCATGTGTAACCTATGGAAACAGTTCCAAGATGCTGGATCCATTGAGAGAAAGCCTGGGCAAGGTCGTCCAAGAGCCACGACGACCAGAGAAGAACGCTATTTGTCTATTTTAGCGAGGCGTAACACAGAGGCTACAGTTTCTCAGCTCTCTCGAGACCTGTATGCAGCCACAGGAACCCGTGCAACAAGGGTGACTGTTTCCAAAAAACTGCATGAGAGAGGGTTGTTTGCCAGAAGACCGGCTATTTGCGTCCCGCTCACGTCTACGGACAAGAGAGTCCGATTAGCATGGTGCAGGCAGCATGGTGATTGGACTACAGAGCAATGGACGACCGTTCTGTTCACCGCCGAGCCCGTTTTAGCCTATGTGAGAATATGGAATTCTCACTGCGCACAGTGTATCGTCATCGCCACTGTAATCGTAATCG
>KK119072.1:5103-17281 GCA_000611955.2 Stegodyphus mimosarum | reverse complement strand
CACAAGTGCTAACTTTTCCTAATCGGAAAACATACACGACCTCTAGCATTTAAAGGAGTAACGATTTTCCCCGTTATATACCGCACAAGTTATATATCGTGCAAATAAAAAAGAATGGATGACACAAGCGTTAATGAATGAATGGTTTGAAAATCATTTCATACTCGAGGCTCGACAGCATTTTAATTTAGTTGGTTTACCTTATGACTCGAAAATAGTCCTGATTGTACACAACTGTTCAGCTCATACTCCACTTAAAGTTTTAGTCAAAGCTAATGATTCTTTCCTCCAAATTGTACAACCATCATTCACTTTATATATACTGGAATAGTGTGCAATAGTGAAATGCAAATATAAAGTAGCATTTTTAAAATCCAAGTTAATTTCTTGAACAATGGCAAGACTATTCAAGAATTTTTGGAATATTTTAGCATAAAATCTCCTGGGCGAAGCACTGCAAGATCATGGGAGGATGTGTCTCGATACTTTAAAAAATGGCATAATTTATGGCCAGTTACCATATTTCATGGTGAGGATGATGAAGATGATAGCAGTGAATTTGAAGGTTTTTGCATATCGCAAACCAAAGGTGAAATTTTCCAGTTAATGGAGAAAAGAAATGTGAATAAATGTAAAGAAATGTGGAGAAGCAGTGATAATGAAGATAACATAAGTTTTTCATTGCGATGACAATGCTCCAATCATTAATCAATTAATGGATGGTGAAATCTGTAGTTTTTTGGTTTTAGATCCAGAAAATACCACCACCGATAGTGAAGAAAGTAACAGAGAGGTTATTGAAAAAATTCCGATTGACAAATTAGTCAGAATTCTAGACACATCAATTACAGGACTTAAATAGCAGAACTTTGTAATTGAACAAGAAATTATGTCTGTCTGTAGAATTAGAGAGAAAGTATTAGCCCACTGAAAGAAATGTTTAATAAAATAAACAAATATTAAGCATTTTTTTTATAAATTTTGATACCCTTTAGATCATAAATGTTCTTTATTTTTAATGAAATATAAAGGATTACTACATTTACATTTAAACTCATGATAAATTTACTATATTTAAACTCATGATCTAATATTCAGAAAAATCCCACATCCAGAATCGCCGATGTCCCAGCGAGTCTGAATCTCAGACTTTGTACTGTATACATTGTAGAAATACAATTTATTGAAGTAGAAATCTCTATTCTTCATTTTAAGACCCTTTCCTATTTAATATTTTAGGAATATGGGCAGACACAAGACTTTACAAAAATGATTTCAAATAGCTCCAACAGACATATTCAGAGAAGAAATCAAGCTAGCAACAGTATGGATTTTGAAAGTCTGCACAGATCCTCTTATGATGAATTTTCTGCAAGAAATTCCTGCATTACTTTAAATATTTCAGAGCTAGATTCTGAAGAAAAAATTAAACCATTCTAAATCTTTTGAATCCAGATTTAGGGACTATGGTTGTAATGTTTTAAACATTTCCACAACTGGCAGCGGTAATTCCATAACTGGAGGTAATTCAGATTTAGTTTAGTGTCGATTCTGTTACTGAAAGCATTTCAGAAATTAACTCTGATGATGATGAAATATTCGATATACCAAATTCAATTATTCAGTCCCAAGCTAATACAGATCAGACGATTATTTCAAATGAGAAAAAATTTAATACAAATTTAAGTTATGAAATATCTTCTTAGGCTTCCACATAATGCTTTTATCAGCATTGCTTGAAATTTTGCATCAAAATATTGATAATAGTAACCTACCAAAAGATCCTCATACTTTGCTAAGCACTCCAAGAACTACATCGATAATTAATTTTACTCTAGGCAAATAATGTGATCTTGGTTTATCGAGAACTATTAACAATATGCTGCAAGATTTATTTAAATAAGGTTTAGAATTAATATGAAAATTGATTTGTTAATAAATATGGATGGTTTGCGTCTTTCTAAATGTTCTAAAAGTTGTGTTTGGTCTATATTGTGTTCTGGCACAATTTAAAATGTTTATATACTTGGAACGTATCCTGGTTTTGGTAGACTGCGAAACTCCAATGAATTTCTAAGGCATTTTGTTAATGAAACAAAGTCATTAGTTACTGCAGAACTTCTCTTTGGAGAACAAATAATTGAGATGAATTCCAAGCTTTAGTATGCAATGCTCCAACAAAATATTGTCCTGCAAAGTGAAAGGACACACAGGTTTTCAGCTGCACAAAATGTGCCATAGAAGGAAAATGCATAGAAAGAATTTGCTTTTCTGGTGATGCTAATCTCTCGAGATTAGATGAGGATTAAAGAAATTTAGCTTATGATGATTATCATATCGGTGAAACAATTTTAACAGAATTACCTAATACTGACTTAGTGACAGACTATATGCATCTCATTTGCTTAGGTATCATGAAAAAATTCTTGAATTTATGGTTAAGTGGTCCACTGACAATTAAGACTGGGGGTAAATAAAATCAAATTAATTTCTGATAAATTACTTTAAAAAAACACAACCCCGGAGGATTTGGCTAGAATCGAGACAGTCTTATTAACGTACTCTTGTGGAAAGCAACATAATTTTGACAGTTTTTATTATTTATTTAATATAATAGATTGTCCCTGTTGTATTAGCTTCAGTTTTAAGAGAAGATATCTATCTTGATTTCTTGATTCTTCATGTAGCGACTATAATATTGATAAAAAAGTTCACCAGTTAAACATATAAAATATGCGAATGAATTACTAAAGTACTTTGTTAAAATGTTTGCATTTATTTATGGATAGAAAATGTGCCACATAATGTTCACAATTTATTGCATATAGTTGAAGAATGTAAGAAAGTATAAACCACCAGATTCTTTCAGTGCATTCAGATTCCAGAACTTCATGCAATACATTAAGAAGCAAACAAGGAAACCAGATAAACCTCTTGAACAGTTATATGGATGATATGTAGAAAGAGAATGCATTTTACAAACTGTCCCATCAAATAAAGAATTTAGTGAAGTGATTACTTGTTACAATGAATATCATGAAGGGCATCCTGAATTCTGCCTTCACCCTCCATGCATGAAGGTTGCTCTATTTCCTTGTTCTCTATGCAAGCAGTCCATGACCCTTTGCTATCTGGGCGGACAAACTGACTGCCTCACATTGGAATACACCTACGGATATCGACCCTGCTAATACGATGGACACATTTACCGTACGAGAAAATTAAAATTCGGACTTAGAAGTTGAGGTAAATTATGAGAAGATCCGTACTGGATCTGAATACCCAAATCATCCACTTACAGGCTAAGAAGAGAATAATCGTCTCAAGCAACAAATGGACACTACAAGCTGCATCCGACACAAATCAGCATACACCTTTTATGGTGAAAGCAATTTGTGGTATGTTTAAAAGAACTGGACCACCTTAAGGGTTGTGCATTTTTTATATCTCAGTGCTAAAAAAACCCTAGATAGCGTTGCTAATACTTTTAATGCTAATCTGAAATGTAAAAAGAAAACAACATGAAATCTCGGATAATTCAGATGATAATTCTAACCATGAGGATGGTTTTACTAACCCTATTAGATTTGCAAAACAGATTTAAAAAAATTTAAGTCTTACAGATGCATCAAATTTCATTGCTACGAAAAATAAATTCAGTCCTTTGAACCCTAAAAACAATACCAAAAATACCCAGACTGTGGTTAATACTGTAAATAATCCAAGCACTTAAACCAAAATTTACTCACACCACCACAACCAAAAGCTGTTCCTCTAGTCATGATAAAGCCACTAGGGAACATTAATGCATATCTAAAACAACTTGCAGACCAATCAAAAGCAAAATTTTTGGCAAAATAAATGGAGAATTTGTCAGGACTGAGTGTTCGGTGCATATTCTTGGAAAACATCTTCGTGAACTCCTTAAATCCTGATCTGGAACAGGGAACTGAATGCAGCTATGTTCTGTGGTAGAATATTGTGATTAAGTGGTAGAAGAACTGCACTTTAAAGGGATTTAAAATCCTCTTTTATTAAATCACAATTATTTACAACCACTTCCCAACTCGGGAGGGATACAGGAAGTAGAGACTACACTTGGGTCTAAAATGAACAATCAAATAAATTTAAATTAAAGCTAAATAGAAATTAAATCGTCGTTGCTCACAGAGCTATGAACGCGACGTTGGCCTCTAAACTAAATGGTGCATAGCAAGATTTAACTAATACTGATGCACTTGGAATTACTTCAATAAGTAATCCCGTAAAAGCGCTACGGCTTAGAATTTAAATACTGGCTAGTCAGACGAACGTTGAATAGAGTGACTGGTCTGAGACTAAAAGCTCTCTCACACTGAAAGGTTTCTACCTTTCGTTTAAATAGTCATTGGCTCCACTTCAAATTAGCATAAAGCTGAAACGCGTGCTTATTCTAACGGGAAGTTGAAATGAGAAGAGATAGAAAAAGTAAACTTAAAATAAAACTTTGTTAGTTTAACTAAAACCTTACAAATTTTTCAAAATTTTACCCAATACACCCGACAATCAGAGAATTTTAACACCATTTCTTAGGAACAATAATGTAGAACATTAACATCTTTAATGCAGAACACCAATGGCCAGTAAAAGGAGTTATCAGAGGATTGCCTATAGATATGGATACAGAGGAAATTAGAGATATTTTAATGGAACACGGTTGCCAAAATTTTAATGGAACACGGTTAAAGTTTTTCAGATGACTTGTAACCGAACCAGGCAACCAATGCAGTTATTCCAAACTCAAATTTTCCCCACACCTAATCAGTACTGGGTTTACGTATAAGCTGAACAAGCTATAGTTTAAAGGGCATCTCTTTGCTGCCCCCCCCTCGAAAAATTGTAACATATCTCATATAAAAAAATTAATTCATATCCCTCATAAAGGGCCCCATATCTCAGCTTAGGATCTGATCAAATCTAAATCTGGTCCTGCACTTAATATTGAACAAATATATGATATCACCCACATGTCACTATTCAAAGTACAAATAGGAAAATATGTTAATAAAAGTCTTATTCCACAATGCCACATCTGCCAGGAATCTCATCACTCATCAGAAAACTCTTTCCTCAGCCCTCATTGCGTGAAATGCACTGGGGATAATAATACTATCTCATCCCAGGAATCATAGAAAACCCTGTCTGTGCCAACTGCCAAAATTCTCATCTAGGGTTGTGTCGAGGTTGTATAAAATTCCCAAAACCAAGAAGCAATATTCCACAAGGCCCTAAAAGACTATATTCTGAAATATTAACCAATAAACTCAAACTCCCCAACAAATCTCACACACCAAACCTGCAACCAATCAACGCAATCACAAATTCCAAAACAGTCAATTATAACACTCCAGTACAAACACAGCATACAAAAGAAACTCAGTATACAACATTATTAAATACTCCACAACCCACTAACAGTTTAAATTCTACTGGTTTAATGGAATTATTTAAAATTATTAAAGAACTAGAAGCCATATTTGGATTTAAAAATTTCTCTAAATTAACAGCATTACTTAATAAAAACTTAAACCAACTAAGAAAAGCACAATCATGGAAAAGGTATTGTTTTGGATTCTGTATTTATTTAGCTACACTCACGTCCATAAATTAAGGATAATGCAAAATCAGGCAAAGGAACAGTTAGAAGCAAAACAAATTTGACTTATTTGTAAAGCTTATTTATTAAACAAAAGGTAAAGAGCAAAAAGAGATGCTATATGCTTGATATTATTAAAAAACTTAGTGATTTTTTCTCCCTGGAGCAAATTACAAAAAAAACCTGTTTACAAAAAAAAACCAATATTACATGGTTGGTACAATTGTTAATACACTGTATGTCTCCCAGACGATGCAATACAGTCCGTACAACGCCTAGGCATGGTGAGTATAAAATTATCGATCTGATCTTAGAGGATCAAAAAGCAATGCTCTCCGAAGTTCCGGTAGACATGTAGGAGGAGGTTGACAGGCTGCAACTCGTCGGCCAAGCATATCCCACACGTGCTCTACTGGATTCAAGTCCGGTCAGAATGCTGGCCAGTCTATACGGGTGATATCCTCCGATTGAAGGCATTTGCTTACGATGTCTGCACGGTGAGGACGGGCGCTGTCATCCATAAACACACACGTGTTTCAGATGAGCCAATCGATGATGAAATCACTGGCCTCTGTTTTTGAACTCGCCCCACCAAGAAAATGATTCTGACACCGGACATAGATAGGGAATTTGATAGAAGTTAGAAAATATCTTTCAATGAGGATTTAGAACATGGTGAAAAATACCTAAAATAATTAGAACAACAAAGTTGTGTCACAGAGCGAGAGATTATGACCCTATAGAATTTACAAAAAAAAAAACTTACTCTGGAGCACCCTGAAGTTTTAAAACAAACCTCTATTAGAAAAATGTTTGAAACAGGTACAAAAAAATAAAACATTTTATGCTTCATTAATACCCCTTACTTTTACATGGCTTTATTGCATAAGGTCATTTAGGCGCATCTCGACACTTGGGAGGTCTCGGCACTTTTAAGGGAGTCCCTTAGTAGAGTGGTCTGCACTCTGGTGTCACATATGGAAACCACTGTATTGGAATAACCTAAGAGCATAGTGTGTCACTGTGAATCGAAAGTGTTGTAAAGTTAGAGATTGATCAAGAAAATAAATATTAATAATCTGTCGGGTAAGTTTTTCATAGTTTACAATGCATAAAGTATAAGATTGGCTTTGATAACGATGATAAATGTGGACAATGGCTTCAATTTTTGGTGATTTCCAAATAACTGGCTAGTGAGATCAGGCATTCAGGAACATGGATGTTATATGCAAAAAATTTTTATAGTCAGTCAGAGGAAGGTGCTGCCATCTTTCATACAAATGCGTTACTTTGAGAGATTTCGACAGTAGGTTATGGGGAGATCTCGACAGTCGAGTTCTCCCTTATCGGCATGTTGAGTTCTCCCTGATTTGTATATTGTAAGTCAAGTCTGTTGATATTTCTTTACTCAATAGTTAGTGAATGAGTTAATATTAATTTTGTTTTCATTTTTATGATATTTTAGGGTTAAAAAACGGCTCACATTAATGAATATAAGGGAGTACTTGGCAAATTGAAGCTGGAAGATATGGCAGCTGCCATACGAGCGGTGAAAGAGAACAAAATGCGGCTTGCAACTGCGGCCAAAAGATTCGATGTCCTGAAAAACACATTAAGGGCCAGGGTACTAACAGATGCAGTATCAAACAGGCAAATTGGAAAGGGAGCAACACTAGATACTGCTATGGAAAAGAAAGAGGCTGAACATATAATATTGATGGATTTCAAGGGGTTTGACATGATCGTAAATGATATTAGGGAGCTAGTATTTAAATTTGTGGAGAAAAATAATCTAATGCACCGGTTTAACAAAGACCAAGGCAGGATATGACTGGGTATATTCTTTCTTAGAAAGACACCCTAATTTGTCAATAAGAAAAGCACAAGGCTTGTCCTATGCACGTTCCAGAGGTCTCAATAGAGACGAAGTGCAAAAATTTTTTGACAATATATGGAAAATGTATGATGCGTTGAACCTGTGGGAAGAATCGGCAAGAATTTTGAATGCCGATGAAACTGGACTGCGGCTAATTTTCAAACCTGGCAAAGTGATTTCTTGCAAAGGCAAAAAAGATGTGAACCACACCACGACAGGAGAAAAGGGGTCTACGGTTATTGCCATGGTTTGTAGCAGCACAACAGGAGGTGCCATCCCCCCACCTTTGTCATAATGAAGGATGTTACACAAAAATCGTATTATGCAAAAGGTTTAACAAATGGGTCAACGTTAGAGATGTCAGACTCTGGATACATGACAAAGTCTTCAACAAATTTCTTAACCATCTGAACAAACACAAACCACAAGGAAAAATTTTACTCATTATAGATGGATACACCTCTCACTGCAAAGATCTGGATACACTGGACAAAGCATCGATGTTCGGAACTGAGATGCTATGCCTCCCTCCACATAACACTCACAAATGCCAACCCCTTGATGTTTCATATTTCAAGAGCCTGAAACATTTTTATAATGAGGCGTGCAGGAACTTTGTTCACCACCATTCAGAAAAAGGAGCACCAAAGAAGACTTCGCAGAAATATTTAAGCAAGCTTGGGATAAGTCTGCTACATCAGGCAATTTTACCAATGGCTTTCGAAAATGTGGAATATACCCATACAATCCTGATATTTTGGAAGACAATGTGTTTGAATATGAACTCATGTCTACTACAAATGGCACCATTTCAGTTACTGTAGAGGAAGACATCACCATCTACTACATCAGCTTCTACATCATTTTTGAATTATCCCCTGTACCAGTAGTACAGAACCACTCTGTACGGAATAGGAGAAAAAAACAAGAATCAGCCATTATAACATTTGCAGAACACAGGAGTCAACTGCCAGTAAAATACCAACACAGGACCTAGACGTCAGGGAGGAATTCAACCCAGTACCTCGAGGGATCTCGAAGACAGTGAAAATTACTGTGGCGAGTGCAGTGGGTACTATTTTGATGATACTGCAGGATAGAAGTGGATGAAACGTGGTTCCACGAGGCGTGTGTAGAAAATGGGAATCAACCCCAGTTTACATGCAACAAATGTACATAGTTAAAAGGGAGGATATATATTGTTGCATTGTTAATATGTGTTTAGTCCATCAATCTTTCTTTTCCGTAGTGCGTTGTCCTTAATTCTTAAAAATAAAAGCCGTTGTTCTGAATTGTGCCTGCCGCCCCGTAGATACCTGTCGAGATCTCCCGCAGTTAAGGGAGAAGTGTACATCTGGCTTTTATGTTTTTTATTGCATTTATAAGACCTATGATGCTTTTCAGGTAGGCCAAATTTTCATAATGTGTTACTAATGCAGGAATAATTATTTTCTGTAAAAATAAATGGTAAGATCCTTGAATGTTAACCAGTTATGCATAATTTTCCCTCAAGGAGTCAAGATGTTCCTGAACGACCTTATGTCCTTAATGTTATAAAAAAATTCCTGTAATCACTAATATAAATGAATAATATATGTAAATTTAATGTTATATATCATTGTATATAATAATTTAATTAAATGTATCTAATATGCCTTATTTATTTTGCACTTTTAGTCTGAATAGGGTGATTTAGCTTTTCTGTCCTGAAATCCACAAAATACTAAAATCCACAGAACCTCTGGTCACAAGCATTGAGGATTTCTGAACTTCTACTGTATATATAACTAACTGTACGGCTTAGCACCAATAATTGGGAAAACTTTACATTTTTATTACTTAAAATTGGAAAAACTTATATTTATTTTTTTATCTATTTATTTTTATACTTTTATCGATAAATTATTAGTACAAATTTGTAGTTTGGTTTTTGTGCCTTAACATTATTTAGTTACAAGTCTAGTTGATAGCTTTGCATGTAATAAAAAATTCAAAAATTAACAATCATGTTAGAAAATAACATATTTACTTGAACATTTAGCTTTTATTTTTATACAAATTTGATGGTCTCGAAATCTGTTTTAGTTACCTTAATTTTGCAGTGGAAAAATAATAAAATAATATAATTGTGCATTTCGAAAATACATAAATAAAAATCCTGATTGATTTATTTACTGAATAAATTGTTGTAAAATATCTGAAATTCTCGGAATTTTATAAAATAATGCAGCTACGACTGTTAACTTAATTTTACATTAATTATTTCGATAATTTTTACACCCACAAATAAATATTGCCAGAATGTTTAGATGCCTGATCTAAAATTAAAACAGTTATTTAATTCATAACATTACTAAAACAGTTATGTTAACTAAAATTAAAACAGTTATTTATTCATTTAATAAATTAAGATAAAGCATTAGTACAAATGCTTTATCTTAATTTATTGTTTATGACTGAAAGCAGAAATTTAAAGTTCAGTGAAAATCTTGAATGTTTTTGTTAATTACTAAAATGGTATAGAAAAGTTAAGTTGGCTATGGAGTTTTCAGACTGTTGAATCTGGTGCTGAAACAGAGAAAAGAAAATGCCGGAGACTTCAATTAAAGAAAACAATTAAATGCCTGAAGTTATGACAGATTATTTTACGTAAGTGTGAGCACAGATGTAAATTAATTTATAGTTATTAGACAGAATATCTACTGAGAAATGGCAACAGCCAATTTTTGGATGTTGTTCTGTTATATATTTATTATTCAGATGAAGTACGATTGAAATGAATATTGGTACGATGAATTAAGAACGTTTGTTATGATATGTACGTTTAAGAATACATTACACGTAGGTTGTTAAGTTAAGAGTACGATTTATCTTTAAATAAATGTTTGTTTGTCTCTTTTAAAATCGTCTTGTGAGTGATTAATTTAACTACTAAAGGAAGCTAACAGAAATCAGAAGTGGGATAATTCTAAAACCTAAGCCTAAAACTGCAAGGATTTGCTATCCGTAAATAAGTTAAAATGAATTTGAATTTCAAGATGGAGTTTTGAGATTACTTGCTGATGAAGAAGCAGAAGTTTATAAGGAACCGGAAAAATTACAAAAAGAAGCTAGAGAAAAAATTGCTAGAGAGCAAGGAAAAATGAAAACTTATTATGACAAGAAGAAATCGGGATCTCTATTGTTTGAAGAAGGAGAAATAGTAGTAGTTAAAAGGAATTCAAAATCTACAGGGGAGTCAACCAAAACTCAACCTAAGTATCGTGGTCCAATGGTTGTGACAGAAGTACTTCCAGGCGACACTTATAGGATATCACAACTAGAAAAAGCCTGCGATGGTCGCCTTTATGCCTCAACTGCTCATGTAAGTCAATTAAAATCTTGGAAAAATACAGAAGCAAATGATGACGATGACAATGATGACGATGACGATAAGGATGACGAACTTAAAAGGCCCAAGCGAACAGTGCGTAAAACATTGCGTTATAGAGACTTTGTGTAGGACTTCTAGATTTTTTTTTTTCAAAATTATATTTCATTTTTTTTTAATATTTTCTCCTATTTATTATTAATATGTTTTGTTGTTGTTTATTTGCTGTTTTAATGTATGTTAAGATTTAGTTCAATTGAGGGCAATTGAAAAGTCAGGATGGTCGAATGTGAGCACAGATGAAAATTTTAATTTATAGTTATTAGACAGAATATCTACTGAGAAATGGCAACAACCAATTTCTGGATGTCGTTCTATTATATATTTATTATTCAGATAAAGTACGATTGAAATGAATATTGGTACGATGAATTAAGAACGTCTGTTATGATATGTACGTTTAAGAATACGTTACACGTTATATAATTTAATTTACAGAATTTATAGTTATTAGACAGAATATCTACTGAGAAATGGCAACAGCCAATTTCTGGATGTCGTTCTATTATATATTTATTATTCAGATAAAGTACGATTGAAATGAATATTGGTACGATGAATTAAGAACGTCTGTTATGATATGTACGTTTAAGAATACGTTACACGTAGGTTATTAAGTTAAGAGTACAATTTATCTTTAAATAAATGTTTGTCTCTTTTAAAATCGTCTTGTGAGTGATTAATTTAACTACTAAAGGAAGCTAACAGAAGTCAACATTTACAAATATATTTTTTCCGTACCTCATCATTTACAAAATGTCTGGATAATTTGTCTGGATTCGATTAATTTCATAATATGAAATCTGTTAAATCAAGCCAGACCCAGGACTTCTTGCTCTCAGTCTTTGGAGTGAGATCTTAATTGTTCGAAGAATTAGATAAAATACGACCAGTATTTTGGTGAATAATCATGCTAAAAGAAACTTTTTTTCATTAGTACAAATGCTAGTAATACTAGCTACTAAATGCATATGTGACTATCCCAAAAGCATGCAAGTAGACGTTAGCATCTGGGAACCTATCCCATGCTAAAATGCATGAAGGAAGAGCAATAAGACTTTAAATGAATTACAAGATAAAATAAAGAAGCAGTTTCATCTGATCACAAAGGTTTAAAATGTTATTTAAAATGTTTGCTTTTCTTTTATTCTCAAATGACCCAACTGCCATACCTAAGTGCTCGGATTCAAATCCCAAAGAAGGCTCGGGTGCTCGTAAATATATAGTGTCTGTGCAG
>KK119071.1:159871-181689 GCA_000611955.2 Stegodyphus mimosarum | reverse complement strand
TGCGATAACAAAAATAAGTTTAATTTTGGTCTCACTCGGTAAAGAGACTGAAGATGCAGAAACTGAATTCCCTATTCCGGTAACTTTGAAATGTAAAAAAATATGGCTGCTGTTGTAAACAAAAATTAGGCTTAGCCACACTTAAACGACTTTTATATTGCTGATAATTCTACAACTATTGCATGAAGCTTAACTAAAGTCGTAAAAACTTTAACCGGAAGATAAGAACAACATAATTCACTCATTTTTAAAACAAAAAATGCGCGGTTTACCAACATATAAGAATAAAAAACTGAGCTCACGGAGCCGAAAACATAGTGGGTATATAAATATATGTATGTATGTACTTTTGGCGCCTTCGATTGCAACCAAAAAGCGAGATGCACAACTAGATATTATAGCAGTCATACATACAGAATTTCAACGTTCTGAGGTTACTCGTTTTTGAGTTATGCGAGATACATACATACATACGTATACATATGTATACATTTTGCATATGTGTACGTATGTATGTATATACATGTACGTATGTATGTACGTAGGTACAGATGAAAGAAAAAAAATCTCTTCTGAATCCATTTTAAATCAGTTTTATGATTCGTTTGGGGAAAGAGAGTCCTTTATTCTGTCGTTATATACAGATGTCACGCAAAAACATCGTTAAAGTGCATTCGGTAGCGGTCAAAATAGATATTTTGGATGAAATATGATACCCGGAATTTTTCGTGATTACAATGCTTCCTTTACTTCGTACAAGGACAAAATGCTTACTTTTGCACTCCATATTCAAACTGACCATAAACTCAAAGTTGTAACCAAAAATACTCGGAATTTGTTTTTATAGCAACCGAAAGGTGTCAGCTGCCAAAATCTCAGGAAAAAATATATAACAAAACGATACAACAAATATACAACAAGTAGATAAGAGAAGAATAACGTAACGAACATTATGCTATCTATTTGTGCAAACCGAAATTATATTCTTGCGAACCCAGTATGTTTTGATTCATGGATTGTACTATCTATGCACTGACTCGTATGTTAAAACTTTCAGTAACATATATGAATACTTTTATTGATACCTAATATTATCAATTTCTTTGCTCATTCATCGTACACATGCATGATATGTTCATACATATGCGATATTAGATCTCCTTATACAAATTGTATAAAGAGTGCATTGGCAGTGGCAATAATGCGTTAAGCTGAATCGTCGGATGCGATTATGAGACACAGGAGAATAAGATATAGTAAAGAGACAGAGAACTGTTGTAATCGTCGAGTTAGCGTCTATACATTTTTTTCTGTTAACCTGTTCTAGCGCCAAAAGTTGAAGCTTTTACTATGTCATGATAAGCATATGATTGATTGATGCAAAAACTTCGACAGAAGCAAAAGTCAACCAAATGCTATGTTAAGATAAGCACTCTTAATGATTTATCACAAGCACATGGATAAAGTACAAGAAATAAATCAAATAAGCAAATCGTGTGGTTTTGTGGTAGGGCAAGAGGGTTGCGAGAACTTTGGACCCGTCCCCTGGGGTGCTCACCCTCAAAACTCGAGACCTGGGCAAAATCGTACTGTAACCTATATGGTGCACAAAGCTCTTGCCAACGACAGACGTAATCGTGTACTCCTTGGCATGATGAATTTCAAGGGCTTGCTCTGATGAGGTCAGACAAATGAGATTATTCATAACAACAACAACTACTTCCTCTGGTTCATTTCAATTAATAGAAAGGTTTAGAGGTTTAGTTAAAACATTATAAATGATTTTATGCTGGCTGTGCAGCATAAAAAAACATATAAAAGAGTATAATTTAACCACCTAATGAACTTACTTCCTCACAGAAAAGATTCCACGTGAAATTAAAATCACCCATTGATTCAATTTTTAGGACATATACTGTTTATAAATATGGTTAATGATGCCCATGAAGTGAAATTTTTAAGAAACCTTTTATATCAAACAAATATAAATATCAAAGCACTGGTTCTGAATTTTCATTTGCATTAGGTATGCTTGAATTCGAATGTTTTTATTTAACATGCTTCAGTTTATAAAGTATTTCTCTCGCCTTCTTAGCATGTCTTCGTAGTGTAATGGTCAGCACACTCGGCGCGTGTTGGAGAGGTCCGATTTTCGAGTCCCAGCGCTCCCGCTTTCAAAAGATACCTAACATCTCTACAGGGGGGCCCGAACTAAAAAAATGTGGTGGATGATGTTTCCCCACCACCAGAATTTGGCCATTGGGTCTCCTAATCTCCAGTCACCCATCGCCCTTTAAAAGGTGGAGTATACAAGGTATGTCTCCCGCATTCTTAGCATGCCTTCGCGGTGTAATGGGCAGTACACTCGGTGTGTATTCGAGAAGTCCGAGGTCCGACGAAGCCATTGGTCATTTTTCATCACTCCTGCTTCGATATAACCTAATGTCTCTACAATTGTGTCCGAACTAAAAATGGAGGTGGATCATGATTCTCCACCATGAGCATTTGGGTCCCAGAATCCCCAGTCGCCTTTAAAATAGGGAAGTATATAAGGTATTTCTAGCACCTTCTTAGCATGCCTTCGTGGTGTAATGATCAGCACACTCGGCGCGTATTCGAGAGGTTCAAAGTTCGAGTTCCGGTGAGGTCAATGCTCATTTTTCCCGCGTCCAGCATCGAAATAACCTAATGTCTCTACAAGTTATTGAACGATCCTGAAAGCTAACACTTTTTTTCCAATATTTAACTTCAGGGAGGAGGTTTAAATGAAATCATTTTGACAATACTAATTTGAGGCAGACTAGCATATTAGTCAAAACGTTTTTCTGAAAGAGATCTTTAGTGGAATAAGGGGCTGCTGAGTAGCTGGAAGCTTCTTTATAGAAGCCTCATTTTTTATTCATTTTCTTTACAAAATGAAATAAAAATATTAATTTTTTACTTTCTCGAAAAGATATCACATAATGAAAATAAGAATTTGCAAACCGGTCTTGGACACATTTAATTGAATCGTTATCAGAGGAATGAGAAGCCATTCAGAAATAATTTAATCATAATTTTTCTAATGATTTGCGCAACTTTCTGAACATTTTGTAAATCGTGTGGATCAACTTACTATTGCGGTTCTGACTGTCTATCAAGCAGTAATAAAAGACATAAAATGTGAAAATTTAACACATTTCAATAAATTGAAAGATTATTACATGAATTAAATATTAAAGAGCTCCAACGGAGTAACTTAATATAAGCATTTGTAGCTGTAAGAATACTACGATTCTAAACAAACTGCAATTCCTTTTGTCCTCTGGTAACTAAAAACAATATTCTTCTGCTTTTCAACATTCGAACGTCCATGTCCGTTTATCGAACAAAAAATAAATAGATTACTAGATAAATTATTTTAAAGATTTGGAAATCAATATAAGGTTTAAAAGCCACTATAGTTTCAATAATTGTTAACGTTTAAGAAAACTGACAGCATTCCAAGAACCACGATTATAACATGTTCTTGATACGACACACTACGATATTTGAAAACTCGAAGCCAAGCCCCCTTGGTCCTATAGTAGAAAAAAGTATTTTGTAAGCATTGCGTGTAAAGCGGAGATAGTTAGGTTTCCTGACGAGTTGGTAGCGTTAATAAGAGATTTTCTGGTGTTTATATACCTGCTATATATTTATCATTTATATAAAGAAACGTCAAATTTGCGATAGTAAGTACGTGCGATGAATCTATTTGAAAATAAATTACAAGAAAATCAATAAAACTCTTCAGTGCTTCAATTAAAGTATATTAATAAAATTCTACTGTATATAGGCTTAATTACGTATTTTCCTCTGCTGTGTTTCCCTTTTCTTAAATTCAAAAGTGCAAAAATGACCACCTTTTGCTTATTTTTGGAATCTATTACCAATTGCGTAGGATTTTAAGTAAACGCTTCGTAGGTAATACAGCTGAAAAAGAAAATATCTAACATTTTTGCGCATCAATCATAGCTTCCGTGACACTTCACATGCAAACGGAACGGGGGGAGTATTCTGCCAGTGACACAGCTATTACGGCCTTCAAAATATGTTTGGGTAAAAATGCAATCAGTTGCTTAATCTAGCTAAAAGCTTCCAAATCAGATGTTTTGGCACAAAACCAAAACATTGAGTTTATTTTTGCGAAGTGAGAATATTCAACTGATTATACCGAATAGCATATTACATATTGTTGAGTCAAATTAGCACTAATTACTTCTCGTTAAATTGCTTTTCTGGACGACCATTTTAATGTTTAAAATGATGATATAATTTTGAGAAATAAAAGTCTAGACGGTAGCTTAGGAACAGCCAGAATGTAAAAATGATAAAAGTTTTAGGATTTTAGAATAATCAGTGACCTAAATTTGGAGACAAAAAGAAAAAGAAAATAAACAGGAATATGTAATGGTCTTAGAGGGAGATTTTTTATATTTTGATTGAAATTAACGACTTGATTTTGAATCCAACAAAATATAATTCTAACTAAAAGTCTGAGATAGAGTCTGAAATGCGCTTAAATTAATGCCAAGGCGGTTGGTTCCTTCTTCAGAAATGAACGCTAAATTATTTAAATAATGTAAAGAAAATTTTTTTCCTCTCGTGATAAACAAACGCCCAAGTAAATTAGGAAGTTGTCACTAGCTTCCAAGGCTTAAGATTCCTTGATCTGGCAATACCGTGAACCATGTAAAAAATATATATCACTGTAATACAACAATGCAACTATCAACAATATGTAATGGAATATTTGTTACCATCTTAGATTTATTTAAACTAATACATTATTTATCACATGTTTCTCCCGCCTGTTAAGTCTATTTTTAAAGTAAACATACTTTTAGAAGTCATGAAGTAGAAGAGTCAGGTTATCAAGATTTTAAATTTAAACTTTGAACTTATAATTAATTTGAATCATTGTTATCTCTCCACGTCGCAAAAAGGGGAAGTTAATTTTGTTAATGTTTTAATTTATATAGCTTAGTACTGCCCTGAAAATAAATCTTTTAGTTTCCTTTGCATCATTGTAACTACACGTGTTTTTCTAGGATTGACAGACAAAGCTAGGATGATAATTTGTTCGGTTTCTCTGAAGAGCGGATCAGTGTTTAAATTAAAACAAATCAAGTTTAATTTTGTAATCCGAATCTCAGTTTCCAGGAGCTGATTTCATTGCTTGAAACTAAATATTGGCATTTTGCGACAATTAGCTTTTTATGAATATTTAAATATTTGCATACATCTCAAAAGACATCTGAATCATCCTGTATATATATATATATATGTGTGTGTGTGTGTGTATGTGTATTGGCAAACGTGGCTATAATATCCTAGAATAAGCTGACGGCTTAGAGTGTTGATCCATAACAAATAGGAACTTGGAGAGCTCAGGCAGATTAAATATTCATCTTTATTTCAGTACACATACTGCAGCCAAAACCAACTTTGCAGTCTAATTCATTCCCGTTTCAAAGGGTTTATATTTTTGATAGCTTTGAGCAGCAGTTCATCTTGGCCGAACTGTAGAACACAAGTGACTTCATCTTAATTCAGAATGAATTAGTTTCGATTCTCAATAATTTACGCTGGATAATTAACACTGCTATAAATTTATTATTGGCTGTTTGAGTTTTAGTTCCATTTACATCACCAGTGTTATGCCATATGACACGAATTATTCTCGAAACGATGCAGTGCAGAAAAAGACTATTGAACAGAGAGCGGAAATAACAAATTAAAACTAAGAATTAAGTGGGTATTGCTTATTTAAATCATATATACATACAGAGAGAGAGAGTGAGACAAAAAGAAAGAAATTTAGAACCAAATCCACAAAGACATGGAGGAAATTATATTAAAAACCAGTCAAATTCAAATTTCTCATAAATGTGTAAAATTCAACTCATATTCATCAAACGAGTAGAAATACAGAGAAAGGAAAGAGAAAAATAACAAAAAATATAGACAGAGAAATGCGATTAAAATCTGATTCAAAATTATCAAGAGGAGGTACATCAGATTTAACTAAACCCCTCTTCTCTTGGAAAACCACTGCATTTATGTTAATTCATTATTAGCTTATGAACCATTCTAAATTACTTAATTTTAACAATTCGCCCGTAAATTCTAAACCCCTCCTCTACGCAGCTAATTCCCAAATGTAAACATTTATTATTTACTACATTATTATTACATTTTTACACATATTATTTACATTATTATTACATTTTTCCAAATGTTGCGGAGAGGAGGGATTCAGAATTTTCCGGATGAACTGTTAAAATTAAATAATTTAAAATGATTCGTCAGTTAATTCTGGATGAACAGAAATGTGGTCATTTTCTAAGGGAAGAGGGGTTCAATTATATCTGATCTACAGGTGTTTCAAATATCGAGTTGGTTCAGGTATCTTACACAAATGATACAGGTATTTAAAATATCTTACATAAATATACATATATATGTGTGTGTAGGATAGAAATCAGGCAAAACAAGCTTAAATTAGCTAACTTTAACTTAAATTAGCTAACAGCGCCTTGATTTCTCACTTTAATTCCTAATTTTGAGTTTTAGAACAAAGAGGACATTTCCTCTGTTTCTTCTAAAAATAGCAATTACTTTTCCTAGATTGCGTCATTTCTAGATTAATCCACATCATATGACTTTTACATATGTAAAGTTATGACATAAACAATTTACATAAACTTGACATAAACGTTTTTAAATTTCAGATATTTTAACTAAATAAATAAAATACTAATAAATATTAATAGGCAAACATACGTTTTTAATCTAACTTGTTACCTACAATTGTTATTTTAAATTATTTTTTGAATTAATCAGCCATTCTTTTAAGTTTAAATGCAGGTTGATTATTTCGTAGATCATTGCAATAAAAATTAAATTCTGTAGCAATATAAAAGCAGAAATCGTCTGTTCTTACGTCTTTATTAAATATCAATTAAAAATTCAAGACTTGGTTTTATTTGATGGCATCTATCAGAGACTTGCATAAATTTTCTATTCGCATACGTATCCAAACAACTTTATAAATATTTTATAACTTCCATTTGTAGTTTTTACGCATCAGCATATATTTTGTAAAATGTAAAAATTTTGCTTTCTGTTTCTTGATGGATTCAGATCTTAACTCCTTTTTTCCTGTCCACGTAATTAAAATTCTCTCTATGTTGACTGCGAAGATATGTTAATTTAAGGTAAAAATGAATCATGTCATTTTAGCTCAATTAACTGGTGGCGGTCGTATTTATCTAAAATTTAACTTTAAAATTCGTTTATAAAATTAATTTTACAAAGATATACACAACTTACAAATAAAATATGAAGCACAGAAAACAGAAACATGCATTCAGTGACAAAAAGCTTCTCTAAAAATGTTTCAAACCTCTTTTTCTCTTAGTTTTTTTACAGCTCTTTTTTAGCTTCCTTAAGTTTTTTAATATATAGCTCTTAGTTTGAATAAAATACTTTAAATCCAGATCTTAAAATCAAATAAGAGCAGCCTAACGAACATACATAATGCATCAATAAATTCAAGGATTATTTTTTTAATAAGTAGTTTCAGCAAACCAGCCAAACGATAACAGAGAGGTTTTATTACTAATATTTTTCATTTTGTTTTTTCCAAATATATTGTTTGCTGACGGACAGAGTTTTCTAATTGTCTGTTTTGATCCTGTAAACATCTGTCACAGATTCTTAATCTTAGTAAAGAAGAGCAATAAATGTTTGCTGCAAAGCAGGAAATTAATCTTTACTTTTTTATTTTTTAAGTTATTAGCCCAAAGGGCATTAGTCCAGAAGGGCTATTAATTTCGTTTTGGCATTTTGCGTTGGTTCACTATAAATGTCGATTAACTTTTCAGATTGTTGCCACCAAATATTAAAGCCCTGTATATACTTAAAGAATCTAAATAACGAAGAATCTGCATAAATGTAAGTATGTTTCTCGCATTGGAATAAAACAAAAGTACCTAGAGCCATCAAATTTTGAATAACATAAGTTTCCACCTGAATATGGGCATCTTCTAATTTGTTTTATTTATTTCATATTTTGCAAAACTTTAACGAATTTTGATTAACAAACTCAACGAAAGCGGGCAATGGCAATACTGTACGAAAAAAAAAAACATTTTTGTCTCCAGCGCACGAGAAATGGATGTTTGGAAAATTCTAAAGACATGCTCATTTTAAAATTATTTTGCGATACTGCTGTTGAACTAAATTTTATGGTTTAAGTGCAAAGAACATCATATTTAATAAATAAAGGTAACCTACAAAACATTAAAAGAACGTCCCTTTGGGCGTAATGTAAAATCTGAAAGCTTCCAGTTCCTTTTTTTTTTTTTAAGCTGAATGCGACTGAAGATGAAAATCTGGAACTTTGGTTTTAAATCCTGAGAAAGGACGCCACTCATTTGCCTCTATTCATCACGGATGAAGAAATTTCGTTTTCAGAAATCTCGGGTAATACTGATGTCACTTATGACCTGGAAAAGGATAACGAAATTCCTTCCTGAGTGACAGACGATGAATTGGATATTTTGTAAATACATAATAAACAGATGTCTGAAGAGAACTTAGCTAATTAGACCTAAAACTGCTTATTCAAATATCTCGTTTCTACTGCACAACTATATGCCGTCCCAAAATCCATTTTTATCAATGATGAGGTCATAATTCCAGCTAAGAAAAATGTCACATTTCTCAACAGCGTCTTTCCTTCACTCGCCGGAACTGGCCCTTGCAGTTTATAAAATGAAGTCTCACCTCAAAAATCATTATTTAACGGCATTTTAAAGAGATTCCGAAAACCTAAACCAGAAACTTAAAAGAGTATATCAAAAGGTGAGTTCTTCGAAACGGGATGAATTTGCTAACCATGTTATTTACATTCTGAGTGAGTAATAATTTTATTTTCTTCAACAGTCAGTTTTGCAGTATGTTCACCTTAAAACGCTGTAGAAACACAAAGTCTGTAACAATTAAAATATATAACGTATTGTTACGGATTTCATATTTATTTGGCTGTTTATTTAGAATTGTAATTAAAGTTGCTTTATTGTCCTGTGCAACGCAGACGATTTTTGAAGAGAAAGCTACGTCGGAAAAATAAAAATAAAAGCGCGCATGCATTTAATATTTAATAAATAAATATCTCGTAATTACTGTTGCCATCCAGAAAAATCTTGAAAAATGGAGATTGTTTCTAGTGATAATTAAAAAGCTTATGAAAGCCGAATTGAAACACCTCATCTCAGTTGTTGTTGTAGCTGTTTAAAGCGAACTGCTGTTTGTTTACTTAATGCTGTAGCGATTTTGCTGTTTAATAGAATTAGTTTATCTGTTTTGAATTCAATTTTGCTAAACGTTTGAGATATTGTGATATTCTGCGAATGTCTCTGAAGAAATATTTCAGCATTTTGATTTATTTCTTGTGGAAAGAATAAACTTTGTTAACTTCTTAACGACTTCTGCATTCAATACATAACAAACCCGTACGCTCGCAACAGTGTATAACAAAACTTGTCTATAACAAAGTAAACGGTATAATTTATTTAGAAAACGTGAATGTAGTTTTCCATGTTGTTTTTCATGAACTACAAAGGAAAGGAAAGCACCATATTCCAAGTGTGTGTAGAATTTAAGCATATTGTACAGAGAGACAGACTGTCCCATTTTCTGTTACACGAAACAGCTGTTGTTACAATAATCTAATTTTATTTGTTTCTTGTTATTTGCACACCAATTAAAGGTAAAGTTTATAATCGATAAAATGCTTCTAAGATACCCATCACATTTCAGCAGAATCGGAAATCTCATCAAATCTTACGTAACGGTTTTTCGCTTTATCCTTCAAATAAATAGCAGATATTGTGAAGAATTTTGAAGAACTCAATGATAACCCTGTCGAGAAAAGTGTAAAAATATCTGCTTTTTGTAAACATTTTAATGCTGTATGTCTGAATTGCATTTTACAAACATTGGTGCATTATGTGTCTAAGGGATACTTATATTATATTAACTGAAAACTACTAAATGTATGTATCTTACGTTAAGAACTTTAAACATAAATCGATATCATAAGAGGTAATAAGTAAGAATATAAGAACGCAAATAAGAAGAACGTAAGAAACTTAGATAATGTTAGTAATAGCGTAGTGATAGAAACGATTATCTTTCTCTAACAATAAGCAGACATTTTCATACCCATTTATGTTCAAATTTGATTATTTCCAATTAAAAGGTTCCAGATATAAACACTCTCACACATATCACCACTTCCTCCGGTAAATTTATGACTTCCCATGCATATGCTTCTTTTTATTGATTTCTCTAACTGCTGTTCGGAGAACATTACAGAGTAGAGGTGGAGGATCACGACACATTGACACATTAGGATTTCGTGATTGACGATTCGACACATTAGGAGTTTGTGATTGACGATTCGACACATTTAGGATTTCGGGATCAAAACTAGTAATGTAGTAGCCCCTTCATTTTCTTACGCGCGGATATTGCTTATCAGTACTCTTCCTCTGATGGATGAATAAAGACATTTTTTTTTAATTTTAAATAAACAATCATCATTCTCATTTCAATAGTAAAAAAAAACATAAAAACGAAAAATCTGAACGATTTCAGATTTTAAATTACGTCCAAAGATGCGTTTTATTAACATTTTATGCTAAATAACATCATCACCTTTATTTGCTGAATATCATGTTCTTCGCACTTAAACCATAAAATTCAGTTCAAGAGCAATATCGCAAAATAATTTATCAGCATATCTTTAGAATTTCCGATACACAGTCTCACGAGCTGGAGATAAAAATGTTTTTGATGTACAATGTTGCCATTGCTCGCTTTGAAATCCTTGAGTCTGTTAATCAAAAATTCCTTAAAATTTTACAGAACGTGAAATCAATAATAAAACAAACTTCAAATTTCAAATTTGAGCTTCCAAATGCCCATATTTTGGTGGAAACGTTCAATATTCAACATTTCATGGCTCTAGGTACCGTTGTTTTATAACAACGCGAGAAACATATATACATTTATGCAGATTTTTCATTCTTTAATTTCTTTAAATATAATACAGGGCGATAATATTTGGTGGCAACAATTTGAAAAGTGAAGCAACGCTTGTAGTGAATCGAAGAAAAATGCCAAAACGAAATTAATAGTCCTTCTGGGCAAATTGCCCCTTTGAACTAAAAACTTTGGAAACGAAACCTGACATTTTTAAACCTTTGCGAGTATACGTTTAACGTTAGATATTTACCCACAACTACTAGTAAATTTTATATGAGGAAATTGCCAAATAATAAATTGAGGCATAGTGAACTGGTGGGCCGTTCCTGATGTGAACGGTTTACCAATAAACAAAGAACCCGACTAGTTTTTAATAAGAGATTTTATTCCGCATAATTTTTTCCAATTTACCATTGGTTAAAGACGCAAGAGAAACACGCCGACGTGGAAAATAAAACAGGCAAATGTACAACCTTGTATTCGGCGTAGATTTTGTAAAATACTAATCGATTCGAGGGCAAAACGGGTCTCTCTTTATCAGGAGCAAAAACGTTTTCTGCAAAAGCGGCTGCAAAGGCTTTTGCAGAATTTTGTCAGATACATAGCTTTTGCAGAATCTATGCCAGATAGATTTTTCACTTTTGTTAGCTAGATATTCTACTGATTCTATCTTATTCTTCTATAAATTAATTTAGTTTCTTGGCATTTTGTGCAACAGTAATAACATTTAATTATACCTTCTTATGTATATATATATATATGCATTATATAAATGATTATCATTTCTACTAATATTAGAAACATCAGAAAAATCAGAAAAATAAACTTACTTTGAAGCGAATACTTAAAACCATGAATCTCACGGAAAATACTAAGTTCTTTAGGTGCACTGCTTACATAAATGCCATCAAAAGTTAATGTATTGTAATTTATTTCTATATTATACCATTTTTTTCCGTCATATGCTTGCTTGAATATTTCAGAATGTGAATATAATCATAATAGCATTTGTAAAGAAATGCAAATAAAGTATTGAAACAAATTATTTTGCTGTTCAAAAGCTATAAATTAAAGTCTTTTTTATCAACTAAGGATATTTTTATTAATATTTTAAATTTGCAATAACGGTTTCAGTGCGTCCATCTTCTTAAAAGATGTTTCTTAAACTGGTTATCCGTTTCAAAGAGCTTCATCCTTTGAGGCTTCAAGTGTGCAACGCTTTACAGTTTACTTTCGCATTCAGCTCCAAATTTTACTCATGAAATAATAAATTTTTTCTTAATAAATCAGGACTAAATGTTTTAAAAACTCCAAATTCGAGTACGTGCACATAAAAATTGTTCTGGTTTAATTTTGTATGTTGAAAAAATATTCTTCCAACACAATATTTATCCTAATTGATTAAAGATTAAAAAGTAAATAATTACGCAAACAAAATAAAGATATATGTCATTGAAATGTTTTTTTAATTATACTATTAGTTTATTAAAACACACAAATTTTATGCATTTCACGTTTTACTCCAGTTTTATCATCTTACATATTTATACATGTTACACCCATCTTACACATTTATACATATTACACACATCTTACATATTTTATACAAGTTTTATGTATTTTAATATTTATAAATTAAAAGGTATATTCTTCATAAAAGTCGCCTTTTGAAGCATCTGCTACTAATTCTTTCGAATGAATAAATCCCGAAATACTCGTAAAATGCTTTTCTGAATATCTCCACTTGTAATATTTATAATTGTAACAATTTATAGTATAATGTATTATATTATAAACACCTATAGATTTGTAAAACTGATAATTGTAACAATTTATAAAATACTGTATTATACTCATTTGCAACCTTTTGTAGTACAATGTATTACATTATAAATTGAAAATTGAAATCTTAACAAAATTAAAATTGAAATCTTAACAATAATTATAAATTGAAATCTTAACAATCAATCCCCCAATCCATTAATGACCTTGATGATTTTCTAGCATGTTTTCCACTAAATAAGGAAAATAATGAATAACAATAATAATACAAATTAACTATCGGTAGTAATTAGGAAGTTAAAGTGAATTATTATTAATAGTTGGCAAATACTACACTTCCTTCTTAAACGTGTAATTTCAGACCGAATAATCTACAAAGACTAAATTAAAATATAAATTCTTTACAACTTTAAAATTGCTCAAGAATAAGATCTTATTATGTATATGAATCAGAAAATTATTCTAATAAAATAAACGTTTGTATAGTGAATGAGATTATCAGTCTGTCACTTTTAACTCATACACATCTCACAGATTTCCTTTCGATTTATCAGTCATTTAATGCCCCTTTTATGGATATATAATTATAACTTTAACTTAAAATTACAACTATAATCAAGCTTTTTGTTTATAAACGATTATTCCAATATAGGATATAAGCAATCAGCTTACCTTTGTAGACTCATATTTAACTTTTTCCTTTTCATTCGCTCCCTTTCTATCTGCCGGTGTTACCCGGATCTGCTGCAAAGGCATTTTTTAACACACTCTTGAACTTCATTTCGAATAATAACACCACAGTTCCACAGTGGCAGCAGACGATGTTAAAGAGTGCCTTCCCTCCATGGTTATCACAGAGGGTACGCTAAACCGTTTTCATTTCGAATTCTATTCCAAAATACTAATTCGAAAAGCATCAGTCCATGAACAACAACAACACTAGAGAACATGCCTGATGCATGCGAATAAAAAGAGAGAAACGCTGATATCCAAGGTGAGTCGGTGTATCTAACTGCGGAGCGTTTTCGGAAAAAAGAAACTATTTTTAAGTTTTCGTTTTCAGCTGGTGTGCTCTCTCCCAGTGCCCCGGTCGCTTATACAGAGTGCAGAGCTGTGCGGATGATTTCGTTTGTCGTTCGTGAGCCTGCCTGCTTCGCTGGTAGAAGAGGTCGCCCGCGTGTGCGCGTGCGCGCCGCGAGATGACGTCGTAAACTAAACTTGGGGATCGTTTACAAATAGCACTCGCGTTTAAGAGGATCGATTTTTACTCTTAATTCTACTTTTTTAGGTTCAGACATTAATACTTCTCTCAACAAACGTTGTCAGTCGAAATTGTGAGTCATCATCGTAAGGAAGTATGTGACCTACATACGCGTTAACGAAAATAAGATAATTTCGAGAGTGAGGCAGCAAAAAAAAGTAAACGTCTAAAACGAACAGAGTTTAGAAATCACATCTAGAAAACAGATGATAGAAAACAATTCTCTATGCTTAGAGGTTTTAGAAAAGTAAATTTATAGACTGAAAGATATAATTACGAATCGCTCTTAAAATGAAGGAATTAAAAAAGTAAATTTATCGAACAAACTATGACATAAAATTCGTTCAATATGCAAATCTAATGAAACCAAAAGAAAGATTAAAAAGCAAGCGAAACTGAATAATATTAATCATAATTAAAATGAAAGAGATTATAAATATATTCAGAGAAGGGAAATTGATCATCATCAATACCATTTAAGAAAGTTTTTGCAATTAAAAAAGAAAAATTGTAAACAGAGTACGTAAATTATGACCTTCGAAAGCAGTATTGAATCAAATAAATTGACATCAGATATACTTAGAGATCGTTTACAAATGACATGTATGTAAATTACAAACGTTTCACATGAATAGATATCAAATATGTTTGGGGATCGTCTACAAATAACATATAAATCTTACAGTTCAAATGTAAGATAGCGACTGAGAGTTGCGCAGGTGACGTGAAGACACTGCTGGCCACCGTAAATGAAGCAGACTGAAGGAAGCATGCAAATAACATGAAATTTACAACATGCATTAGCGGAGGTGAGATATGCAAATGATTAGAATTTCAGCGCACATCACGAGCGTCTGTGGCGCCACTTCAAAGCACTATGGAGAGGCTTGGAGTTTTCGACGATTTCAAGTTCGGCAATTGTGTTTTTTTTGTGGTTTTTTTTTCTTCAAAAAAACGGTCAATTATGCCTCGTAATAAACAGCGATCATAGTTTGATCAAGTATCCGAGTTCGACAGAGAAAGGATAGTGGCCTACCGACACTGTGGATTATCTTTCAGGAAAATCGGTAGTCGTGTTGGACGAAACCAAACAACTGTAATGCGGATATGTGACAGTTGGATGCAGGAGGGTACGACAGACCGACGTGTTCGATCGCATCCACCTCAGTGCACCACTTCACGTGATGACAGGAACATTGTGCGCATGGTAGTAAGGGATAGCTCAGTCACACCACGAACCATAGCACTGCACATTCAGTCTGTAACGCATCATCCAGTGTCTGCGCGCACCATTCGACGCCGTTTACAGAAGACTGGTCTGTCAGCAAGACGTCCATTGCTTCGTCTACCCTTGACGCAGAACCACAGAAGTCTCCACCCCGAATGGTGCGATGAAAGAAGGATGCAGACCGCAGAATGGAATGAAATTGTCTTTCCTGACGAGTCATGCTTCTGTCTGCAACACCACGATGGTCGGATTCGAGTCTGGAGACACCGCGGAGAGAAACTGCTGAACAGCTGCGTTATGCACCGCCATACTGGTCCTGCACGGGGTATAATGGTATGGGGAGGTATTGGATATCACTCTCGCACTACTCTAGTATGCATTGCCGGTTTTTTAAACAGCCAGCGCTACATCTCCGAGGTGTTGGAACTAGTTATCCTTTCTTACCTTCAGGGCTTGCCCACAGCCATATTTTAACAGGATAATGCGCAACCACACGTGGCACGCATTGTCCAAGGGTTCTTCGTCAATCGTCAGATTAAATTTCTTCCCTGGGCGGCTCGCTCTCCGGATCTTTCGCCGACAGAAAGCATTTGGTCCATGGTTGCTGAACGATTGACCCAGATTACATCCCAAGCTGCCACACTAGATCAACTTTGACAAGGTTTGGAAGCTGCTTGGTCTGCTGTGCCCCAAGAACACACCCAAAGTCTCTTTCAATTAATGCCGAGGCGTGTGGCAGCGGTGATCTCCAGCAATGGGGGCTACTCTGGCTACTGATTCTGGAAGGAACCACACTTCACAGAAGTCTATAAATTTAAACATTTGATACTTGGGTAACATTTTATCTAATAAATAAATTTTGTTGTGATATCTCTTGTTTTTCTTGGTGTTGTAATTTGGGTGGCCAGCAGTGTACTATTTATTATAAACTATATCATTTTATTTCGATACTGCAGAATCTTACCTGAACTAAATAAATTAAATATCCAAGAAGACTATATTTCTGTTGATAAATTATAGAAAAATGTAGTTTTATATTTACGTAAATTTCTCAAAATAATAACCTTTTCAGTAATCACAGTGACTGAGTATATCTTTATGCGTATACAAACGCTATATTATTTAACGTTTGTAATACTTGTAACGTTTATACTTGTAACTATGTAACGTTTGTAATACCCTGTTACTGTTTGCGGTGAAAGAAAAATTATAAATTACGAATTGGTCTTTAGAAGATCAATGATATCACAAAAGAAGATTCCTAGTAAGCATTTCCTTTGAGGTTGTCTTTAATAAAGTTTTTTATTATTTCGTTTACCCCCTGAAAACGATAAACTATATTTTAAATTTGCTTTTTTAAGATTTTTAAAATTTTGGGAAAATGAAATCTTTATCATTATAGTCATTTCTCAGCATCAAGTAGCCAAATAAATTTATTGTTTCTTCATTGTCGCTTGAAATAAAAGTCCAGTTTTAAAAATAAGAAAATGTCAAAAGCATTCAGAACGAAATCTGATTATGCATACTGAATATTAATACTTAATTAAACAATATTTAATTTGTGTATTTTTGTATATTTCAGTTTCCTGTCATATTAAACTATAATCGTCTGAAAGCATTTCATGAACATAGTGCATAGTCAAGAGCTTTAAAAAATTTTCACTATCAGCTTTGATATACTACTTCTTTCTTATTGCAGTATTGCAAAACAGTTCTTGAAACAAGTGAGTCATATTTTGTTTACTAACTTATTGCTCCATTATCAAATGGCACAACAACGTAACGACCTTTACTGGAAGTTAAAGAAAAAAAAAAGAAAAGAAAATTCTTTCAACTATTGTTCATTGCATAATACATTCGAATACATTTAATGAAGTTTAAAAAAAGGTTTATAGTTAAGCATAAAAATACACTTTCAAGCCGAAGCAATTTCGATAATGTTGCTTGCTGTGCTGTTATTACTTATCCTCCTGACCTTGAGATCATATCGGATCAGGTTTAGGAATTAATCATGGCTATGAGGAAGAAAATGCTTAACGTTTGCCAAGGCCTCGGCATCTTATATGTGACAGTATGAATTTTCTCAGATCCATTTCGGTGAAAAACCTCCCAGGAAACAAAATTCAAAAACTCATTTAGCCCTGCTTTCTTACTAGCAACCTATCAAGGGTAGATTTCTTCTAGATAACTTAGGTACCCTCATGTTGCAAAGCCACACTTCTTCAAAAACGGATTTTTTACAGGTCAGACACTTGAAGGTAAGAGACTTTTCCATTTTTCAGTTCTGCTTCTGCACCGCTAATTTTTGCATTCTCCGTTTCTATACAATACATCACAGACACACCACTTTTATTCACATCTTCATTTCACGTACCACATAGTACAGACTACCTAGATTCTCTTTTGTCTACATAGTACTTACATAAGATTTTATTTCTGTTTTGTGTGTCTATTTAATCAAGAGATTTTCTAGTTTTTCTTTTAATTACGATTTCATTGCATTCGTATTTTCTTTATAATACTTGTACATGCTGTATATATCTGTATTCTCTGTTTTCTCAGTATCTTTCGTATTATACAGGGTGTTTATAAAGTCCCGGACCCATTTTCATGTTTAATAACTCATAAAATAATAAAGATAGATTAAAATTAATAACATAAATGGTTAGATAGACTCAAAACGTTTCATGATCCTTGTCAATGAACTTCCACGTGTGCCCCCTTCGTGGCACGGAGACTATCAAGTCGATATTCAATTTTACGCCAAGTACCGGCAAGCACGTCGGCATTCACAGAGGCTATTGCGGTTGTAATTCTGGCTTTTAGGTCATCTATCAATGTTCGACACTCTCCTCCTGTAAACGCTGTCCTTTACATCACATACAAAAGTACTAGAACAAACACATCAAAAGTAAACATAACATTGCAATAGTTGCCAAAAGCAAAAGAGAGAAAAATGCAATTAATAACCAGGCGATATTTAGAAAAGTACAGATATTTAGATTGGAAAATGAAATTATCTGAAATTAACCACACGCGCAGACGATATTTACCAAAGTAAAGATATTCAAACCTGAAAAGGAAAATACATAAGTTATTCTACCAATAAATGCCATAAGTTTGTTTACATCTTCATTATTTTATGAAATATTAAACATCAAAATGGGTCCAGGACTTTATAAGCACACTGTACTTACATATTTGCAAATTTGCATTGCAACTTCTGAATTTTTAAGACTTTAATCGCTCACCGGCATCATTCGCATTTCACATTTCTACTTCACAGTTGTATACACACGCCCCTCTTATGCCGTTCTTTCCCACATTCCATTACACTTTACTCCCCACCCGTCTCGTGTACCAATGTATCAACGAAGTTACAATATGTCTAACCATCGAAGTCTTCTCTAAAATTCAGACTCGAACCCAGTGATATGACAGACTGACCACTAACTAGAGTATCGAACAAAGCTGTATAATACTATTTATGCTGTCCATATTATCCTTTCGGAGCATTTGGATAGACTTCAATAGATAATTTTAAATTTAACTAGACGGTAAACAGTAAAAAAAGGAGAGATGAGAGAAAATGGAAATGCTTACTGCATTTGTAGAGACATTACGGTATTTAGAAGCAGCAGAGATGAAAAATGAGCAATACCTCGCCGGGACTCGAACCACGGACCTCTCGAATACGCGCCGAGTATGCTGACAACTACACCGCGAAGGCATGCTAAGAAGGCGGAAGAAATAAAACCTTACACATTTATTAATGAAAAACTCCTCACATTTAATTAGAGGTTTCAAGTCAATCGACTATGCGATCAATGTTGCAGCTGTTATTACTAATCTGCTCTAATAACAGTATCTGTTGGAGATAGAATTTGGTGACTGATACTTGTATTAATCTGTTAATCAGACAAAATTCAATTATCTTAGGTTTAAAATATTATTGACATTACTTAACTGTCCTTAATTAACTTCACCTGTGGGTACACTATAAAATTTCAAAGTTTATTGCAGCTGTAATGAATATAGGCAAAGGTATGTAAAAGGAGATTCTGTTTCGAATACTAATAAATCTCAGACCAATCAACTATCACTCCATAATAATTCCTCTGATAAATGGAATATCAAAAAGACATCTTTGTTTACAAATTCCTCCTGATAGCCATGCGTGATGATCTTAAACATTATGAAAATTATGTATACACTGATGAGAATAAGAGATACAAAAACTCGAACGAATAATATTAACAATGAATTTAAGATGACGACAGATAGCATGTTACACATTTTGCTCAATGGTTAAGTAGATGCACTGCGGTACCAAAGGCCTAGGGTTCGATACCCAGAGAAGACATGGATGTTTGTAAATGCATAGTGTCTGTATGTCGTGAGGGCACTCTAAATATGTGGCGAGCCAAAAGTCCTCTCGAGAGGTTTGTGGCAGGGGATGGTAGATTCTCAGATCCGTCTCCTCGGGGGTTCTCGGCCAAAATTGGGGACGAAACTCAGAAAAGTCGTACTGTCACCTGTATGGTGCTCGAGATTCTTTCCAACGGCAGGTGCAATCTTTCACTCCTTGCCACGATGAATTTCGTGGGCTCCTTCTAATGATACTGTCAGACAAGTCATATAAATCACAACAACAGCAGTAGACAGGAAATAATCCATTTCAAAATATTACTAACTGATGATTCTGTATTTTTTCGATTGATATTTAAACGTAATGTAGTGGATATTTACTAAATTTGGCTATATGGAAAGACTTGGAATTCATTTTGATGTGTAATATATGAATTAGCGCATTATATAAAAAGTGAATTCTGCACATTTGTGAAAACATTTGCGTCGGAAATATTAAAAGTCTGAATCACTTTTCAAACTGTTGACACAAAATATTGCAGCCCTGTATTATATTTAAAGAAATTAAATAATGAAGAATCTGTATAAATGTATGTATATTTCTTCTCCAAGTGCGATAAAACAGCGGTACCTAAAGCCATTTTGAACAAAGTACGTACCACCCGAATATACGCATCTGGAAGCCCGAATTTGGAATTCGTTTTATTGTCTATTTCATATTTGTAAAACTAACGAATTTTTAATGAACAAACTCAAACAATTTAAAAGCGAGCAATGGCAACACTCTACGGGTGAAAAAAACGATTTGATCTAAAGCATACGGAACTGTGTATCGGAAATTCTAAAGATATACACATTTTAAAATTATTTTTCGATATTGCTGTAGAACTGAATTTTATGGTTTAAGTGCGAAGAACATCATATTTAATAAATATTGGTAACACACAAAACGTTAAAAAAGCACCCCTTTGGACGCAATTTAAAATCTGAAACCTTTCAGATTTATTTATTTATTTATTGCGCAGTGTATCTTAACATACCTTTCCAGGGTGAGTTAATGTGCACTAGCCAAAAAAGGACAGCCTTGAATTTTCGTACAAGACTATAAAATGCTTACATTTGGAGGGAAAATATCACATAATCTCATCGTCTATTATCTATCATTCTGCTGAAAAAATTACATTTCCTACGACTCTGAAAACATAATTATTCAAAAACATCTTCTGTATGTGAATTAGGTTTCTAGAAGCGTTTTATAGTCATAAAAACGTTCGGTTTTGGTTTAAAGATCCCATTTGAATCCTTCTTTATCTTCAGCCTTTTCAAGAATTTGTTCGTTATTTCCTTTTCTTTGAATTTTCGGTCAACTGGTGGTGCGAGTTGCTTCGTTTTGCAACGTTTATGTAGAACGTTTCGAATATTTCTTCATTTTCAAGCAAGCTCATGTTCCTTTTTCGTCAATTTCACTCCATCACAGTGTTGCCAGACTATACAATTTTCCGTAAATTTGCTACTTTTGACAATTCTAAGTTACTAAAATTTATATTTTAACAATTTTGCGAATTTTCTGCTACTCCATGATTTCCTTGTGCTACTTTCTGCTGCTTAAAGAATCTCTTTATCTGTCATAAAATTCGTATTTAACAAATTTCATAATAGATTAATTTAATACAGTTGATATAATGTATCTATTAAAATTAATTTAAAAAAATTTAGGTTTCAATAGAAGTTGGAGCTTACAATTTGACAACTGTAGCATAAGCAATACTAGTAGCTGGCATTTTCCCGTGTTTCATTGATTGCGTTTTTTAATGTTTGAGTGGTGGTGTTACAAAGTCAGTTACATAGCTATTGTCAAGACGATCACTGGCACATATCGGGAAGCACGACGTCACCAGAATTAACTAAAGTCTGAATTATGAGTAATATGAAAAACATTGAGCACCACATTTCGAAATGCTTCGCTTAAAATTTTGAGAACTGGCTGGGAAGAATGAAAACGAAAAAGTCAAAAGCTTATTATAAGTTATATAAATGTGAACTAAGAGCCCAAATAATAGATTTAAAACAGAATTTTATCTGTTGCAAACAAATGTTTGT
>KK119071.1:96116-156213 GCA_000611955.2 Stegodyphus mimosarum | reverse complement strand
CCTACCAGCAATCTCTCGAGAGGACTTTCGGATCACCATATATTTAGGATGCCGCAAAGACACTAGACATTTCTAAACATCCATACCTTCTCCAGAATTCAAACCCGGGCCCTTCGGTACCTCGGTAGGCCCCCTAACCGCCTATACCGTTTGGGCGCCTCTCTGACTTCGTTTATGTTATTAAAGAGCGTGAGACTCCATAGAATACAAAATCAAAGCAGCATCAAATTTATATATAACAACACAAAAAAATTTAACAGTGAATCAATCATAGGAACATTTACTTGGGGATCATAATTTGATGAAGGGAAACAAGTTCTGGAATGGAATAAAGCGGAATATTAACTGCAAAGCATTCAAAATTAAAGCGAAGCGATACAAAAATAAACTGCCAAATCAAAAGAATTTGTAGCAAGTGTGAGAAAGCACGTAACATATGAACAAATTTTAAAAAAAAAATTTGAAAGCTTTCAGATTTTACATTATGCCCAAAGTGGCATGGCATTTTTTTAATGTTTTATAGGTTACCTTTATTTATTAAATATCATGTTCTTCGCACTTAAAACATAAAATTCAGTTCAACAGCAATATTGCAAAATAATTTTAAATCGCTGCTCGCTTTGAAATCGTTGAGTTTGTTAATCAAAAATTTGTTAAAGTGTTACAAAATATGAAATAGATGACAAAACAAATTCCAAATTTAGGCTTCCAGATGCCCATATTCGAGTGGAAACGTACGTTATTGAAAATTAGATGGCTCTAGATACCATTGTTTCATGCCAATGCAGACACATATATACATTTATGCAAATTCTTCATTATTTAATTTCTTTAAATATAATACCGGGCTCTAATATTTGGTGGCAACAATTTGAAAAGTGAACCGACATTTATAATGAAAAAAACGCAAAATGCCAAAACGAAATTAATAGTACTTCCGGGCAATTGCAATCAAAATTAACAAAGAGTTAATTAAAAGAAAAACATTAAGCAATGAGAGTTTAGCAAACCAGTTTTTAAATTTTTGCCAAATTTAATGCTACCACCAAGAATGTAAACACAATTAACGAATTTCTCAGTCAGCATTTTTGATGACGTTAGACGTCAAGTGAGCTAACGAATTATGACATCGCAAAAATTACACGATCTCTTACTTCAGGTGCAGCTTTTTGAGACTTGATCAAATCTACTCTTGTTACTTTAGCTCAACAATTTTCGACAAAACTGCCCTCTCAGTTGAAAAAAGAGATTCTATTTGATTTTCAAAATAATATTCGAACAAATTACGCATGTTACGCTGTTCCCTGTTGCTCATGTTTAGTTACTTTAGCATTTAGTTCTTCGACGTGCATTTTGTTTTGGGGGTTGGTTATTATTTGTAACATTTCTGAAGTTATAAAAAGGACTTTTAGCTTAATGTCGGTTCGAAAAGGAGATGTGCCCGCCACTCATCAAACAAACTGAGTTAATTTTTTTAAAACAAATCGAAAAAATACTTTTCGAGAAATTTATTACTTTCACTTCGTCGTTTACGCGTGCTGGCAAAATAGCATGTATTTCCATTTGAAGAAATATTTATCACAAGTCTCGTGGAGAAGCAACTGAGTGAAATACACTCACGTTTGTGAAAATTGCAACATCATGAAGGACTTACGCGAGTGAGCTGAAATTTTCAGGAAATGCAAAGTAGCGCATGATATGCAAATGATTAGAATTGCAAATCCGTAGCGCATGCGTATGCTGAGCAGCGCCCTCTGAACGGCTGATGGATCCGAATAAATAGACGGCTGTAGCGAGGCGTGTATGGTTATCGGTGGTTATCTGCTAGTGGTAAACGTTAACTCAATCTGTACTTATGCCTCGTCGACGAAAGAGAGCGAGATTTGAACAACTTACAGAGTTTGAACGAGGGAGAATCATCGGCCTTCGTGAAGCTGGATTGTCGTATCGTGCAGTAGCCTCTCGTGTGCAGCGTAACAGCAGCACAGTGATGCGCGTTTGGAAGCAGTGGACGGACGAGTGTCGGACAACTCGGAAATCCGGGAGTGGACCCCGAAATGTGACGTCAGCTCGCGATGATAGACACCTGGTCCGCATGGCGCGGACGGACCGTACAGCTTCCTCTAGACAATTGGCAGCACTGTGGTCAATAGCTACAGGTGTTTCATTGTGTGCTTCATCAATTCGTAGACGTCTGCTGCAGTGTGGACTGCGCGCACGGACTCCTTTATACAGGATCCCCCTAACGCACGACCATCGCCGCCTGCGGCTACAATGGGCCAATCAGCATAGAGACTGGCGTGCTGATTGGCAGCATGTCGTGTTTTCTGACGAATCCCGCTTTAATTTGTGGTACCATGATGGCCGCATTCGTGTCAGACGCTATGCCGGTGAACGCCACCTTCCGGAGTGCATTATCGAACGCCACAGTGGACGAACACCCGGAGTTATGGTCTGGGGCGCCATAGCATATCATAGACGATCTCAATTGCTACGAATTGTGGGCAATCTGAACAGCAACCGGTATATCCGTGAAGTTCTACAGCCCGAAGCTGTTCCCTTCCTTCAAAGCTTGCCAGGCGCTGTATTTCAACAGGACAATGCCCGCCCTCATACTGCTCGGATTGTTAAATCCTTCTTTGCAGCGCAGCAGGTACAGCTTCTTCCTTGGCCTGCGTGTTCCCCGGATATGTCGCCAATTGAACATGTGTGGGATGTCATTGGTCGGCGTCTTGCTCGTGATCCTCGTCCTGTTGCGTCTGCAGACGAACTTTGGGTACGCGTACAAACGATATGGAATGCTCTTCCTCAGTCAGACATTCAAACTTTGTTTGACTCCATGCCACGTCGTGTAGCAGCACTTATTGCGGCGCGTGGTGGCCACACAAAATACTGATTCTGATCTCTTGTTCTTGTTTGTTTGATTTGAACATTTAATCATTTATTTGTACCACTACCACTCAACTGTGTATTAAATTGCATTCAATTATGACGATTTCTTCTTGGTGTTGCAATTTTCACAAACGTGAGTGTATATGTAATTTATAATTAAATATTGTCTAATATGTACTTACCAACTATAGCATCAATAATGTATTTTTCAGTATTATTAGCTTTCACAGGTGTTAAGTGTGTCCTGGCAATCTAGTTTGTGTAATTTTATTCATACTTGCAAATAAAGATAATTAAGCGCTTGCATGGCATTACAAAGCTAATCACCAAACACAGAAATTAATTTTAATTTGAAAAAGGAAAACAGATACTGTTAGATGTACAGAAACAATTACAGTGCAAACAAAAATGGTTAGATTTGAAAAGTAGAAATACACTTGCGTGGAAAATTTAAGTAAGTAATTCATTTTTCGACATATAGTCATGAAATTGTTGAAAAACGCTTTTTGCGATCAGTACCATGAAAAGCCTCTCAGTAGAAAAGTGATACATGTCCAGATATTTGCACCATGATGTCAGAGGGTTCGTCAGAGCACAAAAAATACGACAAATCAGCGCGCAGGGCAAGGGAATTTTAAAAAAGAATGGAGAGTCATTTTCAGGCGTTCTCCTGCAAGTGAAAATGAGATTAAACATTCAGTATGGTTACAAAAAACATCAGGAAGTTTTACAGAAGATAGAATAATTAGCAAGCTTGAGAACACGCGTAGTTTGACGTCTGTCGGCTAAGAGTTTGCAATTAATAAAAGTGTTGTTTCACGAACTTGAATAGCCTTTTCAGTAAAAGGCACAGCTGTAAGAAAGGTTGGTGGTGTTGGCCAAGGAAACGAGCGGTGACTGATGATAGATATATCTCTCTGCAGGCAAAAAGAGATCGAGATCATACAGTGGGCAACATTGCTCAGCAGTTGCTCATGGCCACCGGACACATAGTGTCCTTGTTTACAGTGGCCAGACGACTTCATGAAGATGGTCTACTCGCCCGGCCATCCTGAATACTGTTTAATATTGACAGCAGTCCATCGGTGGCAGCGTTTACACTGTAATAGAAAACACAAAGAATGGACACCTGATGAATGTCATCACGGCAAACGATTTTCAGGGCCAGCTGATATTGAAAGAGGTAGAGATACGTTTTCAACCTACTAACATCAGGGGAAAAGACCATTGGGATGGTCCTGACGTGCTTGTATGTGGAAGTATTATGATGAACGGATAATCGGAGGTTTCCCAATTTTACAGAGGTTCGCGTTCAAGAGATTGTTACTATGACGATTATTCTCTCCCACGTGTGTCTTATCCGGTGTGTTATTAGTTTCGACTTTGTTTTATGGGTGACCGTGCCCGGCCACGCAGGACTCATGCTGTTGAGGAGTTCTTGAAAAGGGAAGTTATCTGCAGGATGGATTGGCCAGCATGTTCCGGTTTTGAATCACAATGAACATCTATGAGATACATTAAAGAAACCACTGGCAGCAGATCTTACGCCGAGGAGAACACCAGACAACTGAAATATATGTTCCTTGAAGAATGGGAACTCCAAGAACTGTTAGATAATCTGATGTTGAGCATCGACTAACGATGCAACGCAACCACTGAAGTTAGGAGAGGACATATGCCTTACTAGGTGTCTTTAGTTTGCTATTCTTCTTATTCGCCAGGCAGTTTTTGTACCAACCCCATTTTGCCATTTCTAGTCGTTCCGTACTGTATGCGTCCTTTCTTCTTTTTGCTACTATACTTTCCTCATCCTTTAAGTACTATATTGTGCCTCTGTAGTATAAATTTCGTGTCTCCCAGGCCGAATTATTGCCAGAATCAGAGACGTTCGTACACTAATATAGTTAGATGTGTAATCAGCAACTGAAGTAACTTTTACTGTACCATTTTGAAAGGATAGTTGTCCCTGTTTGACAACTGTTGGCGGAAGGAAATATAAATGGCCTGAACGCAAGTCGGACGACACCATCTATTAAACTCTGGCACCATTTCTTATTGGAAGTCCCTCATGCAGGCATCCTTTCTTCAGGAAGATAGAGTTCAAGAGCTTAACCGCAGTTGATTAAACAAACAAATAAACAGAAGCTTTAGATCATAGTTTCTCAACAATATTCAATTCCGTTTCCTTCGGCGGTTATAGGCAATCTCTTGGAGGGACAGGATTAATAACAATGATATTTTAGTAATTAAATAGAAGTTTATAAGTTAATAGATCTTATTGCATATAGTATAGCATTTACCTACAGAATAGCATCATATTCTTCCCATTAATAAAAGCAATCTGACTATTATATTTACTAATGCTGTATATGAACTTTAGTTGCAAGAAGAAAATCTTCTACGTATTGCCGAACATGGTTAATTATGATTTATATTAACAAAACTTAATCCTTATACTTTTAAGCTATAACTTTATTTATTCCAAGATTAAATATAAAATTATTATTCTTATTCTTGTCATAATTGTTATAACTGTATGTATATGTAACTTTTAACAAAGAAAAAGTTGAGTCATTCCTTAAATAATGTGAATTTAAGTATTGAGTTAAAAGTTGGAGCGGGACGAGATAAACTACCTGCATTAACGTTTTTATAAAAGTAGTTACTTTTCTTATTCTTAGTGCAAGTGTTGAAAAGAGCAGTTCTATTTGAACAGTTATTTTTCCGAAGCTAAATGGAAGTGGTAGAAGATAAGGTTTGGCCCATTTTCCTTTAAATTATTAATAGAAATATTGATGCAGCATATAGACATCGGAAAATACCCGTAACCCAGTCTCATAGTGGTTTCAGAAATTTCGAGCTGGAAATAACAGCCTACAGAAGGGGCCTTTTTCTGGAAGATTTGTATAGCTCAACAAGGACGTCGTCCACACTCTGATGAAACAAAATCCCTTCGTAACTGGAGGAACTAGCAGAAGGCGAAGAAGAGTATATTTTAGATTAAAAAATAATTTTATGATTTTAAAAAATAAAAGAAGTAGGAAAAGCCGTATCATTTATGGGATTACCCGAAAATAAGCAATTAGTAAAATGCTGTTTTCTTCTGCAGTTCGAAATTTAATTAATTAAATTACATGTATAAGGATACGTTCATTACAAAAACCTGTAAAATGGGCATTTCTCATGAGTAATGCACTTTTTAGAATTTCTCTCTCTCTCTCTCTATATATATATGTATGTATGTATGTAAGATAAAAATATGTAAATAAAAATTATATTTTACACTACCAATAGCCTCTTAATTCTCCCTTTTTTATAAAACTAGTAGTAATAGCCTTTTTATGCACTGCGTAACGCTGGTTACTTAGCTAATTAGGAACTTGAACTCAAAATTTCGAGAACTGAAATTTTTTCTTAGTAAGCAACTTAAACCGAAACCCTCTTTTAACGAGCTGTCATATTCGATAACTACGCACATTTCGTTTCTAGCCCTGCACGTAATTTGCTTAGCTCTCTTCCCGTCACTGACGTGTCGCTTAGCCTCTGCTAGATGTTGTCTTATTTTACTAAAAATGTAATTTGTACAAAATTGTCGGGTACATAACACACCCATAGTGATGATGTGCAAGGAAAAAGAATATGTGTCCTATAAGTTACTTATTAAGGAATAAAATGATGTGTGGAATTTTCTGTTAAGTCTGTCTTCAAGTGCCATCTTTCTAACTACGAAGTAAAGCCTTTCAACGCAAAGAACCATCTCCAATCCGTCGCAACTTTCTCCAAGTCATTCATTTTATTACATGTATATATATAGTTTGAATAATGCCAAACACAGACGCAGTGTAGAAAGTGATGTATCTTTTAATCACACAGGGGCTTAATTTCTTGAGGTTTAGGGGCTACACGTTTAGGGTGCTTGAAAAATCATGCCATAATTTCAGTAATACTCGACATTAATTTGCAAAGTTGCTTTTTAGACCCATGAAAAAGCCAGGGCAATATAGCACCAGGACTCGTTTAACTAGCTTAGGCTATTTTCTACAAATTCACTTTGCTTTTGAGAAATGATTTCAGATGAAATGTGCATGCAGGATTTTTCTAACAAAAGCAACAACCACCTTGAAGTTCGTGGTTATTAAGCAGATTCTCATATTTGTTGATAATACTCGGATAGTGCGTAGAGTTCGAAGTACCACAGAAAAATATTAAACTAATTATATAACGTCTAGACACTGCACAACTGTTTATTTTATTTTTTTTCTTTCTCGCAGTATAAATTCTTATTTTTACTATTTATCACATGTTTCATAGTTTACGCTTTCTTTGCATTTTCTAGAGCCCTGCAGCGAAAGAACCCAACCTGTTTTAAAGTCATTTATATAATGTTTAACTCAATTATATATATATGTGTGTGTACACATAAGAAAACAAAGGGTCAGAGAGACGTTATAGAAAATGGGGCAAACGAGAAGGAGATGACCTATAAACATTTAAGAAATTTTCTGTTTTAGGTAACTTCTGGCCTGTGTCAGGGAATTTTTGAAGTTACAGAAAAAGTTAGAAGTACAAATACGGAATTAAAAATTATGTCAAGTAAAACCTTTAACGCATTTGCAGTTTTCTCAAGCCAACTATGGTATACAAATCCATGCAATCTCTTTCTCTAAACCTCTGAAAGAATGAAGCGTAACTTTTGAATTTTTTATGAAAATTAAAACTGAGTTTTGCATGTTTAATTTCGTCTCCAGCATTTAGTCGATCGATAGGAATTGAGCAGTCTGGGAACATTGTTATAACACAGCTCACTGCTTTAAACTGATTATTCTCTGTGTTTTAATCTAGTTCCCAACTTTATTCTGACTAAAGCCATTAGACAATGTTAGTTCCCTCCGCGTTTTATTGCCAATAAACATGTTACCTGTTATAGAAAAACATAAAACACCAAATACAGTTAAAACAATTTAAATTTTTTTAAAAAAATTAAAATTACAGTTTCTACCAAAAGCAAGCAATTCGGCCCGCGGGCAAGAAAGCAGATTTTTCGGTGCACAAAACGGAAAATTTACTTTTGGTCTCACTCAGCAAAAAGATACTGAAGACCTAGAAACTGACTTAACTTATTGTGGACGCTTTGCTGAGTCAATATATGGGATAATTTAATATCTTAAATGATAATTCGAGAATGGATTAAGGATAATTTAATTCGCAATAATAAAAGAAGACCCTACTTTGTGTTTGCGAAGCTTAGTTTTTCTAGATTGGCAATACATCCACTATTCTGCTAAGTTTCAAATGTAAACAAATATGGCTGCTATGGTAAAACATTAGCTTAGCCGCCCTTAAAGAACTTTTAAATTGTTGATAATTCTGAAGTTATAACATGCATGGTAACTAAGGGCATAAAAACCTTAACTGGAAGGTAAAAACAACATAATTCAACCATTTTTAGAGAAAAATGCACAATTTACAAACATATAAGAATAAAAACCTGAGCTCACAGAGCTCACAGAGCCGAGTAACAGAGTGAATATATATATGCATATATTTATATACTTTGATGCAGCCGATTCAAACAAAATAAGAGGTGCACATCTTCATATTATAGCAGTCCTATATACAGAATTTCAACGTTCTGAGGCTACTCGTTTTTGAGTTTTTTATCAAGATACATACATACGTACGTACGTAAGTACAGACGCTACGAAAAAATTTCTTCTGAATTTCATCGTTAAACTACATTCGATAGCGGTCAAAATGGATATTTTCGTTAAATATGATACCCGAAATTTTTTGCGATTACAATACTTCCTTTTACATCGCACAAGGAAATAAAAATAAAGTGACTTTTTCTTTTATTTTCCTTTTTTTTAAAGATTTTTGAGAATAATTCTTTAATTTGCGGCCATTTAGCTTCAGTTAACTTCAAAATAAACAGTAAATTTTTCTATTAGTATTTTTTATAAATCCCTCATTATATTAAAAAAAATCTGTAAGGTTTCAGAGTTTAACGATCGCTTAAAAAGGCGCTTTTAGAGCTTAAGAGGGTTTATTGGAAGGGATTCTCAACAGAGATGGCCCAGGTGGAATAACAAAACATTTTATATGATGTTAGCTGAAAATGGCCTAGCGGCCGAGCGGTAAAGTTCCTGAACTCTGGTAGTTCGGTTCCAGGCTCGAATCCCGTAAATGGTCTGGCTGCATATTCGTTTTCGTGGTTTTCCCCATGCGTAACGTGTTAAGATGAGCCAGTTTCCCTTAAAATGTCCTCCACGAAGGCATTCTACCTTCCGTGTAGTGTCTCAGGGCAGAAACCTAAATAATAATAATAATTAGAGGAATATGCATTTAGACTGACATTGAGAACTATCTTTTGAATTTAGGCCAACACAGGATCAGGATATATCTTCTGTGTATTTAAACAGCGAAAAACATGTAACGTAATTTTACAAAAATAATGTTCCTTATTAGATATATCATTAATTAAGTGGATTTTTATTTAAATCAATCAGATTAAAATGTAAAAAAAATTAAAATATGCACCTAGGGCTTTTCTTAGTATAGTTTGTTAATTAATTAGATAGAGATTAAATATGAGAGAATAATACCTTAGGTTTTACTATATAGCAGTAGACTCGAATTAAAACAATTTAAAATTATGTTTTCATGTTTTATCATTTCACTTTTGGACTAAGAATACATTCTAAATAGTTAATAATATAAAATGTGAAACGTTTTCCTTTTATATTATCAACTATTTAAAATGTTTTTTTTTTTTCTGTGTTTCTTTCTTAATGAACTTTTCCAGGGTTCAAATCTAGGAGAAAGTGTAGATGTTTGTAACTGTGCATCGTTTTTGTGGTATGTAGCAGTCAGAATACTTTCGAGAGTAAAGTGTTTTCCAGAAGCTAGTTACAGACAACGAGGGGTAAGAGAACCTTTACAAGGCCTAGCCAACAACAGGAGCTCACTAGCTTTTGGCTTTCACTGGTTTATCCTACTTTTCGCCATGAGCTTAATCAAGGAAACCTGTCAAACCAGGAGGTTTTGAAACTACAAAAGCAATCAAGATCTATTGATTACGAACGTATATGTTAAGAGAGTCCCTGATCCAAAACAAATATGCAGTCCCTGCTAATTTAAAAGAAACAGATTATCTTAAAAGTATTCCACCTTCGAAGCTTTTTTCAATATTTCTTTCAGTCTCATTTTGATCGACCACAAAATAAATGTAAGCGTATTCAAAAGAATAAAATTTATGGTGGCTTTTCTTCTGCAACAATGCATCATTAATTACATTACCGAAAGTAGTAAGTGGCAAAAAACCCAACTCGTAAATTTCAGACCAAATTCAAATAAATGTAGTTAAGTAAAAGAAAGTTAAAAAAGAAGAAACGAAAAAGAGAAGAAAAGAAAACAATGAAATCTTTTTCATTTTGTTTGTTTGTAAAATATCGAGAAATCAAGTTTTTTTTCCCTAATTGACTCTAGCCTCTGTTTCTCGTTCAACGAAGAAAAAAAAAAGGAGAGGTGCTTATAAATAATCTGCGTTTTGTATTAAAAGAAAAACAAATTCAGATAACAGAATGGCTTTTGACCGCAATGTTGAAGCTCAGAAACCATATGAAACTGCTCTGCGTTTTATCTTTGTGTTTTGTCCTATTCGAACGATCAAACAAACAACGCTTTATCTTTCAGGAAGCATATAATGGCAGGGGTCATATAGCGAAAGAAACCAGGTGTATTATCTCCTTGCTTAAAACCGTTTAAATTGGATTACGTATCTGCATGCATAAATTATGTTAAATCAATCAATTATGTTAAAATTATGCATGATCTTTAAAACTACTCATTTGTATGCGCAAATTACAAATTTTTCCTGTTGTTTTCTTATGCAGTTGGCAGGCGCTGAAATTTTACGAATAGAATACTTGTGATAGTCTTGCACAGAATGCCATTTTGCATTGCATCTTGTTTTTGTATATAGTGCTTTACGTTTCTTTGCTACGGTCTAATAAATCTCACAAAATTCTAAATGTTTTTTATTAGTTCATTAATTTAAGTCTCAAACTATAATCGTATGACTGTCTCTAAGTGACCTAAGTAGTGTTATACTTATGTCTCCACAATTTATTATTTAATTCGGCTTTTTGCCACTTGTTTTACATTTTTCAGGTAACTGCAAAATTTGTATAAGTTTTACACATTTAAGATATTAAAGTTTAAACGATGCGATAGTTAGTCGGCTTGTAGCCGAATGGAAATGACCGCTTACCATTCGTAGTTCAAACCGAACTGGATGTCTGCTAACTCTGCGTTTTTTTCGTTTTCCTTGTATGCTTTGGTTTGCTTTTTTTTTAATTATGGCAAAGTACTGAAGACTGTCTACCTAAAGGGACAAGGAAAACTGACTCTTATCTACGTTACACGTGAGGAAAACAAAAAAAAAACGCTCATACAGCGAGCCTGTTCACCGAGATTCGAACCCCGGACGGACTACCGGTGCTCAGAGATTTTATCCGTCGGCCGCTGATGTACACCGTTTTCCTTCTGCCTAATATAAATATGAGCTAGTTTCCTTTCAAAAATTTTCTATGAAGCTTTCAATCCAAATAAACAAACTAACCTTTCGAACTTTCTAACTTTTCTGGCTTTCTTTGTTATATAGAAATCAAGGCTTTCTCTCTCAAGCGGAATGACGAGTACATTTCATATTTTAAATCAAAACCTGGAAATAGAAAAAAGACACTTAGAAAGGTAAGATAGGACGAATATTAGGTTACTTGCTTCTGTTAACTGAATGTTGAGTGCATTCTTCTCAAAAACAGGGCTACTCCAGCAGGTGCGCAAATAACAGGAAAGGAAACGTGTCTTATTTTTTCATAGGCTAATAAAGTCTAAAAAAATTATTATAGGCTCTTGAAAGCAAACACAAAGAATCATGTGACTCATTTTTCTTAATATTTACTTTATTCGTTTGGACAGAAGCCAAACCAGCATTAACGCAAGTATGTCTGACGATGCAGGGTTTTACAAGATAATCAAATGTAAATCGAATTGTTTCTTAGTCGAATTAGAATCAAGATTCAAAACACCTTCTTTTCATTAAATGCTTGAATTCTCCTCTTTGGGAAAGGAATGAAAAGGACTTACTTCATAACATGTAACAATATAATGAATGTACTCTCTTTCGTGCCTTCGATTTTGTTTCCTGAATTTAAAAGATTCCTTAGAAAATTTACTTTTGAATGTCATCTTGTTCTATATTTTAAAATGTGCAGCGTTTTAAAAACTACTCAGAAGCCTTTATGCGCCTGAATTTAAATTGTAAAACTGTAATATCCGGTACGGTATTGTTCACCGAGTGAGTTTTGTAACAAATTCCATTAGCCTCCTATGCCCATTTTTATGGAAATTTTCAGATGAACCGAACATTTCGAGTTTAAATTTCGATGAAGATCTGTGCTCTGCTCTCTGCATATCATTTATAATTACCCGTTTTCATTGTTAGAACAGCGCTTTGATTAGAGGTCGAGTAGAGAAAACGTTTAAACATTGGTTGTTTTGACTGGGTACCAATCTCAATGAATGGGCTACCCGCATGTGCGTTTTGGTGATTTTTTCCCTTACATAACATGAATTCGAATCAATTGCACTTAGGAAGTTCTTTGATAAAATCATCCCTTCTGTTAGGCAGATAGCTCCATAATACTTTTAATAAGCAATATTTTAAAACTTTTAAAGCTTTTAAATACGCCTCTTAAAACAACAAACCAAAATGTCTTACCAAGAAGGATTACTCGAATGGATCGAAATTCGGTGTATGTAATGTATTTAAATACATAAAGAAACAATTAACATTCCAGAACTCGTCTAGTTGAACCTTCCATAGATGCATATTCCATAATAATTGCACCCAAAACCTGCTTAAGATCTAGGCTCTAATTATGGCGTAGTGGTTTTTCTTTAGCCCAAAGAGCATTAGCTCTGAAGGGCTATTAATTTGTTTTGGCATTTTGTGGCCCGCCGACGTCAAATTAAACCGAGCTGTAAATGTTAAGCTTTGCGAGATACTCGTTGCAAACATTTATCCTTACACATCCTATACAAATAATACATTTAGGTCGGAGTTGGTGGTGGTTAGTTGCTTCGCTTGATCATGTTAAAGAAAACACATTTTATTCTAACTCAAAAGGCTTTGTTCAGAATGAATCCCATGTTAAACCAGTTATTGTGCTGTTACGCAAACGTTTCATGAGACAAAGTGCAATCTAATGGCTTCAGCTGGGAAAAGAGCATTTGTTGATTTAAAGGAGTTAGAAAAAAAACATACATTGAATCAAAGATGTATCAAAAGTCATAAAAGCAAAGCTGTATGCTTTTTCACAAGAAATCAAGGGCCAATCCATTGAAACTTATGGTTTAATCTTCACTTTCTTATCTGTGGTGCGAATATTGCAATGAAAGAATCATCAAAGAAACAGATCAAATGTAGCGATCATGTATGAAAGGCTCAACCTCAGCTAACTCGACAAGGCACACCGTAAGCAAACTCATTAGCCGACAAAGCACAACCTATGAAAACTACCTTGGCCCCCGTCTTCATTTTCAGGAGCTGAGAAACAACAGTTATCTATTAAGATCATTGCAGATCTTACCATGGCACTGATGCAATCAGAAGTTCTAAATCAGGGGTTCCCAGCGGGGTTGGTATCTAACCTCTGGGATGTACTGGAGTAGATGAAATTTTAAAGGGGTCAGCGAAGATAAAGAGGTCGATTGAGGATCGATAGTCGAATATGTTTCGGGAAATTATCAATGTAATCAAGATCCCCTTGATTTCAAAACAGCCCCTTGATTTCCCTTGATTTCACATTTGATGTACATTCATTAACATAAATATACATCATGTATTAAGGAAAAAATATAAATTATTATAAAGGAAATACAAAATTGAAACTATTTAATATGTTTTAACAATGAAAATTTTTTATACAATAAGTGCAGTGTCAAAATGTATGAAATAATATATGAAACAAATCAATATATGAAACAAAAAACAGTTGAGTACTTTCGGATGAGGTGATTTAAGAATTACGTTAAGCAATTCTATGACAAATATTAAAAATAATTACATCAATACATCAAATGCAGCCATCAGATTAATTAAAAGTGAACTTTTGTGCAATTTTGTTTCTGAAAAATTGTTTATATTTGCAAAATTTAGTAATAATAATAATAATACAGTAAATATTTATATGTAACTACTCATATTAGGGTTATGTTGTATACTGTATATTATATACAAAAATGTAAATGGGTCGATGGAGAAAAACCATTCCTTTACCAATGTTATTGCAAAAAACATTTGGGAATCCCTATAGGCTGTAAGGTAAATACTTCTCTGTATCCTATTAGATTATAAGGTGAATAGTTATTTGTTTAAAATCGTTCCAGGAAATATACACGCAAAGATCGGTGCGGTGAAGAACATTCTGAGAAAAAGTTCTTAATACCAATTTACGAGAATACTTCCTATGATCGGAATCTGAGGCCCACATATAATTAACTCTACATGAGCTTATACAGGCTTGACAGATATATAGCATTATTATGCCCATATACAAAGAGCTTGGGAAGCATGGTTCAAGAAAAGACTAATGCATCTGTTGGCCAGTGGGTCTACCGTCTTATACCAGACGTGGAGTCTGGCTCGATTCTGACGCAGCACACGATTAATAATGAAACCTCTATAGCAGCGTAAAGTTTATGTAAATCTGGTTGAAAAAAAAGAAGTAACCTAGGATACCGCCAAAGTAAAGCTCCACCGACATAAAGGTGGGATGTACTAGATGGGATTTAGCGGCACAGGTTTACAAAAATCTTTCTTATAAGACAGTACTGTCGCTAAATTTATGGTTAGCAACCTGCAGTACGAAGAGTTCAAGTGAACGCATGTGAAAGGTATTTAAAAAAAGCCTTACTTTAGATGAGCATACAAATAGTTGCTGTTGTGTTATGACTAATCTCACTCGTCTGATATCAGAGCAAGCCCGCGAAATTCAACACAAGAAAAAAGTTTTTACTTACAAAAAGAAAATGGTGCAGAAGCGAAATACAAGATGGATTGGCCTGTAAGCAGTATTTCTGGAGATGTTAAAGTGAGGTTATCATCCAGATTACATACTGTCTACTCAAATTCCCAGAGAGCCAAATGGCCTAGGGATGCGTATTCAGCAAAAGAGCTGAAGGTCCGAAATTTAACTGTGAATGCAAGCAGTTTATGTGGAAATGTGAAGGCAAAGTAACTATTATGAATGTGGCAAGCAAATATTACACAGAAACTCTGCAAATATGTAAACAGCACATATGATGTACATTAATATACCCAGTTGATATCGTTCACTATAATGTATCTATTATGACTGAAGAAGATCTTTCAATATAAACTAATTTTATTAGCATTATGTACTTGAAACTATAAAACAATGTAAAAATGAAACGGAATTCCAATCTCTCTCTTTTTCCGTTGCCAATTCCGCCAATTCAATAACAAGTTAATTTAATTAGAAAAGGCAACAGGAAGTCGGAAATACAAGACGGGTGGCAACATTCTCCCACATTTTGTACTGTATATAAACGCTTTAAAGCAATACAAAACATAAACAAAATTATAATAGATTTACATTACAAACCAAACAACCTTATAAATGACATTGCAAAACTAAAGATTATTAACAGTTCACAAACTTAGTCTTTTAGCAGGAATTAATGGGCGGCCATATCGAAATTTCTTTCCTTCCTCGAGAACATCAGATTCGGTAGGGTCCAGGTTTAGCTCAGCAAAATCAGTCTTTCTAGAAGAGGATGATCTGGTAGAACTGTAGGACGCGTACAATCGTCTGGATCTTGACTGAGAATTAGTCTTGTTTGAACTTTCAGAATCTCATTTTCTAGGAAACACTGTACCGTATCCTTATACTTATCACGTATTTCAGAGGGCCATTCTGACTGCATGATTTTTATTAGAGTCTCCTCTGCCTTTTCAATCTTTTCACATGAAAATGAATTAACTAACTTAGAGTGTTTCTTAATAGTGTTCCAGAATCTGAGAACATAAGCCGTCATTCGGAGAATTTTCGTATAGCTTGAAAAGTACAGGGATCTATCTCCTAATCTCACTTCGTTTCCTGTGGCTAAATTTGTCACAACTGTCTTACGCCGCTCTAGAAATGCTTCATTCGGAATCTCTGATACCTCAGAACACGGCCAAGATTCTTCGTCCTTATACAACCAACTTGGACCCTCCCATCATTGGCTTTGCAGGAGGTCCGACCAATCACAGCATCGGGCAGCTAGATCGGCAGGATTGACCTCTCCAGGTACATGTCTCCAGTCATCTAAATTGGTCAAATCTCTGATCTCCTTTACTCGACTGCCGACGAATGTGATCTATGGATCTTTTTTTCTTAATCCAACTTAAAATTACCATTGAATCAGTCCAAAAATATGTTTTAGAAGCAGTTCGTAGGATAGAAAGCTCCGTTTCTGTTAATCGATCGCCTAGAGCTGCTCTCAACAATTCAAGTAGTGGAATTGTCGAATTTTTTATTCGAGCAAGTCGCGCTTTAACTGCTATGAGTGTGATAGTCATTTGACCTTTGTATTCACTTCGTAGAAAGGCACAAGTAGCGTAAGCGTAGACAGAAGCATCTGGGAAGATGTTCAGTGTGAAAACATTGTAATATTCAGCAAGCAATCTTCGAGGTATTTTACATTTAGGTATCAGATGTATGGTTTCCTCCCATCGTCTATATTTCTGTTTAAGTTCTGCAGATAATACTTCGTCCCAGCCTATTTTTGCTCTCCAAGATTCTTGCATAAGTAACTTTGGTAACAATAACGTTGGAGCAGCAAAGCCAATCGGGTCATAAACGCTGTTGATCACAAATAACAGTACCCCTTTTGTAACTCGTTTATCTTGGGTATAATCTAAATTTGATGGCAACTTGCAAGAACGTTCGTCGCTGACTACATCCCAACTCAGGACAAATACCATTTGCGTATCCTGATCTTCTTTAGAGTTATTAGAAGCCCATCAGCGCTATTCAAATTTGCCTTCTTTCATTATTTCTATGGATTATGATTTCAGTTGTTCAAATTCTTTACCGTCATTAACATTCGTAACAAAATTGTCCACATAGAATCCTTCTCTTAAATGCCTAGTTGTCTTCCTGAGGCTCTCCGTCTGGAACTTTCTCGTTCTAGATGGTAATTTAAAGCAGCGTGTAACAGAAAAGGGCTGGAGAAAAAACTGAAGACCACTCGACGATGACGATTAATTCTTATTTTTGAGCATTCAGCGTTCTCCCACCATAAAAATATTAAGACATCTCTGTCTTCAGTTCCCAAACGTATCTGTAGAAACGACTGCTTCACATCTGCAACTACACCTATAGCACCAGAACGGAATCTTAACAGTAAAGTCGGTATTTTACGTATAAGACTTGGTCCCACACTAAAGCATTCATTCAAGGAGGCAAATCCCGGTCTCTTGAACTAAACGTCGAAAACTGGGTGAACCTTCGTGGTATTGCTTGAGGGTTAATGACGGGTTTATGAGGGAGGTAATGAACTTCCATGGCTAGCTGATCCATTGGAACAGCTTCTATAATGCCTTCTGACTCCCACTGTTTAAATACGTTATCGTAGGTTTCAAAGTAATTTTCGTTTATCAAACATTTAGTTGTTAGATGAAGTTTGTATTCTGCTACATCGTATTTATCATACAGAGCAAGATGTACAGCTAACCATGGTAAAGTTACTTCATATCTTTGATCTTCACACATCCTAATTGTTTCTTTAAAATGTGTCAACCTTTCTTCTTCAACAGGGCTTTCATTTTTCTTCTCTATGGGATCTGTAATGCCCAAAACATTTAAGCCCCACATTTTAGGCGCCTCCATATTTTGCAAGCTTAATATGACTAAATTAACATTTTGGTTTCTTTTCCTCGTCCTAAAATTGCCCACCTCAGTAAGGTCTTAACTGCAGATACTCCTGAAGATAATACCTCTATTCTTCCAGTCAAAAGGCTTCCATTATATCAGCTCCCAGACGAACTCGTACAGATAGAGAATCTCTTCCAACATCTGTTAGTTTTATTTCTCGGGAAGGAAGCTCAGAAAGCATTTTTCTCTCATAGATTCTAGGCAGGGTTGAGCAAATCCTTGGTTGCTCTTGAAAAGACAATGCGGTTGAATACTTGCGATTTAAGCTTTCTACGTTTACCATGTATTTTTTATTCTCAGAAGCAGGAGAAATTCCTCCGCCAAACAGTCCTTGGAAAAATATTTCTCTTCCAGAGGGAGAATGGTTTAATTCTGCAGCTAAATTATTTTCGATATAGTATTGCTGCGATCCATCGTCCAACAATGCTCAAGCACAGACTTTCTTGTCACCATTTTGTAGTCTGATCATAATGGTGTTGAGATATATTTCGTGCTCAGAGGGAAGATTTGTTAGCAATGTTTCTGTAGATTTATGCTCATTGTCGACCGTTCTGTCTTAGACGAAAGTCTTTCCTTGCGTAAATCTGGGCAAAGGAACACATAATGTCTCCGTTGACAAATTAAGCATCTCACGTTACTCTGACACTTTCTTGCCACGTGTCCAGACTTAACGCAAACGAGACAGCATCGTTTCCTTATAACTTGTGATTTTCTGTCCCCATAATTCATCTCGGATAATTTTCCACAGTCTTTACTTAGATGAGGGCAGTCACAGTAAATACAATTAAGTTTTATTCCAGCTGTGCTTGAAACTAACGTAGCCGCAGTGGGTTCATCTTTGTGGACCGATTTCCGACAATCTTTCTGAATAGCACCATTTCCCCTATGTTTACCGAATCCTTCACGAGCTAAATGTATCATCTCTTCTGATTCAACTTCATGGCGTAAAAAGCACATTAGTTTTTCCAGGGATCTCTGACTTGTAGCTCATTAATATTTTCTGAAATTCTATTCTTTTTCCATGCTCGCAGAACATTTTCTGGCAAACATGACTCCGCCAATGAATCTAAAAAGTCAGCAAATTTTTCTTTTGTGCGAACCTAAACTTTCCAATGCTCTTAATTTTGTCTCTAGCATATCGTAGAGAATGGCTAAATCAGGGGAATTCTTCCCGGCCGTAACATTTTTCAAAACCAGTGAAAAGAGATCGCGAACATATACTGCCAAATATTTGCACTAGGAGATCCTCCCGGCCAAAATGTAATTTCAGCTGTTGGACGGCCTTTGGATAATTTTCAGCTGTTATTGGGAAACTGGACATTAATCTAGCAGTTTTCGAGTCAGGCACCATAGACTGATATAAATACTGGAATTTGTCTATAGCAGTCAATTCCTCTGAGTCATGTATTTTTGAAAAAATACTTCAAAATGTTAAAAATTCTTTGGGATCACCCAAAAACACTTTTAATTCAAATTTAGGTAATTTTAATTTTACCACTTCACACTCTGCAGAACTTCCCAAAAAAGATCCAGAATCGACCGTTTAATAGCGTTTCTATCTTTGATTTAAGCTCAAGATAATTGTCTCTATAATTCTATACAGCCTCAAAATAGGTTTCGTATTCAGCAACAGCCTCAATATATTCTAAAAGTAATAACGAAATGTTATTCTGAATCTCATCTAAATGCAAAAATTTATCTTGTAACTAAGCGTTCAATGCGCACAGCTTATCGCCATCCTTGGCGTATGCTCTAGTCGCCAAATATTGTATCAACTTATTCACCGTAGACGTAAATGAAGCTCTTAACAACTTTCGTTTTATTTTCAGAGCAACCATATTTACATGTACACTTAAAATGATTCGTAATGAATTCTTGATTTCTGTTTATACTGACGAAACTAAAGTGATTATACTTTCTTAAGCTTAAATCACTTTTATCACCGTAAACAGCATATCGTGTACTTATAAACAGTAATTTAAATCGTTCGTATCTGTACACTTTTATAATTTCAATTTCTGAATTCTTTAAATGCAGAATACAAGAATACAAACTCTGTCCCTGTCGCAGACGCCAATTTATTATGAATGAAGAAGATCTTTCAATATAAACTAATTTTATTAGCATCATGTACTTGAAACTACACTGCTGGCCACCCAAATTGCAACAGTAAGAAAAACAAGAGATATAACATCAAAATTTATTTAGTACATAACATGTTGACCAAGTATAAAATGATTAAATTTATAGACTTCTGTGAAGTGTGGTTTCTTCCAGAATCATTAGTCAGAGTAGCCGCCACTGTTGGAGATCACCGCTGCCACACCCCTCGGCATTGATTCAAAGAGAGTTTGGATGTGTTCTTGGGGTAACGCAGTCCAAGCAGCTTCCCCACGTCGCCAAAGTTGGTCTGGTGTGGCAGCTTGGGATGTAATCTGGATCAATTGTTCAGCAACCATGAACCACATGTTTTCTATCCGCGAAAGATCCGAAGAGCGAGACGGCTAGGGAAGCAATTCAATCTGGCGATTGACGAAGAAACCTTGGACAATGCGTGCCACGTGTGGTCGCGCATTATCTTGTTGAAATATGGCTGTAGGCAAGCCCTGAAGGTAAGGAAGGACAACTGGCTCCAACATCTCGGAGATGTAGCGCTGCCTGTTTAAAGTACCAGCGATGGGTACTAGAGGAGCGCGAGAGTGATATCCAATACCGTCCCATAACATAATACCCGGGGCAGGACCAGTGTGGCGGTGCATAACACAGCTGTTCAGCATTCTCTCTCCACGGTGTCTCCAGACTCGAATCCGACCATCGCGGTGTTGCAGACAGAAACGTCACTCGTCAGTAAAGACAATTTCATTCCATTCTGCCGTAAAAATCCTTCTTTCATACCATCATTGGCGGCCGAGACGTCTGTGGCTCGGTGTTAAGGGTATACGAAGCAATGGATGTCTTGCGGACAGATAACTCTGCTGTAAACGGCGTCGAATGGTACGCGCAGACACTGGATGATGCGTTACAGACTGAATGTGCTGTGCTATGGTTCCTGATGTGACTGAGCGATCCGTCAATGCCATGCGCACAATGTTCCTGTCATCACGTGAAGTGGTGCACTAAGGTGGATGCGATCGAACATGTCGGTCCGTCGTACCCTCCTGCATCCAACGGTCACATATCCGCATTACAGTTGTTTGGTTTCGTCCAACACGACTACCGATTTCCCTGAAAGTTAATCCACACTTTCGGTAGGCCACTATCCTTCCTCTGTCGAACTTGATAAAACGATGATTGTTGTTTACTAAGAGGCATAATTGATCGTTTTTTTTGAAGAAACTACAAGAAAAACACAATTGCCGAACTTGAAACCGTCGAAAACTCCAAGCCTTAAATAGCGTTTGAAGTGGCGCCACAGGCGCACGTGATATGCGTCTGCGCTGAAATTCTAATCTTCTGCATATCTCACCTCCGCTAACGCATGTTGTGAATTTCATGTTTTTTGCATGCTTCCTTCAGGGTGTCGCATTTACGGTAGCCAGCAGTGTGTAAGACAACGCAAAAATGAAACGGAGTTCCAATATCTATCCTTTTCCGTTGCCAATTCCGCCAACTCAATAACAAGTTAATTTAATTAAAGAAGGCAACAGGAAGAGGGAAATACAAGATGAGTGGCAACAGTATCAGAATAACTTCTTATATCCAAGTTACCACTGATTTCTAGAGTAAACATTCTCTATAAACTCAGAATCACAATGCATATAACATTGCTAAAATCCTCATTCAGCACAGTCTTAACAGGATCTCTATAATAACTACAGGTCACAAATACCCATCTTTCCAAGTAGCTTTATAAATTTCGCTACAAATTTTTTATTCTATAGAGATTTTTGGCTAGGTCCAACGACAATAGACTGGTCCAGCAACTGAGTACAAATGCTGATAGCCATATAACAGGCGGTACAGCAACTCAGCGGGTGGCAAGTGAGTAAGTTTATACGCACACCTTGGATGAGTGTTTAAGGACAGTTATTCGGAATCATTGCAGAGTTGCTACAAATTGTATTTTTCATGAGCACTTTGTACCCTGTCATACAGCGAAATGGGTATGTACACTGTAAGAAAAAGGGGGGACAGTTCTATATCTCTCGTTCTACTGGGCCGATTGACGAAATTAAAGTTGCCTTTTTCATGTCCTGAAAGCGCGACTTATGATATATATTATATATATAGCATTATTCTAACATAGGTATTTTGATCAAAAGGGATCTTTTTCTGAAATAACATACCAATTTTTTTGCATATTTCGATTCAACATTTAAAATTATACCCAAATATTAAATTTCGTAAAATTTGGTGCGAAATTTACGGAGGAATTCAGAAATTTAATTTGGCGAATTTTTTGGAGTTTGCGCCAAGATTAATTCACTTGGCGAACTTCTTAATAAGGGGCAACCTATTTTCCTATCCCTTCCATTGTAATGGAGCGGAAAAAAATGTCACATCGTTCCTATCTTTTTGCATTCTGCATAAGCGGGAAAAAAATCGTTCGTTTTTCAAATAATTTCAGCAAAGTGCGTAAACCACATTAGATGTTATTATCGCTTTCAACAAAAATTTCAAAATGCGCCAATATATAAATTCACGTATATCTTCGAAAATTTTGAATAAAATGTTCTAATTTTTTGTACGTATACTTAGAAATACATCTACTTCAAGTTGATTGTAAAACTTTTATGCTTCATAATTCACAATTTTTTCCAAAAAAATTAAAAAAATATTTAAAAATAAATAATAAAAAATGGATGAATTTAGTTTGGAGCGAACCTAAATTTCGAACTGTGACTGAAGGAATCTAGTAAGTGTAATAAAAAATAGATATTTATAAATACATACCAATTTGAATTAACATTGAGGAGCTAAAATTTTGAGATTTTAATAATTAATTTTTTAAGAACTACTATCGCGATTTTTACAAAACTTGGCAGTTTGGCATAATTTGAGTCGTAGAATCAATGTATGGAAAAAAATTGGCATGTTAATTCAGAAAAAGTCCGATTTTGTGTCAAAATACCTGTATTAGAACAATGCTATATATAAATCTAATACATATCCTAAGTCGTGCCTTCGAGACATGGAAGGCACAATTTGAATTTCGTCAATCGGCCCAGTAGAACCGGAGATATAGAACTGTCCTTTTTTTTATTTCGCAGAGTGCCATCTAACTTATTTATGCATGAGTTTGTTGCTCTTTTACAGGTTATCATATCCATAACATAACGGATATTAAAAAAGTAATTTCCCCCCTATGTCCATCCTTAGGTGCAGACCTATTTGAAACAAGTCTGGTATTAAAAGTTTCGGACTGGTCTAGGAAGAGCCCTGATCTGAACCCCACTGAAATTTGTTGGCATATAATGGATACCGAAATCGCTGTTAAGAAACCTGCCACTAATATTAAACCACATGTAAGCATTATTAGGATTTGGTTTCATGAACCTAGCCAGAATTATATTCAGAAGTTGATATCTTTTAAGCCAGTACACTGCAAGGGTGTCGTCGTAGCTCGTGGAATATCTATTTGATCTGTATGCGTATAAAACACATCTAAGCGCACTTAACATGACTGCAGTTACGTACAATTTACATTAACTGTAAAATTAGTGTATCAATAACCTTGTTCCACGTTTTGTTAAATACTGTATTTTTCCCTCATTTTCATTTTCCTGAGTAATTAAGCGTAAACAAATTATTAATCCTTATAAAACTTACGATTAACCCTATAACTTTATTTTATTGCAACAATGTGATCTTTACATGAAACATATACATGAAACACATTATTTGCACATTTTCCAGTATTCGTCAGGTAATGCAGTTTGTCTGTCTGCCGCTGTATCTTCGTGTTGGACACAAATATCTAATTCCAATTGTATGTAATAGGCTGCAATAACAAGAAATAAGCATAATGAACAAAAAATATGGTACACAGGCTTACTTTTCTTCGTTTGCTCCATGAGTCGTTGCTTAGTCACAGCAACTATTTCTTTTTTTTTTATAAAGAAACTAAATAAAGGTGATAATATACTGTCAGTAACACACAATGGAACTCAATGGAAACTGATTGTATCCTTAGGTAAGGAAAATTATTTCATTGCTTAAATTTGTCAGAAAATAATATTTTATATTTTGTTTCATGGAAATAAAATTATTTCCGTTTTAACTCTAGCTTCTAAAATTAAAAATGATACATAGAAAGGTAAAATTCAGTTACTTTTATTACTGTAAATAATTTTTAATTAACTGTAAAGGAGACAAACTAACGTAATCTGAATTTTTTTATTAAACATTTATCGGACTTTTCCAAATAATCGGATATAATCGATCTCGGTTACTTCGAATTTTTGGAGTTCTTATCTATACAGTGCTCAGATAACAATCGGAAAATGTTTCATGATCATTCACTGCTCAAATTCAAAATTTTTAGTTCTCACAGATTTAGATTTTAACTTTTAACAAAACTGGAACCTTGGAATCCTTTTCCCAGAATTTCCTCTCCCTTTTACCAATTCATCCTGAAAAACAGGCGCTGAATGCAACAGATGAAAAGCAGGGAGAGCTTTCGCTACCGTGGGAGGGGACATGCGTTGCTACCGGATTACATAATCGATCTCCCGTTGCCGCCCCTGCTTCAACAGGGGTTTTCTAACACCTGCTTTCGATTTCGGGGAAGGAGGTGATATCTGACTGAAGAGCGCGTCAGCCAGTGTTCAATGACTTCCGTTTTTTATGCTGTTTTATTTTAGCTGATTTTTATATTTATTCTTTTTTTTTAACTTTACGTATGAAAATACATCTGCCACGCTTGGACGTTGCGTGATACTCATTGCTTTTGATTTGTAAAAATGAAAGGTTTTTGTTACCAAATGAAAGGTTTGAAGTGGAAAGTAAAACTCGTGTGTCCGACTAAAATAAGTTAGATATAGTAGTATGTAGAAATTATAATTATGGTGTGAATGAAATATAGATCAGCAAAATACAACTATTATTATTTACATTCAGGGTGTAGTCGCAAAGGTCATTATGTTCATTGAAAGGGACCAGAAAAGTTTTAAAAATATATTCCTAAAATGAATGTTGTTCATTTTTTAATAATATTTTGCATACTTTCATGTGATCTGTTCTTTGTATTATCTGAAAAATATAAGATGAATTGAAGGTTAGAAAACGAAAAAAATTATTTTCTTGAGATTTTAATGTTTAATAATAATACAACTGCAAAGAAGCATACATAAACCAGTAGATTAGGGTTATAAAAATTATTTCATATACATTTAATTATATGCTAATTTATATTGGCAAGACAGCTCTTGAACTTGGGGGTTTTTGCTTATTCAATTCCAATGTTCAATCTCAGAACCGCATAAATACAAACAAGCGAATAATCGCTTAAGTGTGTGAATAAACACGTAAGACTTAAGAAGGGTTAACTACCCTTTATTTCTCAGAGTATTTACAATCAGTTCCTAACTCGGAACTTACACAAAGCCTCCACTTGGGCTTGAACTTAAATAATGCTGAATTTAAACTAAACTAAGCTTAACTAAAGCTATCTGAAAGATATACCCGAAGCTATCAGAATTCTAAGTAGTTGGCCTTTAAATAGTAATTAAATCGGCGAAGCCAAACAAGGGCCTAAAGTACGGCCGAACGTAAGAGCTAAGAGAGAATGTAGCCAAATGGCAAACGCGCGCCAATCAGGAAAATCAGACTCTTTCTCTCGAAGTCGGCGAAACATCGACTTAAATAGTACTCCTATTCGTTTGTATTAACTGCGTTTCTGAAATTACATTCTGGTAGGAAATTGTAAGCTGAAATTCCAATTGATAGGATAGGTGCATAACTTAAAATAACTGTTAATAAACTTAGGATAAACCTTACAAACTGTTAATCGAGGAAGGAATCTCATGATAAATGCTGAATGAAGCAGCCATCATTACTGTCAGCCAGTGCCTGGATATGACCTGAGGCTCATGGGTACAAAAAAAATTGCTGTAGGATCCAGTGATATGCCTTTTCATAAACACTTTCCGCATTACTGATGAGAATCGATGATTTCTGTGTAGTGATGAGGCGCCTTTATGAACATGTCTGAAAGAATACAGAACCATTTTTACATTTTAACTTTCATTTTAACCGAAAAAAATGAGAGCAAGAGATAATGTAGAGTGATACTTCATGTTGCATAAGATGATCAGATAAAAATCCTTAGAATAAAAACGCACCATAAAATACCCTACTTAGAAACTCATAATCATGATGTGGAGATTCATTTAATTTAGTTAACAGTTAATTTTTATTTTAAAGCAACTTTTCTTTCATTCTCATTTTCACCCACGCTTTATTGCCAGAATGTTAATGAGCCAGCGCTCGTGTATTCAAATAAAGTACAAAGTAGTAGTATTTAAGAGAAGGTTTTGGAAGGGGATTTTCAGAGCGTGTAATACTTGCTTGAAGATCACGTTGCTCTCTTGAATTACTAGCAATTAGACTTCTGTGGAGTCGAGCACTTCTGGCCATTAAGTTTGTTTACGCCGACTTCTACGATTCAGAGCCTTCTTGCGCGTTACATTATCCTGTGAGCCGTTAAGCAAACTTACTGCATTTTATTTTAAGCTTATCATTACCTGTTTTGAGCTAAGCCAGAAGTGTTGGCTTCGTGTACGCCCAAGCAGGGCCATTTGTGAAATTATATTGAGTGAATAAAGAGTTTTTACACACTTCTTCTGACCTTTTTGTCGTAATTAAAACCTGAAGATTATTCCTTTCACAGTCTTTGAAGTCTCGTTAATTTATGCTACCCAAGAAAACGGGTCTCTATAATGTATATCCACAAGAAAAATACAATTTATTTTCCAATCTGTTGCCAAGAAAATTTTAGATTTTTGTAATAATATACTTTGTTTACATATATTCTTTCCTGTCGAACGTTACTGTAGCATAATTACCCAAGTGAAAAATTCTAACTATAATTGCTTTTAGTTTACTGACAACTAACTTTTCACAAAATAACAAAAAGGCTTTGGAAATCACCTTTGATAAGTCGTCGTCATATTTCACTTTTATATCATTTGGAGAAGTTTTCGAATGTGACTATTTTTCACATATTAGATTAGTTGACACTTGTTTCACATATTAAAGCATCCAATAAATGATGGGGCAGGGTTTTTTGACCTCTTTTTCAGCAACCTTTCAAGACCACATTCAATATGGAGTTTAACTCTTTTTAAAAATTACTTTTTCGGGCATTTTTAAGAGTAATAATCACATGACGCTATATTAGGACTATTCGGTATTCACAGGCGAAAATTTACAAGACACTTTTGGTGCTTCAGGAAATGTAGCGGTTTATTAACACTCTAGAACTCTGCAGCATCTTGATAAAAAGTATCCTCCCCAAGATAAGTATAATGTGAAGAAATCATGTTTCAGAAAACTTATTTTAAAAATTTAGGTGCATAGCATTTAGAATTTAATTTCGATTCTAGTTGAACAAATCCAATTCATTTATCATCTTATGAGACATATATAGCTCTACATCCAATGTCTGTTTATGTTTCTGTCTGTACATCCAGGTTCTGTTTATGATCTTGACTGTTAGAATGAACTCTTGATCTTTAGCCTTAATCTGAAAAAAAGATTTAAAATTTCATTCATTGTTATTAATTTGTGAATATTTTATCACTGTTTATTAAGTAACTATAAACACTGAATTGGCCTTTGTTCGTATTTATTATTTAGATCAGTGATTCTCAACCATTTTTCTGTCTCGGCACACTTTTACGATTTCAAAATTTGGCGACACACAAAGAAAAAGATAAGTTTAAAAGTTGTTTATCTACCTATAATACACTGTGTAAAATAGTTTATGATAATAATTTGGTATGCAAAATGAAATAATATGTACTGCAAAAACAGCAGTACATTTATTAAGGGATTAATCACAAGTTAATAATAAAAATATTTTTAATGAGCAATTTGAACTTGATGATTTGGGCTTTAGGACAATTTCATTTATAATTGTTTTTAAAAATGGCAATGCTACTATCATATCGTCTTCTACATTTAACCGTCTCGATCTTTTATCCGTTTTTATGTGTGTTAATACTGAAAATCCGAATTCACAGAAATAAGATGTAGAAAATTGAAATAATTTTAAAGATTTTTTGGCCATCATAGAATAATCGCATCTAATGTTAATCCAAAATGAATTAATTGATTCTTCAATATTTTAAAATTAAATCTCGATTATTAGAAAGAGAAATTAGTTCTTCCTCTTCATTCAAATGAACATTTCTCTCTTTTAATGTTGTCAAATGGTCAATAACAATTTTATGAGTAATTTTATTAAAATCTTTCGGGACTGACTCAAACTTTTCCAAATTGCCTTCCTGAACTTTATTCTTCCACAAAGTTATTTGTTTTTGGAATTCCACGAGTTTATCTGTTACACATTTTCTTTCGGCCCTTGCATACTTGATTTTATGTTATTAAAAATAACAAAAATGTCTGATAAGGAAGCTAGTCTCCCATCCAATCAGAACATCTCAATTTAAATTATGTACTGAACATACGCGAAAATGCTTCAAAATGCGCTCTACTGCAGAGCATCAAAATCGGCTTGGATAAAACAATTGGCGTGCTTATTAATGCCTTAAAAACCGAATTTCGCTAATTCTCATATGTTCCGTATACTAGGATTAAACTCATTATAAATTTTACTATATGCATTTATAAGATTTGGCGGCATACAAAAGTGCCGCTGCACAGTGGTTGAAAACCACTGATTTAGATGATAGCATTTAGGATATTTAAGTTATCAATTTTTAGAAATATATTTTATGATTTGTTAGCTCAAAATTAAGATTTAAACCCTGTTTTCTGGTGTTGGAGAATCCGATTTAGAGATAGTTTTATCGAATTGCTGTAGCAGTTGTTTTATTAGTTTGGTTGTCTGCCTCTCCCTTTCTGGATTCCTCTCTCGTTTTTTCTATTAAAGTTTCTAAATCTTAATGCGATTAAGCTATTCAAAGATATCACTATCCCTTTCTTTTTAAAAAGCTTTTGAATTATTCTGTGGCTCCACGGAAGCTGTAAAAGTGCTTCAGATTCAGTAAAAGTGCCAACAAGTGTTCTAAAAGGTTTTAAAGGCATGAATCTAACTTAAAAGCAAACCAAAACGAACTAATAACCAATATATTATACTTTTAATTACTATATTGCACATGGAAAAATGTTAAACAGTTATAATTTTAACCCATAAAGGATGAAACAAATTTTCGTTTCGCCTTAAAATTGGATACCAGTACAACCGAGTTTTCAGAACAAGCGCAAAAACACTTACATCATTTAATTTTATTTCAGCTTGAGATTACAAAATCTAAAACGTAAACAGAAACTTAACATAAAGCCTTAGTGGGCAAGTGTATCTTAATTATTTACAAAACAAATAAACAATTTAAGACTTAGAACCCGGCTGCTATAACAAAGCGTCTTCTAACATAGTTACAAAAGCAACCTTAATCTTTCAAACAACCAGTACAGCATTCAGACAGTATCAGAAATAATCCCTGATATTTTTATTACCCTGCAGATGAATACTCTGATGTATATTTCAAGTAATAATAATACTTTAATGATCAAAATGAAATGACGAAATAGGATTTGTTAATACAGACGCGCTCTTTATTTTGCAATTTTTAATAAGGAGTTTAGGTTACTGAAAACTGTTTCAATAACATATTACTGAAAATAATAATAGAGAAAGCATTAATTAAAGCGAATGTCTTTGCTTTGTTTATTGCTTTATTTTGAAGACCAGAAATAAACTCTAACAATCAGAGATGCATTATTTTAAATATTTAAAGAAAACTTGAGGTATCTATTTATTATAAATCTATGAACAAATTAAGAGAACACAGCAATGTGGATTTATTATCGAAACTAGTGAATTGCTACATACTTATTCTTATTTTCCTTATTAGTATCTGAGTAACGAATGCCTAAAATATTTTTAAAATATTAGTGTTTGACATTTTCAAAATTTTTAAATAACATGACATTCAATTGCGGTGTAATTTTGTGCAGCAATAAATGAAATTAATCCATATATTATAAGATATTTCTCCAGCCTTGTTAGCATGCCTTTGTGGTGTAATGGTCAGCACAATCGGCGCTATTCGAGAGGTCCAGGTTCGAGTGCCGGAGAGGGCATTACTCATTTTTTACGTCTCCCGAATCGAAATAACCTAATGACTCTACAGTGTCCCCGAACAAAAAAGGTGGTGGATGATAATTTTCCACCATCAGGCTTTGGCGATTGATTGCCCTAATCCCCAATTGCCCTTTAAAAGGGGGTTATATGAGGTATTTCTCCCGCCTTCTTAGCATGCTTCCGTTGTGTAATGATCAGCACATTCGTCGCATGTTCGAGAGATCCAAGTTGGAGTCCCAGTGAGGGCATTGCTTATTTCTCACGTCTCCTGATTCAAAAATGCCTAATGTCTGCACAAGGTTACAGAAGTATTTAAAAAAACACAACTTTAAAAACATTTTTTTTATTTGTTAAATTACAAATAAGACGGATTACGGTAAGTTAATAAATGGGGTCAGTGCGTATACCGGTTATTTGTATTGTAATATTAGCAAACTTTCTCTAGCTTGTGGTTATTAATGTACTGTAAGTTAACAAGAATTGTTTGACGTAGACGTTGCTCAAGAATAAAAGTGTTTTCCTTGCTTAAATCAGCAAAATGTACTTGTTTATTTAAAAATTATAGCCATGAAACTAAACAGCGTAATTTAATACAATGAAAAGCATTTTACAGCAAGCTTGTTAATAATCCTTCTCTTGCCCCTTTTCACAGGAAGCCTCATTTTCGGGGAATTAGCAGATAGCTTGTACAATGTCCTATCAAAATAAAACTTTAAAAAAAAATCATAATTTTACATAATATTGTTACGAAATGCCCAGCTGCGGTAAGAACAAAGCTTCCCCACAAAGTAGGTTTAGGGTTGCAGAAAATGGCAAGGAAAGACAGGGTTGCCAAATTTGGAGCGAAATCACCCATTTGAAGACAAATTAGCGATGTACCTTAGACGGAGTGAGAACATTCTAGAACAAATTCTTACCGGCTCTCCCCAGCATGTTCTCGAAGACAGGTCAAAAGCTGTATAAACTCTGCTTGTAAGCGGAGTAGAGTTAAACTTGAATACAGAATTATCTAACTTATTAAACTCGATAAAGCTGAATATAAAGAATGAGTAATTTGTTTGATGAGAATTTGTAAAATATTTTAAATTACCTCCTAATAGTGGTAACATGAGATCATTTGCTGTGGAAGATCAAGATCCGGTAGATGCTTACACTTATTTTAACATACTCTGAGTTAGAGCTGGATACAAATGATTCGACGAGTTCTGTCCAAATGCGTTTTACATACCTACTTGGCACTAATTCACCCAATTATTACATAACATACATTTTCGCAAAATATTAAAATATTAATTTAATAAAAATACAATTGTTTAGAACGGAGCAAAAAATGGCTCACATAAGTGATGGGTCACTTACTTTTCCACCAAATATTTATCCAAAAATTTTAATTTTTGAAAGGTTTTAATATTTTATTGGATTTTCTTTTACTTTTAAAACATGATTTAATCTTCTTGGGATGGAACCGAATAATTTTTTTGTGATTTCTGGAGTGATTCTTCTTGAAGCACCGATTTTAATTGTTGTTTTGAAGAAATGGTGTGTTTGCGAATTCTTGCTTCCAATTCTTGCCAAATATTCTCTATGGGATTTAAGTCTGGTGATTTTGGTGGCGTTTTTATTATTTCAGGAGAGTTATACAGCAGCCAGAGTCTAACGTTCAAAGCAGTGTGCTTGGGGTCATTGTCCTGGTAGAATTTAAAATCGTTATGAAGGTTCAATTTTCGTGATGAAGATTTCAAATTTTGAATATGCCAATATACTTGTACTAATCCATTATACTGTCAATAAAAACAAGATTACCAACTCCAGCGGACGACATACACCCACATGCCATAACTCCTCCTCCACCATGTTTTACTGTTGGCACCAAGTTCTGTTTGCGAAATTCTTCCCTGGGTTTTCTCCACACCAAGATTCTACCGTCAGAACCAAATTATTAAATTATTGAAAATTATTAAATTATTAAAATCAAATATATTAAATTTACTCTCATCAGCAAATATAACTTCATTCCAGTAATCAGAATTCTTATTTATGTTGGATTTTGCGAAAGCCAGTCTGAGTTTTCTATTCTTTTCACTTACGAAGAATTTTTTCCTGGCTGCTTTACCTTGATATCTAATAGATCGAATTACTCTTCTAACAGTCTTAGGATTGACAATTACTCCATATAATGCTTGTAAATCAGCAGCAACTTTAGGAGCACTCACTCATTCTTGGATTTTTTTTTAATATTTCGAACGATAATTCGCTTTATTCCATTGGATAGCTTTGATGGTCGGCCAGGTCTACTTTTATCCTGAATCATATGATTCTTTTTATATCATTTAATAATATTTAAAACTGTTGAATGACTCAAGTTAACTGTTTCAGCAGTTTCTCTAATAGATTTTCCACGTTCAATATGCAAATTAATAACTAATTTTCGAATTTCAGGAAAAGTTTCTTTGCGTTTAGCATTCATGGCTGTACAGAGCTAAAAAGCATAAAAATTCCAAAACAAACTGGAAAAAAATAATTCAGACGATTTTATAAATTATGCACAATTGCTTTTGAGTAAAAATAAAAACCCGAAAAAATATTTTTATTGCTTACTTCAAACTATTTTTGTTGCATAGTCTAATGATGTTCCATCACTTATGTGAGCCATTTTTTGCTCCGTTCTAAACAACTGTATTTTTATTAAATTAATATTTTAATATTTTGAGAAAATGTATGTTACGTAATAATTGTTACTAAATTTAAGTATGAAACAGACCTACAAAAAATTTTTATATCTTTTTTTAATTTATTTAATTACAGTTTCCTTTTGTAAAGCACAAGTGTCCCATCACTTTTGTGAGACACTGTATCTTCATTATTTTATGAGTTATTAAACATCAAAATGGATCCAGGACTTTATACACATCCTGTATTATATGCATGATTACTATACATCATAAGTTGTTGTTTGTAAATATAAAACATAATTTGATATTATTAGGTTCTAAACAATTTCCAGATATTTCAATAGTAATTTAAATATAAAGTTACTCCACTGATCCTAATGCAAGAACGAATTTGCGAATCTCGAATATGTTTTACTCTCACTATTCCCACCTAAGGTTCATCTAACCGTTTAAACAGCGTTAGCTCGATTATTATTGGAATTGGCTTTTCTAAAATGCTACCAATTCTACTACCACGGTAATAAAGATATACTTCTGTAAAGTTGGTAGAATATCTCGTTATATATAAAGAATTGCTGGCGGAGAAAAATGTATATTTCAGCTTGATAATGCGTACATTCAGGAATAAAGTTACGCAAAATAGTGGTTTCAACAATAAAATTTTAGAATCATGTCTTGGTTTTTATGCTATCTCACATAAACCTATTGGGTCATATATTCAAAGTTTCTCATCCAACTCTAATGAGGTGGATAGCAATTCTGACGGCTGGCAGCTGCGTTATCTCAAGCATTGGAGTACATTTCTTATGAAGATTTGATGGATTTTTGTTTACAAAATGCAGAATTTCTGCTTCTATACTTTTCTACGATTCGCTTATGTTAATTTAGTTAATGTCTTATAATTTCGTGCCTCAAACAATACTTTTTCACGCTTTTTGTGCACAAGCTCATGCAAATGTCCTGAAAGCTTTTCACTTTTGGAAAGTTTAATTTTTACATAAAACTTCTATTATTTTTTAAGTTTTTTTATAATATTCATTCTTTCTCTTATATCCTTAAAAACTTGAAATCATTTTATTGAATCAAACTATATATTAATTTATTTCCCTTTCGAATGGATATTTGGAACTGATTAAATGGATATTTTTTCTTAATACATCCTTCAGTTTTTCAATAACTTTAGATTTCATGCAGCACCGTTCCACGCGAAGTAAAAAAGTCGAATAGGAACATCAGTGCAGATGGAACTTAGATTCATTTAAACGGATCACGTAAGAGATTCTATAAACAACGTTACGCTTCAATTCAGAATACTGAAATTGTTACCATTGAACGTGAAATTTGTTGCCATGGTAATGAATGGGCTGACAGTTTTGGTGTATAGACTTATATTTCTGGGGTTGGACATAATACTGAATTTCTTCACCTTTTCATAGATGCTGATACAATTAAATGAAAGGTTACAGCTGTCTGGTCTTACAAAATATCTGAATAGCGCATGAACTTTTTAAACCCTGAACTTTTTAATAATTTTTTTATAAATCTTATGCAAAATTAGTATAGCACAGAATAATTGACTGCTATGTATAATTCTTCAGAATGTTTCTTGATTTCTCATTTGTTACAGCGGATAATATAAAAATGTGACCAAATTTTCCTAGTGTTAATGCAACGAAAATTAAAACATTTAAAAATGAAAAGCATTTGTTTGATGAGTAATGTAGTTTCTTTTAAGCAATTAGTTTTCAAAATACTTATTCCATTTCCTTTCGTAACACAAAATAAAGAAACTTTCAAGCGCACAAAAAGAATTTTGCGCCAAAAGATTGATTGATTATTTTTATAGAATTCTGTCTGTGAAAAAATGCAATTAATAAGCAGACGATATTTAGAAAAGTACAGGTATTTAGACAGGAAAATGAAATCATCTGAAATTAACCATACGCGCAGACGATATTTACAAAAGTAAAGATATTCAAACCTGAAAAGGAAAATATATAAGTTATTCCATCAATAAATGCCATAAGTTTGTTTATATCTTCATTATTTTATGAGTTATTAAACATCAAAATGGGTCCGGGACTTTATAAACACCCTGTATTATGTGCATGATTACTATACATTACAAGTTGTTGTTTGTTAGTATAAAACATAATTTGATATTATTAGGTTCTAAACAATTTCCAGATATTTCAATGGTAATTTAAATGTAAAGTTAATTCAAATAAGACGAGGCTTCCACTGATCTGCGATATTCTTCGCGTATACAGCGAAAAGTTGGCCTACTCTATTCATTCCTCTTAGCTACTGCAGTTCTTTATCTTGTAGAGTAATTAGGTTTTTTTATGCTGGATACCTGGAAAATATGCAGTGCCTTCGCAAGAAATCGAACTCTGGATCTCTCGAATACCCGTCGAGTATGCTTCCAATTACACCATAAAAGCATACGGAAACGAGGAAAAAAATGCCTTATAGTTTTATTGTAGAATTTTTTTATTTTCTTAAATAAAATGACAATTTCTTTTTCTTCATCTCGGGGAACTTTTGAGGAATTTTACGAGCCCCTACCTCGTAATAATATCTTAAACTAAATTTCTCAGCAAGTGATGGTGAATAAGTAAATGAGAACGTCATATAGGAAAGAGAATTACTTGTTAATACTTCATTATCGTTTGAATGCTTAATGTAAATAAATCGCTATCATCTACAACTTCTTCTACATCTGGCTGTATGTTTATCAAAATTCGTTGCTAGGGCGTTAAATATGGATGTTTAATTTAGAGCCCATTTTTGTAGCATACAGTTTTTTAGGCATTTAATTCATCCTTTTAACATGTTTTAAAATTACAGTCATCATTATCTCCAATCACTGCGCAAAAAGCCATTTGAACGCCATGTTCGTTTACTATCGCTTTGTGGAGAAGAAGAAGTTTCTTAAACTCTTCCGGAGACCAGATATACATTATTGAAGATCTTTCATAAATGGTAAGGAGCTTAAACTTACATAAAGCATGAGATATCTGTAAATAAATATTTAGCTATATTTTCCATAGTTTTATCATTAACTGTATGTATGTACAATGGTGGGCTACTGAATTATTTACGTTGATTATAGAATCTGAGGTTTCATTGGCGAAGGGACTTTACCCAGCATCGCTTGACTTTCGATCGAGAGAAAAGAAGCCACGACTTCTATAATCCGCGTATTTCGAAGGGAATGCAGTTTGCTGTGAGTACAATCACAAAGAGCAAGGACTGAAAAATATTTAAAGTATTTGTTCAAATGTTCCTTGTAACCCATTGCTTTTATTTAGAGCGAAATTTAAAGAAAAGCAGAATAATTACATGAAATCAAATAGGATGTCATGTATCTTTGCGGCTTCATGCCGCCTTTTTATCCATTAGAACTGCGTACGCTTTGGCTGAGTAACAAGGTTACGTTCGGTTCGGTCATTTCCTGACGCATTTTATTGGCTTCCATCTCTGTAACGTTCTGAGGGCATTTAAAGTTTCCAATTTGTGTCTCTTTAATTCTTTTACAGTATCGCTATACAAATCGTAGCTCTTGAGAACTGTTAAAGAAAGATCGCAACCATTTTCAAGAGGCAGAGAATTAGTATTTCTGTAATTAACGCATTTAATAACTGACGTATACGTATGAAAGATTGTAAAGATTTGAGAAGAATATAACTTTTCTCCCTTTGCAAAGCAACCTCTTTTTAAAATTAGATCATAATTTCGATACACTAACTTACGAAATGTTAACTTTTCTTGCAAAAAAGGCTTAGATCTTATGATGACTTATCAAACTATACCATGATACCAGAAACTAATTTTACAAGATATTATGTATCTTTGCTTGGCGATTTCCAAGTTCATAGATGATGTCAAGCTTTAAGGTTAAACTATTTTTCCTCCCTACCATTGGATAGCATTCGATAAGAACCTTCTTCTAAGAGGAGATCCTATTTATAAACAACAAATCCGTTTGTTAACCTTGATTAACCCTAGTTTTTGTATGATATTGTACATCTGATTAACTGACACAAGTTTTGCTAAATTAAGGCATAATCAGAACAATATTATAAAGAAAAATTATATTGTGTTGTTTGATTCAGACTTTAATAATAATCAGTTTCAAGTTGATTTCTTTCGTTTGCGCCTTGTTCCGTCAGGTAATCTCACAGTCCAGAGAGCGATGTAAATTTTTACGCCAAGAGGCAGAATTGAAATTAGAAGGAAATTGCTATGATTTAAAGTAGAAGTCTGGCTGCTGGTGTTGCTTCTTGCTTAGAGAACAGTTCATCCAAGTAGAATGATACTGTCAGGTTGGTAACTGTTGTGAGAGTTAGTTTTGCTTCCTGTCCAATCTTCATAGGTTGTACCTTCACGTAGACTTTCAGAAGTTGTAATCCAGCTAATATACTGTAGAGTTTTAGCAAGTAGTTGTCAACAAGAAATTGAACAACTCGTTTCGTACTGTCTTAAGTGTAAATTCCACAAGCTGCGAGGAATAAACTTTTATACTAAGCTTTACAGTTTGAATTGCATCTTGTGTTCATAGGAAACAGTAAGAGAAACAATTCTTACAAGTCAGTGAGTTAACTTTTAAAAGGTTATCCGTTAGGTACAAGTCGTTTAATTAACTATTTACTATACTATTAAAGTTCATAATATGAATAAATTCCAAAAGAAATCTGGAGAAAACATACATTACACTATGCCTTAAATGGCATCAGCATATTTTTTAACAGAAACAGTTTTCAATGAAAAGTTAGTTCACAAAAGAAATAAATAAATAAAACGTAAAACAATTAGGTGTTAAAATTAATGGAAGAGGCACTTTCATATGAAGGGTGATCATATCTGATAACAGTCCAATGCTCCTTGCCATTTGTGATGACTCGCTTAATAAGGAATAACAACTATTTTCCCTCTAAAGCAGGTATAAGATTTCTGAGGAAATGGATTACAGGTTAAGGATAAAAACATATGTTTTTTTAAATATATGACACTTTCATATAGATTTTCTGTTTGATTGCCAGTTTGGTTGTTAGGCTTGAATCATTTTGGACGAAATGATTTAAGCCTAACAAGCAAAGTGACCAAACCAGAAGCAGAAATGTCTCCCCTTGAAGGTATAATTTTGCTGGCTGAGCTGGGTATAGATGAAAAGTATCATTTTCTAATTATTCATTTATACGTTACTAGGTATTCACATAAACATTCCTAAAAGTACAGGCTATCATCTGCATACTTCTGAAATTTGAAGTTAATAATGTACATACGCTCGTTCATTTATGCTATCAGTGGCATAACTATTCGAAATATATAAAACTATTATTGGTATAGTAAAATTTATCCAGAAAGTTTTCTGAAGTCCCCTCATTTACGATGCTGTCAGAAAAAAAGGGAGAAACAAATAATTAATCTCAAACCTAAACGTTGTGCATAATTTTAGGAAAAACCACAAATAATATCTATTTTTGTTCCTCATATAAATTTTGTTTATATAAATTTAGGTCAGAAGGACGTTTCAATAATGCTTAAGGCTTTGAGTGTCACCTAATAGCGAATTTGTTGTACAAAATGGCATCTCACACGACCTTAAAATTTAAAGAGTAATATTTCGTTCATGATATATTACTTTGGCAACAGAAATTCCACGCTTTTTCTCAGATTTTCCTTACTTACTTCCGATGATATATAACAAATATCTAGACTACCTTGTACTTGTGGTAAGTATGAACTTCCTTTAATATTTTAGTCCATTTCGTATGCCTGTAAAACATGCCATTTCAAATTGTTTGTCTTGTGACATACTCTGGGTAATATGCACATTTTTTCAGTCTGTATAATGTAGAGAACATTCTAAAAAAAGAACCTTTATGCAATCTATTAAAAACTAATATATTATTTGTGGTTGCTGCTATAAGAATCTTAATAGAATCTTTGTAGGCAACTTGCCTTAATTTGCAGCTAATTGAATACATCAGTCTTGTGCAGGTGTCTGTCTGAATGATTAAATATGAGTGCATGTACTATAGTTTTGCTTAATTCAGCCTTCAGAATAAAGTATATATACTAAGAAATTGCTTCCACAGTCTACGAGCAACAGAACTTTAGCATTCGTGCAGCATCTGAGCAAAGTATGATGAAGGGGAATCTACCCTGAGCCAGCCATGGCCTTAGATGGCAGTTTATTCTGGAAATGATATATTGAGGTTGTATTTAGATAACAGCTGTTTCGAAACTTTTCTTTATATTTAAAAGAAAAAGAGAATTTCTGAAATATCCATTTCTGTGTTCCTATTCAATAAAAAAAATTGTTCAACCTTAACTAATATCCATACTTCATAATTACGCGAAATTTCTTTTATGACCAAAATTGGAGAATGTTGCACGGTTTTTAGGGCAGTCACCGTCAGTTTCTCTTCCAATTAATGGCAATAGCGTAATATAAAATTTTTTACACATTTACTTTTGAGGCAACGAGTTTTTTTACAGCGAGAGTTGGATTGGAACTCATTTTTCGGTTTTGAATTCATCCCTTATTCTTTCCCAGCTTTCCCTGGTTTTATGAGTCTTAGATCACATTTTAAATTCAATATCCTGTTTAGGCAAGTAAAGCCTCGTGGTGTAACAGTTTCTGTAAATTCACAGTTTGAAAATGTTGGCTTCAAGAGTTCCTCAATTTCTTCTTCTTAAACGTTTTCCGAATGTTAGTATCACGTTGTCGTACAAAATTACTACGATTTCAGCAAGTAGAAAAGAACTAACAGATATTTAACTAAATTATCTGCGAAACTTAATTCAGCGTTAAAGTAACTTGTTTTGTCTATAAATAAAATCATCATCAACTATCCTGCTGTTATGCTGTCGAAGACAATGAATCACTAGTGATATGTCAGTCCGTTAGGAGGCTAAAAGTGACAGCTATCTCAAATAGTCTGTGTGAACAACAATTTTGTCTTCACATCTTTTGGCTTACAACAAACTCTTTGTTTCATGCCAAACCGCCCGCTTTCCTTTTGCTGCCACGTTGTTAATTTTTTTCCCTCTTTATTATATGAAGTACTCCAACGGATTTAATTCGAAGACTTAAAAATATAGTATCGTCAAATTTGGTGTAGATCAAATTTTACGAAAAGCCATGTTATCATCTAGTCAGTATTGCTCAAATGCCCAATAAATGTTCATTTATTAAATACATTTATAAGAATGGGTTTCATGCATACTCTTACGAAATGTTTTCTGAATATTTTTTTCCCTTGATGTGGATGCATGTTTTTACTTCGTTGTACGAAGTAAAGAAATTAATGCAACGGCGAAAAATTTCGGGTATTGTATTTCAAAGAAAATATCCATCATGACCGCTCTCGATTACATTTGAACGATGTTTTTGCGTTACATCTATCCGTATAGGCATCCCCCCGGGGGTTGACTCAGGAGAATTCCTTGGAAGTACTGGCTAGGATCTGTGCTTAGGCAGTCTCAACCACGGGGAAAAATTAATTGTCTTCACAGGACTAGAGCCCGAGTTTATTCTCAGGTTGGTTCAGGCTTGGCAGGGACCGTACTGGTACTGTCGGGTCTGTTCCTCTTGCTGTGGTGGAGCTAGATCGGAGATCACCGACCTAGTCGTCGGGGATTTGGTCCTCACAGTTCCAGTGACGGGGACTGACGGAGTGAGGCAAGGCACCAAGTTGTCGAACGAAGCCAAGGAAGTGGTGCCCCGCGGCAAAGTTGTCTAAGCGTTTTCTTTTGTGCTAAGTGTTTTTATAGTCCTGCCAATCGACGTATAAAGCCGGGCAGGGACTGTGGGGTCTGCGTCGCCGATGAAGGGGTCTCTGGAGTGTGGACACACTCACCCCGAAAGGCAGACTCCAGGACGGGGGTCCATCTCCAGCGTTCTGTCCGTTCTATCCGTATAGGCAGACTATTTTTCTCAAAACGGTTTGTGAAATAGATTTACAATAGATTCATAACAGAATGTTTCGTGACGTCTGTAGGTACATACGTACGTACGCATAAATGCATGTATCTCGCATAGCTCAAAAACGAGTAGCCTCAGAACGTTAAAATTTTGTATAATGGGCTGCTGTACTATATGCATATATATATATATCCACTCTGCTCCCCGGCTTGGTGAGGTAAGTTTTTTATTCTTATACGTTGGGAAATTGTATATTTTTTACCTTTAAATGTGATTGAATTATATAATTCTTATGTTCCGGTTATGGATTTTATGCCTTTAATTAATCTGCATGCAAAAGTTGTAAAATTATCAACAATTTAAAAGTTGTTTATGTTCCACTTAGCCTAAAGACGCTGCCATTTGTGTGCATTTGAAACCTGGCAGCATAGTAAATTAAGTCAGTTTCTGCACCAACTTCAGTGTAGCTTTCCCGAGTGAAGCCAAAAGTTTTACGCACCAGAAAATCTGTCTTCCTGCCTAATTTTAATTAAATTAAACTCTAATTTGAGGTTTTACGTATTCTTTCTTTGCCGCGATTTGAGAATTGAATGAGAAATATATCTCTAATGAAATCCGGGGAAATGATTTAAAATGAAATGCTGCAAAAAATTTGCATAATTTAATAGGCCGTACAAGGAAGTCACGTGGTATCCACATCAGAGTTTTGCATTTCATTCTGATTCTTTGATTTCATAGGAAAGTAAGCAAAGCCCTAGAAGGAAATAACCGCAATAAATAAGCAATTAAATGTAAGTAACTTTAATTAATATACTCGTATTATTTTAATTAATTATATTTAACTTAAATACAATTAATACAATTAAAAATTTGTATTAAACTATGAGAAAGAACATATAAAAAGCTAAATTAAACAAGGGCAATATAATATAAAGACGTTCGTATTTATTTCACTTGAGTTAATATTTATTTATCACATAATCATGAAGATAAAGAATATTAAGCATTTCTGATATTCTTCAGAAAAATAACTGTGAGTAAGCGGCAATTTATTAAAAATCAAAAATACAAAAAGGGTATTAGAACAGGCGAGTTGAGCGGAAGATCGGTAAGAAAGAAGTCTACTAACTACAAGTGTTAATGTCATGTCGCAAACGTAGATCGTCGTTAAGTGAAAAATATCTGCAACAATCGTTAACTTTTGCTCAGCTCAGTAAATTAAAATAAATGCATTGAGGTGTCAACTGCGTCCTGATCTGATCTGAACTCATGTTTATTATACAAGCCTACCCGGATACATGGGAGCGCCGTATTCTAAGCTAAATGCAGCTCTTAAGAAAATTATGGTTATGGTTCAACTGGCGATTGATTAATAATCTATGAAAATCTCAATAATAAATAATAAGTCTACAAGACACTGCACAAATCATAGACATAGGTTACTTCTCTTAGGCTTAGATACTCCTTTTTACAACATATTATTGGCTACGCCTCTTTCTAGAAGCAGGTTACTGTTATGATTTAATTGATTTAATACAGAATGCTTATATGGTTGGTGTTTGAAATACACAGATTCATATCTGAAGGAAATTTAAGATACATTTTAACTGAGTTGAAATGTTACGTTTATAACGTCATTAAGCAGTTTTTTTTGGCTTAAGTGTATTTTTAGTGTGTTGTGTTACGCAAGTAACATACATGTGTTACGCAAGTAACAAGTACAAGTAACATACAGAGTTAATACTCAGAATTGCATTATTACGATTTACCAAACATTTGAAAATATTGAATCAATGATGCAAAATTTTTAATCTTCTTTTAAGCATAATTGCTCATAATGAAGAAAAGAATTCTTTAGCTCAAAGAACTCTTTGATCACTCATTATGCTATAATTTTCCCAATATTTTCAATCAGTATGCTTGGTGTCGGTGTTTCCTGCAATATAGGTGAATTTTGTTTTAACTGGTTAGAGCGAAAAGGTGATAAAAGCGTGACCGAGTGGTGGTGCATGGAGAAGGTAATGAATTTTATAAATGTCTAATTTTTAGAATGAATATGAAAAAAGAAATAATTATATAGATGATTTTGAATGGATAGAGTTACGCGAGATGAATCAAATTACAAGGTTCGTTCGAATGGATTCATGGTTTGCGAAGAATGAATTGGTTGTAAGTAGTATTTTTTTTAGCTACGTATATGTGGTTGGGTAAGTGCGGGAATAATTTTATGCGACTGGAGTTAGAAATGGCTAAAAAGGCCCTGACAGATTGGAAACATTTAGATAGGGAAGTATGCATAGAGTAATGCTTGAATAAAAATGAGATTTTAAGTGAAGAGGACGTGATTGCAGTAATTGATGAAAGGGAATTTGGTAAGCAAAAATATCATTTAGAGAAAAGAGCAGAAGGAAAGTGGGTATTTATCCTGCTTAGACAGGAACGGGTAAGTGTGTGTTTAGAGCGGCTGAAAGCAGGGGTGCCGTGTCATTGTCAGAAATAATTAACTCTTTGAAACCCAAATCCCTCGCTAACTTGTATCCTTAAATTACCGAACAACCCGAAATAATTTTCCAATTTCACAGCAATTTCCTCCCCTCCCCGTCCATTAACGCAGGAATAGGTGTGAAAATTTCGAATGGCATCCTTTCTACGCTCTAACAAAGATTCCATTAGCCTTCGACCCTATTCTTTATAAACCTATTCTGAAGATCTTAAACTTAAATCAGAGAATCAACAACGAAATGTCACGTGCAATCTAAAGATAAGAAACCACAGTTAAACCTCTTAGGACAAGCTGTCTGCAGTAAACTGATACAGAGCATTTGGGGAAACTGCACCTGTTACTGCATACCTTAGGGGGATCGAAGAAAATAAGATCACAATCTCGGCCGTTTTGGGGCTGTTTGGTCGTCAAACAGTTAAAGAAAATGTTCCAACCGAATCAGTTGTAATTTCTAACTGCTCGGAATCTTTCAGCTACCTCGATGCCAAAGGATACAAGCATTTGAAAGCAAACTCAGTTTTACACTTAAAAATGTGGATACAGGTGCGCATGATAACAGTATTGAAGAGCTATTATTACAAAAAGTCTCCGAAAGTATTCGGCTAGCAACAAGACAATTTGACTTGTATCTGAGCGTGTATCTGGCCATGTAGAGTTGCCAGTAGAAGGAATCTGACGCCTGCAAGTTAATACAAATAGTTGTAGACTTTCTAATGTAAGAGCAGTTAATTATCTCCAATGTGAGAAGACGCAGTTATTACTGGCCGCAAATATTTGACTGTTCTTTATAGTTGACAGAGTGTTTGGTATACATGTTTTCTCTGATGTATTTCCTAGACTGAATTAGTCAGTCGTTTTAATATTTATATTGTACTTTAAGTTCATTAATTCATTATGAACGAAAGAGATATCAGAGGAACAATAGAATTATTGATTGTTTATACCCATGAAATTGAGTGTCTATAATCACAGACACGTTTCAGATTGCTAAAATCCTGTGACACTGATCGTGAGGTTACGACATTTGTAATGGCAAACAAACACACGTTTGACGAAATTATTACTTTTGTAGTCCAAAGTATATTGGCCTACACCTCTTAATGGCTTGATAATCTAGCGTAGACCTTTAGACTGCAACTTTTGCAGCAAATGACGTGAGTTTCGGCATCCTTGTGTAGACCGCTGCAATAACAAGGGAAATAACTGCATGAAACAAATATACATAAATTTAGTAGAAATCCGTACGAATTGGGAGATATGAATAAGTAGTAACAGATGGAAGTTATTTATAACTTCTAGCAATTTTCCGGAAATCTACTATTATCGGGATCGAATTCAGAAATGTGTATATGTATGCGCGTGTGTACTTATGTATGTAGGTATGTATATGTGCGTACGTATACATACACATACGTAAAGATACACAAGCATGCATGAGCACATACTTCTATACATACATATATTTCTGAATCCTATCCTGAAAGCAGAAGAGTACCAGTTTTTCAATCTATATTCACGTTTTTTATTTACATAAAAAATCTTAATGTAAATTCAAAAAACCTTTCAGTTATGAAAAAAATGAGGAAATCATATTAATTTTCTAAAGTTGAAAAGCATGCAGAAAGGATTGTTGTCTGTTTACGAATTGAATTATGTTTTAAGTCTTGTTAGAAAACTAAGTCTTGCGAGAAGACCTCTTTGAACAAAATTTTATTTTTTTAGAACTGAAATATGCTCTGCATGATAGACGCATACTTAAAATCTGTAAATTCTTCGGAACGGGAAGAATCTTGAGTTTTATTAAAAACTGAAATGTTCATAAAGTTTATAAAGCGACATGAATTCAAAAATTCTAAAAGAGATATCATTGTGTAGAAACGACTGTCGTCCTAAATAAAAAAGAATGCAAGAAAAGCAGATGTTGTCTTAATTAAAGTAAGGGCGAGAGATAATATGTCATTAGTTTCTTGAAAAGTGAAGGATTCGAAATCTCTAGAAAATATTTTTTTCTGTGTATGTGGTGACGACAATATCCAATTGATAAACACTTTTTAAGAATAAGCTAAAATGGAATTGTTTCCATAACTGATTCTGGGTGGAATTTCGCTGACTTGGCTGCGAAAGATTAGCAACAGGTTTTGTGAATACAACGGGAATGTTTCGTGCGGTTGAATCTTTTTATTGAGCCAAAAGAGCTTCATAGCTTACCAAGGAGATATATTCGTAACCCTTTCAATGAAGAAGCCAACAAAACGTAACAACTAGGGTATTTCTAAGGCATCTCAGGGAAACGAGGAGAAAATTAAGATCTTGATTTCACACTGCAGGTTTCGAATAGTAATGCTAAAAATGTTTTGACAATTCTGAATTAAGTGAATTTCATGTTATTTCTTCAGAAAGAGCATTTACGTAATGTTTTTCTTATGGTATGAATATTTAGGCAAATTATCGTTCAGGGTTAAATATCAAATAAAGTTTAGCTGGCACATTCCAAGAAGGATGTCTTAACAGGCATGCTTTTGCAGCTTTTGTAGAATTTTTATTAGGTATTTTAAGTAATACTTTAATCCATTCAAATGCGTGTATTTAACACTAAACTTATGTAAGTTATTATAGAATATTAATTTTATGTTTGTCCAGAACTATTTTGTTAACATTAAACAAATGATAACATTAAATTACTAGAAAAATAACCTTCGAAATATGAATAGAATTTAACCAATTTAATATAAATATAACTGATATATGTAGAAAATTCATCTTGTAGATTCAGTTTGTAAAAATCCTTTTCTTATTCCAAAACATTATCACGTGATGTTCTTGGATTTATTTCAGAAAATGATTAGCTGGTATCTTTTTCTATCATTTAGCAATATGAATGTTTTCGGATATTTTTGCGAAGCAAGGTCGTCTAGATAACCGCTTTGTTTTCCTCATTAATCGAGTAGATCTTCCTGAAACCAGGAAACGGCCTTCTTTGCACATAAAAAATCCAACCCAAGCTTGGTTAAATCAAAACCAAACTGCTCGACGAATAATCCTTTAGGTGACGACATGTCTGCCGTTTTGCAATTTGTATAATCTACGTCGACCTTATTTGGAATTTTTATTTAGTACTTCGAAATTTTACTTCAGTTAAAAAAATCAGTTCTGCAACATTTTGAGAAGATTAACGGACTCGCAATAAGCAACGTATTTTCTAAGTTTTTCGCTTATTTTCTGCTTTGAAAGGGCAGTTCTGAGGTGGTTCAAAGAATTAAAAAAAATTCTGTTAGGTAAATCTGCAGCAAGACGCACGATTTTAATCGGTTTAAGACACAATAGTTATACGGTTCGTTTGAGTCGGAATTATTCGGAATATATCATTTGATTTTTGTTATTGAAATTTTACAGTCTAATTTAACAGTATCAAACAGTTTCTGAAATTGAATAGTATCCGACTGTTTTCTTTATCTTAAATTTTAAATTAAATATTTCTTAAATTTTCTAGGATAGTATAATCCTTTTTTTCTTCTAATTTCCTATAAATTAATCTTTTGTTAAATTTTCTTTTTAAGTAGCTTTAGCGCTTGATTGTAAAATCATATTTTTTAGATCCTTTCAGGAATTATTTCTTTTCATTTTTCTTTACTATTAAACTGTTGTTCCGATTCTATTCATACTTACATATTATTAAAAATATATTCCATTGATCTTGATGTGTTGTTGAAAATATATTCTATGCACTTCAGTACGTTATTGAAAAATGTTGAAAATTCATCTTCTCTTTTCACTGATAATTTTAAATGACCTTCAAAGGTTGTTGTGGGCTGGGATATTTTAGCTGCATACATACGCTTAATAGAAAAGACTCAAAGATAAAAAAGTGCCATTGAAAAGAAATATTTCATTACAAGCACAAAGAGGAACATATATTTCTTTCACGTAAATCTTCCTTTCTATGGTGTTCTTCCGTTCAAAAGTGAAACCGACCGTCTCCTTGTAGTATACAATTACATGCATAACCAGATGCTATCAGTATATTGAATACGGTATTCTAGGCTAAAACATCACTTCCCTTACACATTCTCGAATAATAAAAATTGTTTTCATCGTGCGTGGATGTTGAAATCCTAAACTATTGTAGAATATTACAGGGTGAAATTAAATTCAGTCTTCTAGCCCTAGATAGCTTACTTTTTTTTTTATTTTATTGAAAAAAATTTAAGATGATAGAAAGTACCCGTGGGATATTGCCGCTTAAAAAGGGAGAATTAACAAACATCTCTTATCGCACAATTAACGTCGTCCTCTTTCCCCCCTTCATGTACGCTGTACCGTGACGCGAGCACAAAAAAATTCAATATTTCCCACACAATTGGAATACGGGCCAGTTTCGCTCAGCTTCATCCCTTCTTCTTTGCGAATAATGGTTTGTGAAACAGATGGGGGTCATGGGTAACGAGGGGAAAGTTGGCAACGTCATGCGGTTCTGCTACGCCTTGCATGTATACACAACTGCGAATTGCTGAGAATGTATCATCCACAGCTAGCTACGTATTTCAAAAATTCTTCAATTTAAATTCTTTAATATTCATAGACATATTTTGAAGCATTTTATCTATGGCTTTTTGATTAATTTGAAACCACTTTAACAATATATTTCAATAGATCAACATTTACTCTTTATCTGACTGGCTTATCATTGTAAATATAGATATTCCCTTTTCGAATCCTCCTACGTAAATTCTATATTCGCAGTCCTCGTTAAATAAATTTTTCAAACGAAATCAAGAACTATGTTTAATTCCTAAGCTATTTACCTAACAAGCATTTTACGCAGAGTCTCATTAATCTCATTATCATTTTCATCGTCAGACACAAACATAATCTGCGTTTTATTACTAACGTGACTTTGCTAAAGTTCTAGAATTTCGTTTTAAATTTTGTTAATAATAAGTACTTTCATGTAAATATCTTTTACATCGCTTCACATTAAAACAGTTCAAAGAAAAAAGTACATTGATAAATGAAAAACCAAATTACTATTGTTGTCTGAAGACATCAAAGAAAAAGACCTGGATTTTCTCCCTGTTATTTGGTGCTTTTAAAAATGTTTAAACCTATTTTAAATCCTAAATGAGCCAAATTAGTTCAGAATTAATTTCAATAATCAAAATTTAAAATAATTAAGTATAAAAAAGTAGCAAAACCTTAATACAAATCGGAAACATCTCTCTCAGCTCGAAGGAGGGCAAAGATGAGTTACTATGAGAAAAAAGAACGTTTAAGTTATAAATGTTACTATGGGTCTAATGGTATCACTATACAAGTTTTACCTTTTATTACCTCAAACTTAACGTGAGGACCAGTGTTTAATAATATTACAACTTTCGATGTCTTTCCATATTATTACAACTTTTCGTGTGTTTTCGAATAATATTCGAGAATTCTTTCTATATGATAAAATCCTTTAGCTTACAATATAAAAAGTTTAAATCAACAAAAAATTAATAAATAAATAAATATATATATAAAAAGATCTGAAAGGTTTCAAATTTTCTATTCATCCAAAGGGTTTCTTTTTTTTCTCTCTATTTACACAAACATACAAGTTTCGAGAGCATTTGGACTAATTTCCTTTTGGGCTAAAAATATTTAAAAACAGCATATCTTTAGAACAACACCTCCCGGTGGCGAAGTGGCTAGCGCGTCACGCAGCTGCACCGCAGGTCCGGGGTTCGATCTTCGGGCTGGGCAAGATTGACTCAGCCTTACATTCCTTAAGTGGGTCGATAAAATGAGTACCAAGTTCGCTCGGGGACTAAATACGGGGGTTCTGCGACAAGCTGACCACTTGTCCAGGGCATATGCTGACGCGCTCCGTGGCCTATAGGTCAAGAAAGTAGAAAAAGGGCACTGCAGGCCGTGGCTCACTAGGGCTGTTGCGCCACTGAGTTTAGTTTTATACCTTTAAAATTCCCGATAGGCAGTCTTGCGCGCTGGAGATAAAAATGTTTAGTTCCCTACGGTGTTGCTATAGTTCGCTTTCAAATCGTTGAGTTTGTTAATCAAAATTCGTTACAGTTTTGCAAAATATGAAATAGACAATAAAACAAATTCCGAATTCAGGGGCTCATATTGGAGTGGAGGATCACGTTACTCAAAATTTGACGGCTCTAGATATAGTTGTTTTTTCACAGTGCGAAAAACATACATACATTCGTGCAGGTTCCTCATTATTTAATTTCTTTAAATATAATAGAGGGCGGTAATATTTGGTGGCAATAATCTGAAAAATGATTCAACGCTTTTATAGATTCAAAGCAAAATGCCGTTTCGAAACTAATAACCCTTCTAGGCTAACGCATCTTTGGGCTAATAATAAAAAACTTCAAAACTTAAATCGAAGAATTCGAGCTTTGTTTAGCAACGAAATTCAAAAATTACAAACAAAATAAATCAGAATCTGTTAATGTTTATCCCATTTCTAATGAACGTAATGTTGATTGCCAGGAATAAACTTCCATAGCACTGAAATCTATTTATTCTTCTAAGGTACCTCAGTCATATATTTAAACATTTTTTTAAGTAATTATCATCAGTACATAGCTCTAAAATATCATTACGGGTGTTACGTTAATATCTGCTGTAGTATTAATCAACGACGAAAACGCAATCATTCCTAAATTATCTCTTTCAAAAGATGGTAAACTTAACGAATCTTAAATTACCTCCTTTAGAAACTGAGATACCTAAAGAATGGAAAACAGATATGACTACTTGCTCGAATGTTCCTAAAAGGTTAGATCAGTTCCAGTCAAAATTGCTCATGTCTAGACACTCAAAATGAAGATTGAAATAAACAAATTGCACAAAGGAAGTAAAGCATAATTCCGTTTAAGTATATATCCAGTAACATCGCACCCGGATACATTGGACAAGAGACTTAGGAGGTATGAGGAATTACTGTGCTATAACATAGCAATCTCTGAAGACTTTTATCTAACTAATTTGCTTGTTATAAAACCTAAGGGCTGTCCTTAAAGGCTAAATCTAACTGTTGGCGAGTTATGATGAATTCAAGATAAACTCTAAAATAAAACAAACCCCGTTCGGGCAGGATGGGAAATGTCGGCCGATCTAACCTTTTTATTCTCTGACGAGTTTCTTTTAGAAAGCAGCAATGCAACGGAGAGAATTCTGCTGAGCTTGCTGTTAAGCATGCATCTTAATTATGAGACAGGATAGATTTCTGTTGCCAAAGAAAAGAGTTTAGATTTGCAAAAGATTTGATGAACTTTATGAATGGCGATAATAAGGCTTTCTCACATTTTTAGATGATTTTCATTGTATTTACAGACACATTTTACCCAAACCTTTTGTCTTTGCAATGCTCCATTTGATAACCCTTATTCTTCACTATCTTTCTACACCTTAATGTCCAAGAAAATAAAGCTTGTTTTATTAGTGGTAGAGTTAATTTATTCCATTCCTCTTGGGCAGCTTTCAAGAAACTGAAGAGGGTTGTATGACAACGTCTGGATAATCCGCTTTTTAAAAGTTCAAAGAATAAAAATCCGTGGATGATATATCAACGGATTCAGTAGGGATATGACCGAAGAGTACGGCTTTGATGCAAGTTTCTTGTTTCACTTTTTTCAGGAAATCAACAATGGATTTTGACGTGCAGCTGCTTGCTTTGTCTTGATGCATTTCTACTGATTGATGGCACTGTGATTAAAGAGAAGGTATCTCATATTTGAAACCTGAAAATATGAAAACATGTTCCTGATATTATGTGGAGTTTATCGTAATAGTTTTCTGCATTTTCTTTAAATTTCTTTGTCGTTGTAACAAAAACCAACAACAATTATAAATCTCTTTAAAAAACTTTCTTCAGATTCTTTAAACGGTGATCTAATATGTTTTTCTTTCCTTTGATAATAAGAAATGGATTTGTTTTTATTTCAGGCATTTAAACATATCCAAAATTCACGTACTGTAACAAAATGTTTCCATTTTTGACAAAACAATTGTTTCCCATAGAGAATTATACACTGCGTTCTACTTTCAGCGATATGTCTTAGAGAAAGATAATGCACATTACGTTTTTTCGTCTTTTTAAGATTGAAATCAGCATTAATCACTTTGTTTACAGTTGACATTGAGCATTTTAATGATATGCAACTGGCGTTTGACTTCGAAAATATTTTTTAAATATTAAAGTTCTGACCTTTACAATATTTGAAACATTCCGTTTTTTCCTTGGATATGTATTTTGAATAAATTTTCTCCTTGAAGCCAAACTTTGACAGTTTTTTTCTTTCTTATTGGCAATATTATCTATCGTTGCCTTAGATCAAAACATCATGGCTTTCACAACATTTTTAATAATTATATATGAATACGTTTCTTCGAAAAGAGCACAAGCATAGCCTTCCCTCCATGTTTCTACAAAAGCGCCATTTTGGAGGAAAACAAAATTAGCAAAGCAAAATCGTCTAAAAAATGTGCGAATAGCCTTAGAATAACATTGGAAAATTTTCCTTGATAATTTTAATAATATTTTTGTTTTAATTTGTGTTGGGTCTGCTGCGTCAACTATGAGGCCGATTATTATCGGCCAGGGGAGTTGCAGTACACTCATATGTCACATTACATTACATCTTAATTATAAACTACGCCGCTTGACATACGATTAGCACAATTCTACTCTTTGAGGAGGTAAAGCATGAGGGAAAGAAATTAATATAAAGCTAACTGTTACTGAAGATTAAATCACAACGCATGGGAGTAAAATTTGATGAAGATCTTGAAGAGAATAGATTCGGAGTTACACTAAATTAATTCATAAATTGACTAAAATCATTATTTATGAGATATCTTTGAAGAGAAAAGCACTTTGAAGTTGTACGCAAGGTATTATTCTAAACTTTTTCCCATTATTAGGGAAAACTGAGATTGGAGCGTTTAAAGACTATAATGATATTGCTGTTATTCCTAGAGAATTAACCTACGTTTTACAATCATTCGGTATGTCCGTTATTAAACCTTTAAAAGATGTTGTTCGAAAGATTTATAGAATATGGGATTGAACGCAATCGCTGTTTGATGTTCGAGAAAGGAAGAGTGAATGGGTTATGGAAGCATGGTTAAATTTAAATAAAAATGTTTTTCCTTTTATTTTATTCACTTTTTTTTCTGGCGGACACTAACCATTTTAGGCTTTTGCCACTACTAAGGCCAGAAACGGTGGTCATTTTATTATGGAAGCACCTAATAGGCTGTTATCACTACCTTTTATGAAGGTCACATAATTTACATTCATGCTTTCTTCGCGGTTGAACCCGGACCCTTCAGTGCGCTAGTCAGAGACTCTAACCATTTTCTCGTCTGGGCGGCTGGAAGCATGGAAATTAATTTCGACGAAAATGACTAAGATTGCTTTAAGAACAAAGGGATTTCGAAGGCCATGGAAAATTTTGATTTTTATTTAATCTGACAGGACATCTGGGAATCCAACGGCGACTGCCGAGAAAAGCAATGCGTCAGATACTGCTTCTCTTAACAACTTCGGAATAAATAACCTTAAAAATTAAGAAATTATGAAGAATATTTATTATTTTAATTCAGTTTAACAAACAGCAGACTCAGCTAACCTTATTTAAAATTTTTTGCTGCGTTATCATGGATTACAATAGTGAATCATTTATTAAGTCTTTTATTTTTATAATCTGACGCCTGGAAAAACGGATTATTTTCACCCTATTAGTTAGAAGCATTTTTCCACTGTTCTGATTGTTTAATCAAATTTTAAAATATTGATTCCCATGATACTGAAAAAATTTGCCGATTTTTTTGCACTTAACTTTTGGATTAGAGAACCATCGCAGAAAATGTGCGAAATACGATAATGTCCAAACACAGCTGTATAAATTATCAATGGACGATAATACATGACATATGATACTGCCATAGAGGAGCTCCTTTACGACATATATCAGTCAGAATTTCTGAATAAAGGAAGAAATAAAAGATATCGCACAGTATTTCCTCTGAATATATCACCCATTCTTCTTCATAAGAGTATTTGTCTTATATTCCATGGAATAAAGTTAAGAAATTTAAAGCATGGGATCTTTGACACCTGCGACAATTTTCTCTTTGTAATCTACATGCATCTGAATTTAGCGTTTATAATAGAGGCCACTCTGATGAATTTTATCTTATTAACAATTTTTAAAAATATCTTCCATGTTTTATGCGCAACCCAATCTGAAAATCGCTTAATATTTCTAATTTTTTTTATAGAAAACACTGTTAAGTGAACTAAAAATATTGAGAAAATTTCGAAATTATTTTATTTATTAAATGAGTTTCTTCTGCTTTCTTAAATTTACAAAATTTGGGACTGTATTGCGAAAGAAATTTTTCTGTGGATTTTCGTTTTGGTATTACATATATCACTGTTTTTGAAAGAGTATTTTGATCAGTTTCAGTAAAGAGGATATTTTCAAATCAGTTGCATAGAATTCTATTTAGAGGTATTATAATTTTAATTAACGAAGTTTTATGTTGAATGTTTTATGGCTTCTCTATGTATTAGACGAAGGCCTCATGGTGAACGCCTCAATCCTGCCTTCGCTTTACAGCAATCACACTTGGTGTGATGGTATGGGGTACCATTGCTTACGATACACGGTGCCCCTAATAGTGATCCATGGCACAATGACAGGCCAGCCATGACATCCTTCAGCCACATGTATTGCCACTCATGGTAAAGCTCCCAAGAGCCAGTTTTCTACAAGACACTGCCCGGTCACATACAGCACGGATCTCACAAAACTGCCTCCGCCCCATTAACACCCTTACCTGGCCTGCTCGAACCCAGATTTGTCACCAAACGAGCATATCTTGGATCATTTGGGACGGTAAGTTGGACAGCCTACGAGATTGGTCGAATTAGCGGCGCATGTACAGCAACTATGGAACAAGATGCCTGAGGACACCATGCGAAACTTGTATACCTCAATGCCTGCTTGTATCGCATCGTGCATTCGCGCTAGAGGTGGTCCAACAGAGTACTAAAGCTTCTGTTTTTTTCTGCAATAAATAATTCTCTTTTCTTTGATTTTTCTAATCGCTTACATATATCAAAGTAGTACTTAATATGTAAAATTTCGTTTCATTCTCACAACTCTTTCTTGGTGCGCAAATTTTTATGGCAATGAGTGCATATATCAAATTTCATTAACCTTGAGGAGCCAAAATTTTTAGAGCTAATTTTTTAAAAACTACTCGTCCGATTTTTTATAAAACTTGGTAGTTTGGCATAATTTGAGTCATAGAATCGAAATCTGGAAAAACCATTGGCATGTCATTTCAGAAAAACTCCGGTTTTGTGTCAAAATACCTGTACTAGAACAATTTTATATAGCTATACAAGAAAAATAAAGGATATGCAAAAGATTATATTAGCAACGTGAATTTCTCTTCTCAATTCTAAAAATAGTAACTTCTCTCTGCAGTTCGTCAGTTCTAGATTAATCCATGTCATATGACTCTTACATAATTCTGATGATATAAATGGAACTAAAACTCAAGCAGCCAATAGTAATTTTACAGAAGTATTAACTATCTAATTAAAATGCGCCGAGAACCAAAACTAACTCATTCTGAATTAAGATTTCACCCTGAACATAACGCACTTGCTTTCAACACTTTGGCCTAGCTGCACTGCTGTCTGTCTGCTGCTTCTGTCTTACTGAAAATTAATCTAAAATTCAAGCTTTTCGGTATAGGCACAATTAATGTGCCAACTTGATTTTGGCCACAACAAGCTGAAATAAAAAACGAAAATTTAATCTGCCTTTTCCAATTTCCTATTCATTATGGTTCAACACTTCTATGCGATCAAACTTTCTGCTGCTCATTACTTCTGAGTTTGTTTTTATTATTTCATCTACATATATATAAAGTTCCTAATAACTTAGTCACTACTATAGCTATCGTCACCAAACTTCCTACAATTCCTGTCTGGATCCTGGCAAAAAATAGACAATTTACCTACATATAAGCATAAAAAATCTGATCTGTACACCACACGACGTCCTTTTACGGAATATTAAATTATACGCATTCCGTTTCATTTCTTCCTTTCATTTAAACTTATTTCCTCGAATTTTATTAGAAATATATTTCTAATTTAATTAATTCAATTCTCCCTTGGCGACAAGGCAGAAATACATAAAAACTCAAAATATCTATACTAAAAATTGAAAGATGTAGAAAAAGATAAAACACCAAATGCAACTTTAAAAACTTTTTATGATTAAAATTAGAGTTTCTGTGCAAAAGCAGGCAGTTCGGCTAAGTGCTCAAAACTGAAAGTTTACTTTTGATTTCACTCGGAAAAAACAGTGAAGAAGTAGAAAAAGACTTAATTTGTTATGGACGCTATTCTGAATCAATATATGGGATAATTTAATAACATAAATGACAATTCCAGAACGCATTAAGAGTAATTTAATTCGAAAAGTAAATTAAGAGTAATTTAATTCGAAAGAATAAAATACGACGTTACTTTGTTATTGCGAAGCTTAATTTCTCTAGATTGGCAACAAATCCACTATTCTGCTATATTTCAAATGTAAACAAGTATGACTGCTATGGGAAAAAAATTTAGGCTTAGCCGCAATTAAACAGTTTTTAAATTGTTGATAATCCTACAACTAGTTAACTAAAGGCATAAAAACCTTAACCGGAAGATAAGAACATAATTGAGTCATTTTTAAAGCAAAAAAATGCACAATTTACAAACGTATAAGAATAAAAAAAACAGAGCTCACTGAGCCGAGTAACAAAGCAGACATATTTACATATACTATATACATATATTTATATACTTTCGGTGCTGCTGATTTCAACCAAAATAAGAGGTGCACATCTACATGTTATAGCAGTCCTATATACAAAATTTCAACGTTCTAATGTTACGCATTTTTGAGTTATGCGAGTTATATACCTTCGTATATATGTACGTATGTACGTTCAAATGCCAGGAAAGAATCTGTTTTGAATCCATTTTAAATCAGTTTTATAATTCGTTTGGGGAAAGAGAGTCCTTTATTCTGTCCTTACGTACAGATGTCACGCCAAAACATCGTTAAATTGCATTCTACAGCGAGCAAAATCGATAATTTCTTTGAAATATGTAACCCGGAATTTTTCATGATTACTATTTATCCTTTACGTTGTACAAGGAGGTAAAAATATTAGAAACTACCGTCAGTTATTTGATTTCGAAATTAATGCTGTCTGCTAATTTGGACATAAGCTCAGCTAATTAAATGTTAAATTGCCAGACATTAAACTTGCATAATTTAATCAAAATACTAGAAAGCTAATTTAGAAATTAGGAATTGCGGCTTTATTTTCAACAGCTTCACATGCTTCCTAATTGTCAAAACAATAGCTTCGATGAAAATAGAATAATGATTCTAAGTGCTTTCGCATTCGATAAATGATCACTTTCTTCAAAATTACACAACTCGTGGAGTTTCAGAAATATAAATATACCATCGTCGGTACGTATCACGTAAAAAAATAATAACTGAATAGTCACCAACTATAAAGGCATAAACAACGTGCTTTCGAACTAAAACTTGCATTAAATTAACTTTTTTAAATAATTCTTTTTAACATCGTTCTTTTAATTTTTATCTCCCATGTACAACTTAACAAAAAGTACAGTGTATTTCAGGAGAAGAACAGCGCAAAAACAAATTAGACAAAGCTATGAAGAAGAATGTAAGTGTTTTATTTTTTAACATATAACGTAATCCATATTTATAGTGTTAAAGTATGTTTTTGTTTCCTTATGCTGTTAACGTTTACCGATTTAAGATAAATAACAATAGTTTGGAGACCGTTGCTCTAGTGTAGAATTGGATGCCCCTTCGACTGGCAAAGAATTTGGTTCAATTTTGTCGACAAAACCTCATTTCTGGTTACCATAATAGTTTTAACTTGGTTTTAGCTTCCTGGTTTTTTTAAGTGAAAGTAGATCGATGTGTACATGGACAAAGTGAAGGCAGTGTACAATGCCAAGTTTTTGCAATTCTCTGATGTTTAAGTGAAAAGAGATCGATGTGTAGATAGAAACCGAGTATCTGCAATTTTTTGACTTATTTTCGTTGCGTGTAGCAGCCATCTTGAAATGGTGCCTTCCTGGCGCCGATTTTGGCGTCAAAAAAGAATCGCCAAATAAACAAGGGGCACCCAATTGTAAACTTTTACCGGAACCTTTCTAAGAAATACGAGAAAACCCCTAACTTGCACCCCATAAGTAACTTTTACCTTTTCTTGTGTAAAAAAAATCCCCAGACTGAGCAAAGGTGGTTGCGTTAATACGTAAGTATCGGAAAGCGGTTTTTAATTTTCAGAAAATTTCAATAAAATCATTTTTTATTCATTTTTCTCTTGTTAAAAAATCACCTTTCGCGTCAGCAGCATGATAATTATTATTTTTAATACTTTTGCTTGCGCATATAAACTCTGATATTTTAATGATTAAGAAAAAAATGCAGTTTAAATGCTGTTGATCTGCCAGCTACCAGCTGGAGTTACGGAAAATTTCCCCTTTTATGTATATCTTTTAATTGCTTGACTCATACAAATATGTATTGTTAAAGGTGTTCTAGAAATTTTCATGGCCAAAGATGGCGTCTACAAGAATTGTCATATTCAAGAAGGTCAGTATTACAGTTTTTTTGGCTAGACGCACCACCTATCTATTATTTATTTCTTTTACCATTATATTCGTTTAGAAACATGGTCTGGGTTGCACTGCAAGAGAAAGTGCAGCTTGGGGCTTAGCCAAGCGTCATTGCGTTTCTTCTTCTATGAAAGTGGTACTGAGTGATGGAGCATTTCCCATAATCACTTAGTTGGCACGTGACCAAAACAGCGCAGGGGCTCTGAAAGGTAAGACGGCCTTGCTTTCTCACAGGCATTTTAAGATAAAAGCCATAAATGAAAGTAGGGATAAAAGAAGCTGTAATATTTTAAAAAATTCAACTTAAAATTTTAAAATTCACAATTGAAAAATTATTTATGCCAAACTGTTTAATTACACTATAAAACATAGCTGAGTTTTTGGTTACGTTATAGATTTCGAATACCTTAAAGAGAAAATGTAACTAATTGATTGGTTTGTTGATTTTATCAAGGCGAAACATGCGAAAGCTTCATGGGTAAAGAGAAGTATATTGCTAGATGACGTTTTACAGGAACTGGTTCGAACTTGCAACACACATGGGAAGAAATAAATAAAAATAACTAGTGAGAAGGAATAATCGTAAGCAAATATGTATTTTAAATGTTATTCCACATAAAAGAGAAGTCTTTCTAATGTAATTTCTAATATATTAATTCAATTTTATTTGATTTTGATAACTGAAATCATACGAGCATTTTTTGCCCTCCGAATTTTGTTTAATAACAGAAGAGCTGTTTTTGACTTATATTTCTTTTGAATTATATCACGGCCTCGATCTAAAACTGGTAATCATGATCAGTGTGTAATATAATTAATTTTAAACGTCGTTCAATAAGATACGAACTAGTGGTCCATTGGTTAAGATCGCTGTAGTTCGATCCACTAAACCTAGTAAACGGTCTGGCTGCATAAATGCTTTCGCGGTTTTCTCCAGGTGTAATGTGGATACGAGCCAATTTTTCTGTCCCGCAAGAATGCATCTCTTCCTTCCCGTCTTACACGAATGCATCCCTCCTCCCAGGCAGACATCCCTCGTGTGCTATTGGATATTGAAAACCCGTTCTGTACGGCAAAACAAGTCTTCGAGAATAATCCTCGAACACTAAATTAATTTTTGAAACATCTTCGATGCGATTCTTAATCTGGACACAAAATTTTAGGTAATTTTTTCCTTCCTTGTACGAAGTAAAGAAAGAAATGTAATCATGAAAATTTCGAGTATCATATTTCAATAAAATATCCATTTTGACCGCTATCAGATGCAAATTAACGATGTTTTTGCATGACATCTCTACGTATAGATAGAATAAATGACTCTGTTTACAAAAAAGAATTATAAAATGAATTTGAAATGGATTCAGAAGAGATTTTTTTCGTGACGTCTGTACGCACCTATGTATCGCATAATTCAAAAACGAGTAGCCTCAGAACGTTGAAATTTTGTATATAGGACTGCTATAACATGGTAGCTGTGCACCTCCCTTTTTGGTTCAAATCGCCCACATAAAAAGACTATAAATATATCTATACATATATATATATATATATATAATTCACTATAAATTACTATAAATTATTATATATATAATGTTTCATAACAGTGAATTTTATTTAATTATTATTTAATTATTATTTAATTATTAATTAAATTTAAACAATTCATTGCGCCATTGCTGCAAGGAATGAAATTTAAATTATAGTAAACAGTAACTACTTAAAATAGTAAATTTTAAGATAAATTATAATTTAAACAGAAATTGTGTAAACAAATTAATGCTAATTATGAACTAATCTATAATATCATTTAAATTCAGTAGCATAAGTAAATCAAGTTCAAGTTCAACCAAAACTTGAAAAAAATTCTACTAATTAATAAAAATGAAACTAAAATTTATTAAAATGCATACATGAATGATTGCTGAGTAGGCCGGAGACAGACTTATCAAGGGGAAGTTGCCTCCAAACCTAGCTCCCCAATCATTCAATTCGTGTTTCGTCATTCATGTATTCAAGGGCAATAGTTAAAACCAAAAGTAAAGAACATTCAAAAAAAA